>BLSH010247574.1:324783-337639 GCA_018402905.1 Glandirana rugosa
GGGGTACGAGACAATCAATTCTACCAGAATATATATACCACCTGGTGGTATGAATTTCGTATTAAAGTGAGAGAATTAGTTCACTGATAAAATTAAGGAACGTACGACGATCATAATCATTTGTCTATCCTTACATAAAGTATAAATGGACAAAATGTAAAAAAAAATCAAAGAAGTCAACGGAGGATCAGAGTTCCGGATTCGTTTACTACAGTATATAGGGTCCTCAGAAGTCCTCCCCTCCTCCCCAAAGAGTCGATTTGTGTTGGAGGACGGACATACGGAGTCGATTCCCGTCTACCTAAAGTACGTCATTTTTGATGTTCTTAATAAACGGAAATGAGTTCTACCGGTGTCGGTTTTTACGATCCCCCCCCCCCCCCAACAAAAAGTTTTAGCAAAAAGTCATTTTATTTCCAACCAAAAACAACCCCCCCCCCCCCCTAGCATTTTTGGCTGTGGCCATCTTGAGTAAAGGCAAATAATTCTTGTAGTTTTTACTGCATGAAATCCATCTGCCCTTAGCTGAGGCATACAGGCAGGAGGTTGTGTTTAGCTGAGAAACCCCTCCTCCCCTCCTGAAGACTCCTGGGATATATGACATCATTTGCTTAGGCCTTGAGACTAGGAGGCAACTGAAGAAACTAAAAAAAAATGTAAAACAGGTAAATATGAAATACATTCCTATCTGTTTACTAATACTAGCAGCATGCAAGGAATTAAAATAGTCACTTGATTAAGAGAGTGAAATTATGCTTTAAGTATGGTGGTCCACCATATATATAAGACCATCTTAACTAACAGAGCATGGGGAGATTTTTTACAGTGTATTAAAGTGTGTTCTAGTTAATAAACTGTATCTAACAATGTTGCACTTTCTGGATAAACCTCATAGAATATTTGATTACTTATACCAAGCTAGACTTATACCAAGCTTCACTATAGTTGTATTAACGTAAGTTCTAGACTATAATAAAAATAAGAAAAGGGGTAGTATAACAAGGGCAGGAGGAGAAAGGGTTAACATGCTAAAAAAGGTTACCAAAATACATGGGTCAAACAGGGAAAAATTATGTTTTGGTAGGTTCCCCCAATATTTGGCTACTTTCCCCAGGTAGGGGCATTAGCCCAGTTACTCTTGAAAGTAAGGTGCAACCTTCTGCAGAGAGTCAATAGAGGCCTCCATAAAAAGGTACAAAAGAATTACCAGGGGCATCACAGTGAGTTAAGAGTAAGTATGATATACTTTCTGAGACCTAGGGAAAATGTGTATGCTGCTCAGGCTCGATAGGAAGGAGGTATGTGAATAGTGCATCCGCAACTGCTGCTGGAGTGCTGACAGGGGGTGGAGCCAATCCTGGCTCCTGCAAGGTTCAAGAAAGGAAGGGTGACCCCTAAAAGTCCTACACAGTCCTAAACATCTATGGCGTCCTACTGCAATGAATGAAGTGGCAACCTCAGCCTGGACTCCAACCAGGCCACGCACCCCAATACATTTCACTCTGCCCCCCGGAGCTTAGTCATGGGGATAAGAAACTCATGCATATGGGGAGTATTTAAACATCAACGGTAGTCACTCATTGGGTGTATGTAATTAATTGTGATTTGTGTTAGTATGAAGGAAATGATCTATAAGTGCAATTTAGCCTAGAGTGCTAAACTCTATGCAATGTAAACGAATGAGAGTGCAAGAAAGAAATATATGAACATGTACAGTATACTCCCAATTGGGCCAATAAGCAAAAAAGCTGACAAATTTTATTAAAATCTACAGTATGCGATAAAAATATTAAATTGTTGTTGATTCATGTTCGTAGTATGTTTGTAAAGACATTTTTTTTGTTATTGTCTACAATTTCATGAGGAAAAAAGGAGAAATGGATTCCCTAATAATTCCAGAAGACACCCAATGTTGTGCAGAGGTACATCATACTGTATATACTGTAGGTCTTACATAACGGTGTTTTGAGTATATGCATGTACGGTCAGAACTAGCAATGTATGGTTATCAGGAGCAAGTTAGTATGTCAGAATGTTGATAATTAAGGCACTATTGATGAAACACTCATTCATAATATCCCTCAAAAAATTGGATATTTTAGTAAGAGTTCTCATTATCCAATGTGTCCAGAGTGTTGATTGGTCGCTCATCTTTTGATTCAAAGTCCGATGGGTGGTGAGGCCTATCCACTAAAAGACATGGGCCAAACAGAGAAAAATTATGTTTTGGTGGGTTGCCGCAATATTTGGCTACTTTCACCAGGTAGGGGCATTAGCCCAGCTATGACTTGAATGTAAGGTGCAGCCTTCTGCAAAGAGTCAATAGAAGCCTCCATAAATTCTCAAGAGGGTACAAAATAATTTCCAGGCGCATCACAGTGAGTTAAGAGTAAGTATAATATACTTTCTATTGATTTAATATTTATTATGACTTTTGAACAAAGACAGATCCATAAAGACATGGTTTGACAAGTTTGATGTGGAGGACCTTGAGTGGTTTGCCCTGATTATAACCCTACCAACCACCTTTGGGATTAATTCTCACTCACATAATAAAGAATTGTGAGCCAGGACTTCTCGTTTAACATCGGTACCTGATCTCACTTTTTTTCCTAAATAGGTACAAAATCTCACAGGCACATTTCAACATACTGTGGAAAATTTTCTCAGATGAGAGAAGGCTGTTACAGCCACAAAGGAGAACTAAGCATGCCAAATAACTATATACAGGTCACCCATAACATTATGACCACCCACCATAACCCCTCGAGGTATCTGGCATGATGTAATCAGTAGCAAATCCTTTAAGTCCTCTATGATGTGGATCAAAATTGTTTTTCCAGCAAGTCAACACCTCAAACTTGTAGCCGTATTCCAGAAACCATTCTTGAAATCCTCAGACCGGGCCACCTTCTTCTATTTGCTCCATGGACCAGTTCTGATGGTCACGTGCCCATTGTAGATGTTTTTGGCTGTGGACAAGGATCAGCATGAGCACTATGACCGGTCTGCAGCTACACAGCCCCATATGCATTAAACTGTGATGCACTGTGTGTTCTGACACCATTCTATCACAACCAGCAGAGCCGCTGATAGGGGAGGACCACCAGTCCTCTTGTAGGGGGCCTGAGCACACAGGGAGGCCCACGCAGGGATTAGTGATGGACAACAATTGCAGAACTCTTCCTCAGCAGCTGAATGCTGGTCTTTCCCTGCTGCTAGCTTTTATCTGCCTTAGAAAGAGACAGTCATCCATCACTAATACCCCTCCCTGTGTGGGCGCCCCCTACCAGCACTGGCTCTAATGTTAGCTCTGCTCCTGAGTTTGTTATCTCTGTAACTTTGTTTCTCTCTCTCTGTTTCTCTGATCCCAGCCCGTATATTTTTTTCATCTCATCTTCATATTGTTTATTAACTCAGTTTTGTCTTTAGATTTAACAGGAATTGTGTGAGTTATGTTGTGTTTGTGTTTGCTAATAATGATTTTATTGTATTTTTAGTGAAATATAGCTTTATTATTTTATTGGGGGGTCCTGTCAGGTAGTCTGTATGGGGCCCCATGATTTTTAACTTTTTTAGCAATTTGAGCTACAGTAGCTTTTAGATAGGACTGATCAGGCCAGCCTGTGCTCCCCATGTGCATCAATGAGCATTGGACACCTATGACCCTCAAAGTTCCAAAGTCAACCTCCTGCGTTCTAATGTGATGTTTCAGAGCTTGGTGTAATGGCCGCTTCTCTGGGTTACAGAAATAGCGTACACATGTCTTGCTGCCCACTCAGAACTATCGGTATCCTTTCAAATAGCACTATAAAACAACATAGATCTAGTGCATTACCACCATACAAATGTATTAAATGGATAAAACAAGTAATATCCTCACAAACACATGATTATGATAAGCGTATCATAAAATACAGATGAGACCGCTTCCAGATCCACATCGCTAGACTGGTGGCATGGGAAGACCTTTCAGCATTCAATACGACTTATGCGTTTCAAAGGACAAGCCCTCTTCATAAGAGCCAAAAGCATGAATGATTGTGAACCAACTTATATATTATACATCACAGTAAACTAAAATGGCAGGTCCTTCATCAGGGGGTTGGGTCACAAATCACACGATTTCATCTATCCTAGCAGCATGACCTATGACCCTGTCACCAGTTCATGTCCTTTCGCTTGCCCATTTTTTCTGCTTTCATCACACAACTTCAGGGACATCATGTTCACTTGCTGTCTAATATATCCCACCCACTTTCAGATGCTATTGTAACAAGATAAACAATGTTATTCGCTTTATCTGTCAGTGGTACATTTCTGTATAAATGTTAGTTCTAATACTATGCAATACAAAAAAAGAAAAAGACAACATTGTAGATTTATTGATTTATTTTGTGAAATCAGGAAAATTTTTCTCAGACTATAATAAAAGCAAGCTGGAGTAAATAATGCAGAGGTTTTAGGAGTAGCTTCATCTTGATACTTGACAATGATGATAAAAATTCTTGCGATCGCAGGCAAGATCATACTGTACCTTTACTCCCAAAGGATCCAGTACTATGCTGAAATCATCATGCTGACTGTGGTGACACAATCATTTACCTTTATATATTGCTGTTAAGCAAGTGGACGCTTCTGGAGCATCCACAAGAACAGCAATTCAGCAGGGTCATTAGGCTTGGGTCTGCTTTAAGGCAGCTGCATTCCATGAAGCCACTATAGTTCGACCAGTGCTGGTAGATGCCATATATTAGAACTGGTCCTTATTTCTCTTGTCCAGATGAGTGTAGGACCAATTGCGGTGTAAGCATGTTGGTGCAACAACAGTCCTGTAAAAGACATTTAACAAATACAATTACACAATTCCATATGTATCCATATCCCCTAACTATAAAAAAAAATACATACTTTATACAATTAATTTCATCATTAGGAAACTTTCAATTTGTAAATGTACTTTTTTTTAAGCAAAGTAGGGTATTTTCAGTGAACACATCAATAGTATTTGTTTAAAGCACACATTTCCATTCCCAAAGCATGTAATGGCTTATATAGTCTGCTCCATAAGCTATTTCAGTGTGTTTTCCTACAACATGCAACTTAGGCATAATAAATTATGTTGTTACTGATCTACAAATTTTGACTTTTTGTCAAAAGTCAGTAGGTAAGCCCTCATCTCCATCTCTAACCACCTCCACAAATACAGGAGCAGTGACACATGAATGTCAGAGGAAAGTCAGAGATATCTTTAACATGTAGGATATGATTGACAGTTTGACTTCATTTAATGTCCCAATAGGTTTCTGGGGAAAAACTGGAGCAGAATTTTGTTAATTTTGTTTTCTTATCAGCTACATGGTTTACACCTAACATTATTCTATGTAAACATTTACAAAATAAATGTGTGCTTTAAAGTCTAATGCTGACCATATACATATAGATTTTCATTCTAAGAATGTTTGTTCAATTTTGGGGAGGGGTGTCAAATCAATAAAGTGCAGCGCTAAAAATTAAATGAAGAGCTAAGTGTAACAGTTCTTCAAAGGTAAACCAATTGGGGATGGTATGTCCCCAAATTACAGTCAAAAACATTCAGGACCAGGATGGAAAATGTTTCAAAAACTAACAAATTTTCAGACAGTGTATGCCTTTCTTGTTCAGAATTTACAAATCGAATGTTAAAAGTAAGTAGACGTTTTTGAATGGCATTAGACCATTGCTCGAATGTACAAAGAATTTTTGTCTGAATGTTTGTAAGAATATTCCTGTCGGAAAATCTTACTAGTGTATAGCCAGCATAAGTGTAGCTAAAATGAACAGCATAAAAATCAGCACAAGGGACATATGTTACAGTTAGTATTATGTGTCCCTTATGCTGATTCTTCTTCTTTTAAGAGGACCCTTCCCACCTTTGACCATTTTCACCTGAATATTTGTCACTATTTGAAGATTTACTCTGAACTCTATCATGACAGCTACAAAATGAATGATGTCCTCATACCTGTCTCTATGACTCAATGACCCACCAGGGCCACTGATAGGGGATTACTGGCAGTACTCCTGTACTGGGCCCCATTGAATCAGTGGGCAGCCTCAGTGCAGCATCATTCCAGTGATAGAGAACAGCACAGCATGAATCATCTCTCCTCTGCTTACTTCACCTCCTCTCCCTCCCAGCATACATCTGCCTCTCTCCATGGTCAACTGTCAATGGAGGAGAGTGGCAGATGGAAGTGCTTGCTGTGTAGCATCCTATTGGACACTTCAATGCACAATCACTGGTGCATTATGAGGCAAAATTTTCCCAGGAACTTCAGTATTTGCTGGATGCAGGATGGATGCAGGAGAGGTAAGTCACTTTTTTCTTTTTTATCCCTCTCTTGGGGAAGGGGGGGGGGTGGCAGGTTCTAACTGCTGTCCCCAGGCAAGGGCCACTGGCACACAGAGGCAGCGGGAGTAACGCCCAATTTCTGTGCTTGTGCAGCCTTCTGCGGTAAGGGCACTTAAAGCAGAACTCCGAGATTGGCGAAAAATCCCCCATTAGTACACCCCCTTCTTACACAAAACACTAAACCGTTATTACATTTATGAAATTCCAATTGAGTTTTCAGGAAGTCAGCTCTCTAATTCAAAAAATGCATCATGTATTCTGCCAGGCAGGATCTGTTAGAACAGTGATTATATCATATCCTCTCCTCTGTCTCTACACCATAATCAAACTACATTTCCCATGAATCCTTGGGATTGGAGTGAATGTGGGAGGGTACAATAGGCCTGTAAATGTGAACAAGCCCACTGCAACATAAATCACACCCCCTCATTCTGCAGCCAGCCATACTACTCAGTAACACACAGCATATCTGTGCTCTCCCCCTCCAGCTACAAGAAGATAAACATATTGCCCTTACTTGCTTGTAATCATTACTGAACTGTAGACACATGCCCACAATGATATATTATACACACTGTACTCTGCTGTAATTCAGTATTAGAAATATTCTTCCTCCTGCAGCATGAGATCTTTCTAACAGCAATCAGTGCCTGTATGGTGTATATGAGAACACCCCTAGGCACACCACAGAAAGAGTTGGGACATGCTGTTTTACATCGGCATGTGACACATGTAAATGTCGGCATGAAAAATAAACAAAAAAGTGCAGCGCTAACTTACTGATCAAAAACACAATAATGGTGGAACCCTGTAATGTATGGAAATCTCAATAGACTTCAATATTACCACAATACCTGCCTCTCTGATATGCAACATCACATATAATACACATCACACTGAAAATAAGACATACAAAATGACTACAAACTTTGCAGGGATGATAGAGACCCCTCCTACAGATATTTGGCAGTGGACGGCGTCATCAGTGGCCATCAGTGCCGCATATCAGTGCTGCCTTATCAGTGCAGTTTTTCAGTGCCCATAAGTGCAGCCTTAGTGCCCATTAGTGCAGTTTATCAGTGCAGCCTCATCAGTGCCGCCTCAGTGCAGTTCATTAGTGCCCATAAGTGCGGTCTCATCTGTGCCCACCAGTGCAGTGTATCTGTGTTGTCTCACCAGTGTAGCTTATCAGTGCCCATCAGTGCGGTCTCACCAGTGCAGCTTATCAGTGCCCACCATTGCAGCTTATCAGTGGCCATGAGTGCGGTCTCACCAGTGCTCACCAGTGCAGCATATCAGTGCAGTCTCACCAGTGCCCCTTATCAATGCCCATCAGTGCAGTCTCACCGGTGACCACCAGTGCAGCTCATCAGTGCCCATCAGTGAGGTCTCACCAGTGCCCACCAATGCAGCTTATCAGCGGGGTCTCACCAGTACCCACCAGTGCAGCTTGTCAGTGCCCACCAGTGCAGCTTATTAGTGCCCACCATTGCAGGTTATCCGTGCCCACCATTGCAGCTTATCAGTGCCCACTATTGCAGCTTATTAGTGCTCATCAGTGCAGAACAGAGATCAATGAAATAAATAATCCGCATGACAGAGCGGAGATCTCGGGCTGTGACAGGTGTTGTATGTGAAAACACTGATCGATATATCTTCCTGCCTCCCGGACCGGCATTGTGATAGACAGCGCAGAGTGTTCCAATGCTGGTACGGGAGTCGGGAAGTTACAGCGATTAGCATCTCACATTCAACACCTGTCACAGCCCGAGATTTCCGCTCTGTCATGTGGATGATTTCTTTCATTGATCTCTGTTTTGCACTGGAGAGATGGAGGGCAGGAGGCGGGGGCGGAGTGGGTGCGGTGCTGGTAGGGAGGAGAACACCCCCTCCATGGGCAGCGCAGACCATGGGCTGTGAGACCACCACCACCCACTACAGCGAGCAGGGCAGAAATAGAAATCCCTGCTTGCTTTACAAAACTACTTGTGGGAAGTGACAAGACCGCTGGCTGAGGATACAGGAGGAATAGCAGCAAGTGGTCTTACAAACAGGATATCACTGGGCAATAAAGTTTTTTCAGCAAGATCAGCAGGCTATTGCACAGGAACTATAGCGCTCAGAAGAAGATGGATGGCATAGTTGGTGAAGGTAGGAGATAAGTAACAAGGACATGAAAAAACGTTTTTTCCCGGAGTTCTGCTTTAAAGTTTATGAAAAGACACTGGGCTTGGGGGGGGGTGTAATTGTGTGGGAGGAGACACTGTATGAGACTCCATTATTTCTAATGGCAGTCCTGTCTTCATGATATACAGAGGAGTACATACACTAGATTGTCAAAAGTATTGGGATACCTGCCTTTACACGGCCATGAACTTTAATGGCATCCCAGTCTTAGTCCGTAGGGTTCAATACTGAGTTGGCCCACCCTTTGCAGCTATAACAGCTTCAACTCTTCTGGGAAGGCTGTCCACAAGGTTTAGGAGTGTGTCTAAGTGTATCTCCAGTTCGGACACAAACTGAAAAAAACATGGCACAGGATCTAACACTTCCCCACAATATCCTAAACCAAGAAAATGTTTCCTTCACATAGACATAATGCAAATATTGTTATCAATGATCTAAAAACTTCAATGCAAACAAAAGAAAGACCGGTTTTGATTATTATACATGATTTATATAGCGCCAACAGTTTGCACGTCACTTTACTGTTTACAAATGCCAGCAACACCCACCTTTTTCTCCTCTGATATCTCATTTATATACGTTTATTGATTTTAGCAATTCTTCTGCAATGCAAAAAAAAAGAAGAAGGAGATATGAAAACCATCAATCAAAAATTATAAATACAATATACTGTATATATTGTAAAAGAGCCATGCAGTATTCATCCACAACAGATTCCATGCAATGTACTGTGCACAAAGTACTGTATAATATAACACTCTAATGTACAGATGCAGTGTATAAATAAAAAGTCCATGCAGTGTACTGTATACAAAGTACTGTACAGTAACTGTATATGATATTGCATTTGCAACATGCTTGTGACCTACTTGTAAAAACAAACAAAGCATATGATTCTTCAAATTGCAGTAGTACTCAATGCAGCTTAAAGTGTGTATAGGGCATGCTTTAAGTGCTATTTTAACATACTGAAATAGTATTGCAGATTGATGAATCAAGGCCAAAGACTGCATGCATTGAGCAATATTAATTACCTTTCATCATCTTGACACTTTCTCAACAGCTACTTTATAAACCAATTTTTGGAGTTACTGTAGATAATTTGTAGATCCACTATCTTGCTGTTAGATCTTCAGTCCTTTCATAATGTTCTTCTGTTTTGTTAACAATCCATATGTTTCATTCTTCAAATTAAATGTGTAAGGGTATTGCTATATGAGGATGGAACACTTACACTCCCAAAGCTGTTACTCCAACAGTCAAGAGTCAGATCTTTTCTTACAGGGATATTGTTATTGCTTAATAGTAATTGTAAGCAATCTGAAATAGTTTATGTTGGCTTATTAGCTGTAATTATCCAAAAAAAATGAAAAAACAACATAAAAAATCCTGAAATTATTCAGTTTACTCAGTGTTATCCCACTCTACTCTTTTGTATCATGCATAATGTACCAGTATTGGAATACAAACATCACAAATTAACCTTATTTTAGTAGAAGGATAAATCCTAGTACCATAGGTGTGTGCACAGGGTATGCCAGGTGTGCCTGGGCACACCCTAATCAACCTGTGTGGTGCAGATTTCCCTGGTTAAAATAAAAGAGGTCCGCATATATTGTGATAACGTATAAACAGAGTTTAATCCAGATAAAAAATATGTATATTACACTCACATGTAACATCGAGATCGTAAGCAGACCCCAGTTGAAGTCTATTAAGACGAAACGCGTCGGTGACTGTGAGCCCCCAGCTTTCTCCATCACGATATGCTGCTTTATGGAATTCCTTACTGCTTACCATCTCGATGTTACATGTGAGTGTAATATACATATTTTTTATCTGGATTAAACTCTGTTTATACGTTATCACACTATATGCGGACCTCTTTTATTTCATGGACGGAGCCCCTTGGGGTTTTCTACCCTGAAGTGTTGATTGGTCATCTGGATCGGCGAAGGTCGTCCATGTATGAGGAGTGACAGTCTGGCTCTGGTGTAACAGCTTTATATTGGCTATTCCCACATGCGGTTTACCAAATGAGTTCTGGTAAGAGTATTTCATCCTTAAGGTGGTGGATACACTGTATATGGTGGAACACTATGAAGTATTAACCATTCACTAATTCCTCATCACTACTTCCAATATGCTCTTTTGTCTGAATTTCTTATGAATTTTTCATGGACACCTTTTTTTTTGATGCCATTTAAGGACATTCCTTATATAAGGACATTTCCTGGGTAAATCCCGGGTTCTAATCACAATATTTATATTAGCGGTGCACTTTTATATTATTTACTGTTTGCATTCACAAAAGTTTGTTGAAATTTGTGGTGTTAGCATCTTTATATAATTTTAGTGGATGCGCAGTGTTATAATTTCTATCTTTGTTCAAAATATCTGTACCTTTGTCTACCACCCGCAAACTGATGGTCTTGTGGAGAGATTTAACAAAACGCTCAAAAGCATGTTAAAAGAGGTGGTGGACAAAGATGGGAGAAATTGGGATTTTTTGCTGCCATACCTCATGTTTGCCATATGGGAGGTGCCTCTGGCATGCACAGGTTACTCCCCTTTTGAACTACTGTATGGGAGACATCCCAGGGGATTGCTAGATGTTGCAAAAGAAACGTGGGAGGGAGTAACCACGCTTTATAGAAGCGTCATTGAGCATATCTCACTGATGCAAGATAGAATCGTTGCAGTCATGCCGCATGTACAGGAACATATGGAGCAAGCCCAGGAAGCCCAAAGAAGATTTTATAATCGGGGTGCCAAGACCCAGGTCTTCAGCCCTGGTGATAGAGTGCTGGTACTAGTCCCCACCGTTGAGAGTAAATTCCTAGCGAAGTGGCAAGGTTCCTTTGAAATTATGGAAAGAGTAGGGGAGGTAAACTACAAAGTTTACCAGCCACCTATTTGGACGATGTAGTCATCCACAGCCCAGATTAGAAATCTCATTTTCCCCGGGTACAAGCAGTAGTAGATTCCCTTAGGAAAGCAAGACTCACGGCCAACCCCAGAAAGTGTGCTATAGGCTTGGAGGAGGCCAAATACTTTGGCTGCATTATTGGTCAGAGGCTGATCAAACCTCAGATCAATAAAATTGAGGCAGTGGCCCCAACCTAAAAATAAAAAGGAAGTTTGTGTATTTTTGGGGATCACAGGATACTACAGGAGCTTTATTCCCAATTTTGCCACCATTGCATCCCCACTGACAGATCTGACGAAGGGTAGAGGGTCTGTCATGATCAAGTGGAATCCGGAGGCAGAGAAGGCATTTCAAATGTTGAAGCAAGCCCTTTGTGCAGAACATGTGCTCGTGACCCCAGATTTCACAAAGTAATTTGTGGTACAGAGGGATGCCTATGATGTGGGACTGGGTGTTGTACTGTCCCAGGTCAGAGACGGGGAGGAGCAGTGGTTTACCTTAGCAGAAAGCTCAACAGACATGAGAAAAAGGATGCCATTGTTGAGAAGGAATGTTTAGTCATTAAATGGGCCTTAGATGCCCTGAAATATTACCATTTGGAGAGAACATTCAAATTGGTCACTGACCATGCCCCTCTTAAGTGGATGTGTGATAACAAGGAGAAAAACAGGTGGTTCCTCGCTCTGCAAGCATTCAAGTTCAAAGTGGAGCATAGAGTGGGGAAACTCCAGAATAATGCAGATGCCCTTTTCCGGGTCCACTGTCTGGTTGGGACAGTTGCTCAGCCACAGGGGCTTGAGCAGAAGGGGGGGGGGGGATATGTGACGTTATTCATTCATATATATTTGGAGTGGACAAGGGTGGAATCCGGTCTGGAGTTTACCAGCCACCTTGCCAGAGTTGGTTCTGGACCAGATTTTGTGATCCACTGAAGTCCACCATCAGGTGGTTTAAATTACCAGGAAGAGAGGAAAGTTTTGCGCTGGCCTGGGACTCAGGAGCCATCAACATGAGAGAGCTGACGTATGGAAGTTTGCTTATGGACTGAAACAAAAAGGTTTGCACTATCTATGTTTTGTGGATGTCTGGGAGAAGCCCTGCACCACTCAGCTAGGAAAAACTGAAATGTTTAGTCAGTGCCTGGATGGCGAGGATTTATTTTCTGTTTTGTTTATTCGATTTCTACATGCAACTTTTTTAATAAACCTGGCTACAAGCCAGATTTTAAGCAAACCTGCCGTTTGGACTGCCTTTTTCCAGGGAAGGTGATCCCCATTGAGCTAACCCCCCCACAATATATATATATATATATATATATATATATATATATATATATATATATATAT
>BLSH010247574.1:337649-355484 GCA_018402905.1 Glandirana rugosa
GTCTAACCGTGACGTACATTTATAAATTGTAACCCCCCCACAATATATATATATATATATATATATATATAATATGTATAATACCACCAGCATGTCAGGAAAACAATCTGGTTAAATATTTACATGCAGTGCCAATCTGTGTATTTATATTGGTACTAATGGCTTATGTACCGTGGTCCCCCAAATGAGACCATATTAACTAACAGAGTATGGGTATATTTTTACATTGCATTAAAGAATAACTCCAGTTTCATGTAAAAAAAATAGCAAATGAAAAAAATAATATAGCATATTAAATTGCAACACAAATCATATCGTAATTGAATATTATTAAAAATTACCTTTCCTTTTCAATCTGCAGCACTGTAACTTTCTGGAAAGTGCAATGCAATATGGCAGCCTGGAGGCGTTCTGTAACACAGATGGTGTACAGAAAGCCCCCCGAAATGTAATCTCCTGCTTGTGTGATTAGCTCACTGATTTGCCCAGAGGTCTGCATAAATCAGATTTTGAGCTTCACTTGCAACAGAAATGTAATTTATGGTTAGATGCTTCCAAAGGGAAATCACGTTTAAAGGGATGCAGACCATGTCACTTTCTTCATTAAAGCCCTGCAGGTGCAACAGCTGATTGATAATTATAGAATCATTCCCATACAGATTCACTCTGCACATGGACACAAATAAAAATGTTTGTTAAAAGCCCTGCCATGTACATAGATCACCCAGAGGGGAGTGGAGTTACTCTTTAAAGTGTGTTCTAATTACTAATTTTTTTCTGGATGCACATCATACAATATTTGATTATTTATACCAAGCTAGACTTATACCAAGCTTGGCCATAGTTGTATTAAAGTATGCTCTAGAGTCCAATAAAACTAGAAAAGAGGTAGTTTAACAAGGGCAGGATCAGAAAGTATTAACATGTTAAAAAAAAGTTATTAAAAGGCATGGGCTAAGCAGAGAAAAATTAGGGTTTGGTGGGTTCCCACAATTTTTTTGCTACCCTCATCAGGTAGGGGCAGTATCCCAGCTAGAACTTAAAAAAAAGTTGCAGCCTTCTGCAGAGAGTCAATAGAGACCTCCATAAGTTTTCAAGATGGCACAAAAGAATTACCAGGCGCAGCTCAGTAAGTAGGCAGTAAACAGCTTGGCCGACAGGCAGGTTTAATGGGCAGTGTGTACTGGGAGGTATCTGTTAAACAAAGTATGGACCAATAAAAAGGGTTGTGAACCAGTTTCAGAAGACTGGGGCATATTAACTTTGATGTGAGTTTGATCTATCACTTGTATTAACGCCATGAGGAGTTAAGGCTTAAAGCATCCTTGACACTGGAGGCAATAGCTGGGGAGAGGGGGGATCAGGGTAGACAGTTGGCATGCTGAGATTTGATTTACTAAAGGCAAATAGGCTGTTCACCTCGCAAGGGAAGTTGCAGTTTACAGTTACATTTTCTCAGAGCTTAGTGAATGTGGCAAAATTTCACCATACAAAGAACACCAATCAAATTTTAAAAAGCAGCATTTTTGCTTGCACAATATTGGATGGTGGAAATCTACAGAACGTCACCTTATTCATTAAGCTCTGTCCAATAAGGAGCAAATAAATGTTTGCAATGATAATCACTTAGAAGCCAAGAATGTGACACATAAACCTATGGGATTTTCAATACCAGCTGCACCATAACAGAAGCTCTCATCTTAAGACTGGCCTATTAACTTTATACTTTGAAATTCCTCTGGAGAAGGGGAGTTCTCCTTTGCCAAGTGTTTCAAAGAAAAGGTAGACCCATTGGGGTTGATTTACTAAAACTGGAGAGTGCAAAACCTGGTGCAGCTGTGCGTGGTAGCCAATCAGCTTCTAATTTCAGCTTGTTCAACTAAGCTTTGACAATAAAACCGGGACGCTGATTGGTCTCTATGCAACACTGCACCAGATTTGGCACTCTTCCCTCTTCAATCAACCAACCCAACTGGGAATAAAGTTGGGGGGTTCTGTGTATACTAGGACAAGTGTGAATATCTTTATGTAATACAAAAGCACAGATATTGAATCAAAAGGTAGATGAGGAACAGGCAGTGGCAAAAGGGGCACAATGATCCAACCAGGTGGATATTTTAACCTTTGGTTGACCATATAAGGATGAAGTATCTTCAACATTACAGAGTTCATGGTGACTAACTAATGGTATACAATGATTTGGGGGCAATTCAATAAAACATTTGCAGTACTTTCTGCCATTATGGCTGTATTAGGAAGTCCTGCACCAAATTCATGAAACCTGTGCACCAGTTTTCTTTTACATTCTGGCAGTGGCGGCTGGTGCTCCATTTTTTGGAACCCCATCACCAGGTCCGCACTTGACCCATTCAGGTCACGGCTTCCCCCGGCTTCTCCTCCCGGCTAATCCAGTCTTAAGGACCGCCTCCTGTCTTGATGGCCGGGAGAAAAAGCTGGAAGACAGTACCGAATATTGATTCGCCAATGTCACAAGTGGGTGGGTTTGGGGTGAAGAGCACAGTGCCCCGAGCCCAACCTTTTTGAAGCCAATTAGAGCGGCCTCCCCGCACCCCTTATGGACTAGCCGCCGTTGGTCCTGGCACTATGGTTGTGACAAATGCATTAAGAAATACAGTCTTATCTGTGGTAAAAAAAAGTGGAGGTAAATAAGACCTCTTCCATGTCAGAGTAAATTATGTTGCATGTGTAAGTATTGTGTACTCTCAGAGACACAATTCTGTCTGAGGCAATTCTGCAACAGATTCAGTTACACCTTCATGAACCTGTCACACGTTGCGGCATTTTTTGCACTGCTGCAAGACAGGTTTTAATGAGTATCTACGATGCTTATTATAATTTCAACAGATTCTATCTTAATGGGCACATAAATGAGTATACAGGCCATCTGAAATTTCAGTTTAAGTCAGAAACTGAGCAGACGGTGATGTGCTTTCTCTAAAGAAAATTTTGAATCTTGTGCAAAACCTGTTGCATTGTTGCATTTTTTAAAGATTTTATACAAGTACAAATGAAAAAAATCACCCTTTTATAAACGTGCTAAATATATTTATAATTTATGTCTACATGAAATGCCTGTGTCAAACAATAGGTGCAATAATAATACAATGATGCAGCAGAACAGAATTTCATCTGCATATGATAAGTCAATATTTCGTAGACATTCATGAGACAGTGCTGGGTCATTCTGTCTTTATGAACAGCACCTTCCACTTGGTAAATCACTTCATCTGTTTAGCAAGCCTGTGATTCTCCATGGCAACAAGAATTCCTCTTCTTCTAGCTGTGCTGTGGGATTCACTGCATAAATGGTAGCTGTAGCACAAAGAATGAACCAGGCATGCCAGCACATCTGAAAACACTTTTTGAGTGACCATTGTGGTACATATATGACTGTATTTAAGCCCTTGAAAGCATTATCCTTTATAGACAGTATTTCTTAAATAGAAGGGATGCCACGGGTAAGATATTAGTCGAGTGAGGGGTTGTTATGCAATTAGTTCAGTAAAATGGGACACATTATTTTCATGGTACTGTCACACTTTTTCCTTTACGTTTTATTTTATGTCTGAATAGCTTACTTACAATATACTGAACTATAACTTCTTTATGTTTGGTTCACACAAGCAGCTTTTCAGTAAAAAAAAAAAAAGTTGTCATTTGATAACAGGCTAAGGGCCCTGTTCACACTAGAATGCAGTGCGTCAGAGCAGTGTCCCGTGTGGCTTCCTGTACTGCATTCCAATCACACTGCCCTTGAGAGCTGTGGCAGATGTCAGTGCAAAGTTAACGACACCCCAAACGCAGTGCTTTTGCAACCGGATCACTTGGTACTTTTGTACCATGCATATCCGATGTGGGCCAGTGAGGCACTGGCCCACACCGGATACGCTTGGTACAAAAGTACCGCACAATCCGGTTGCCGTGCATTTCAAATAGTAGTGCATGAAATAATTTTCATGTGGTGTGGTGCGGTTTCAGTCAATTAAAAATTATTCCTGTGCGATTCACATGCAGTTCCTAGTGTGAATGGGCCCTGAAAGGTTGCTGACTAAATACATTTAAAAATTGTTGGACATTATTTTCTTGGTCAGTATTTGTTATTCAGAAATAAGTGACAAGTTGACACAAAACTAGTTAGACATACAACAGTTGAGGGATTTTAGTGTTAGTGCCTACAACAAGATATCTGTGAACAATAAATACATTACATATTCCAGCAGGAGGGGCAACTGGTATGAAAGATTGTCAAACATGATAAAGAAAGTCCAACTGAGTTGAACAGGAGACATCAGGATAAGAAGGTGGAGAAAAAGTATCTAGAGAAGTAAGAGAAAAGAAAAGAAGGGGGTGGAGAGGGGGAAGGGAAAGAAAAGTGGTGGGGAGGGTCGGTTGTGGGGGGGACTTTAAAGTCTACATATCCTAAAGTGCAGGAGCAGGCATCATCATAGCATCAAAAGATGGCGAAATCTTGTGGAAGGTAGGTAGAAATCTAAGGATCTCATACACGGGGGAATTGGGGCATATAGCACTGAAGCCGAGCTGTCACTTTCTCATTAAGCATGGTCCAGTGGACTCAGGATTTAGCCTTAGAGAAAAATATATATCAATTGCCAAGCCTTCGCTATGACTTGTTTTGTGGCGGTGAGAATGAGGATCCTGAGGGTAAATAGAGATTTTGAGCCCTGCTGGTTTGTGGTTGAGCATAGCTTTGTATAGATTCAGCAGGAGCACCAAGTGAAAAGAGTGTGTAGAATATGTATACTTGCTGTCAAACATTTTGGACCACTGGACAGGTCCACCAGGTATAAATAAAGAAGTCAATACCTGAGCATCCACTGAAACAGTTTGTAAAAGAATATGGGGTAATATGCGCTAATCTAGTGGGAACCATGTACCAAAGAACTAGTACTTTTTAGTTGGTTTCAACAGCAGACGCATTGTGAGAGAATGAATGTATGGTGGCCCAAATCAGGACCCACTGTCATGGTTTATTGCCAACTGTGGTTCCTGTTTCCATTTGCAGACATAATTCAAAGGTTTCAGTGTTTGTTTGCTGGTTAAAGTGTGATTCAAAGATGTGAGAGTAAGGTTGCCCCCTTCGAGTCATGCGGTGGAACGAATGCAATGCTTGACCTGTAAATATCGAAATAGCTTGGAGTGAGGCAAGTGGTGTGACTTTTGAAGGTCAGCAAAGAATCTAGAAAGTCTCAAAGTCAGCAAAGAGTGAAATCGAATAACCTTTGAAGCAATCCAGTGTTTAAAGGTCCTGGAAGATTCAAAACCTGGAGAGAATGCAGGATTGTGAATTATAGACAGTAGTGGTAAATGGGGGGAGAGGAAACCTCATGAGAACTATAGACTTTGTCATAGCTGCAGAGTTCTGAGTGATGGCGTTCAAGAGCTCTTTTCTATCTAGAGGGTGTAGCCACAACAGGTAATTTCAGATAATATTTATTTGTATAGTCCTGTATAATAATAATAATACTAATCAATGATTTCAGATACTGCATGCAACATGCTCATGTGTCTCCCTTTTCTCCCTCATACATCCCCCATAAGCATAATCTTGCATAAATCGGACCATGTGAATTTATAGAGAGATCTTCCATAACAAAGGCCTTATAACTGTTTGATTACTTGTAGGCAACTGTCCAAAGAAGATGAACCAATGTTGCCAGTCATATTTGATTTAAAGTAAATCCCTGACTGAATGCCATTTATAGTATGATAAAACACATAAAAATTTCCTTTACAAAAAAAAAAATCTATTTTTTCACCCTTATGCACATCATCCTTGCCAATATTCTCCATCCCCCCTGCAACTCCTTGCAGTCTACACAAATGTTCCACTAGCAGCTGCAAATTAGTGCCCAGGGCAGGCTTCCTGAATACAACAGTCAAATATGCTTGCATAACATATATTAGCATGGCCACTTGTTGTTTCTGACAATGTAGAAGGGAATTGGGAGACAGGGGCAAAGCACTGCAAATATGGCAACCACTCATATTAATCTATAACAGCAATGTAGCTTTATGTTTTATTGCAAATGTATGCAACAAAAACTTTTTAATCTAAATGTTTGTTATAAGTTAATCTGAGCAGTTGCCAAATGTGTTTGTTGGGTTGGTAACAGGTACACACTGAGGGTCTTCGGCTGCAATTGAACTGCAATTAAGAATGGAGGCAGTAATACGGTTTCAGGCATTAGACACTCAGCAATAGTATGTACACATCCAGCCTTTGCCTTTTTTAAACATTATTACAAGGGTTCTAACTCCAACCTTTTTTAGTGAGGTGGTTTTGATTTCAATATCTGTTTCAGTTTTCTAGATTGTGGCTTATTCCTTCAAAGGATGTCAAGTTAAAGGTTGGTTGAAATTTTCCATTCATCTGACTTCATCCATCCTTGCTCTTTTCACAAAAAGGTTTAATTATTTTTTACAGAATGTATTTTATTTTATGTTTTAATAGCTATCACCTCTAATTGGGTGGATTGCTATATTGCCCATAAAAGCTTGTGTTTCTGTGTTTTACATTATCTTCACAAATCTACTTTGCTTTCACAAATGCTTTGCTATAGTGTATTTTTCGACAGTTTTGCAGACTTTTTAAAAAAATTTAGTCTGTTTCAGTAGTATTTTCTTTTTTTTTTTTTGGTGGGATATATTCCTTGTTTCTCTTTGTTTATATGCTAAACATCCCTCACAACTCCTGGGACTCTTTATCACGTTTTTTCTGATATCTTCTGTATCCCATGCTTCATTGTCAAGATACTGACGCACCTTCAGAAAAAAAACATTTTTTGGTTTAATTTCCCAAACATATGACTTCTTGTTTTGGTTCTATACTGAGCTTCTCAGTATAAGGTAGTAGGCACTAGCTTCTCTCTCCCTTTGGGTGAGCACCATGTCATCTTGTGGATATTGAGGTGTGAGAACATTTTACTACGTATGCAGCGATGATTCACGGTGTAATATTCTCTGTGTATTGTCATACATGTACCATGAGATTTGTTTAATTCATTCTGGAGCGCTTCATAGAAGGCAACTATGACCCCAATCTTTTTCTGAATAAAGTCGTTTTCCTCCCTTCACTTTTTCCGCTCCAGTCTGTCTGCACTCGTTGACTCTCATTATGTTTGCATTTCTACTGTAGTCTAAATCAGCCTGCTTGCCTTAGACATAGATCGTACAATACAGAAAACAAATCTGACCTTGGCTTTAGCAGTTCTTAGAGTTATACTGGTCATAACAGTAGCATCCTTTCAGTTTTCACTTTCATCCATTATTAAAATCTCTAAATGACCCTCAGAAAGATCATCACAAACACAACAGTGAAAAAACACTGCTGCCCCTCCACATTTTAGAAAGAATCACCTTATAGGAAATAAGAGTAATCTCTTTCATGATCATTTCAAAACTTTTAGCATATCTGATAATGGCAGAGACTGCCACTTTACTATGAGAAAAGCTGTTAAGATTTATACTCCATGCTCTTTACAAAAAGTGTATGGTACAGTTTAGAGAAAAAATATACTGTATTTTCTGTAATTACACATTTTGAATTTTTCTTGCGGTTTTTACCTTAAAATGTTATAAAACTTTCAAATGCAAAAATCATATAGTGATGCAGGCCTCACTTACCCAATTTGCTTCATTGGTTCCTGTTTTCAGGTGGCCTTATTGGATCCCTTTATGGGGTTCCATGGAGCCATCTATGCATGAACACTCAGGGACTCTGATAGGGCAGTACAACTGGCCCTGTTGTATCGGACCTAGCCCGATCAGCACAGTAGGGGGGCCCGGGCAGCTTTAAAATTCTTTTTTAGCAAAAAAAAACAGGACTTAGCCACATTTCCACACCCACTGTAAAATTACATTTTCCTGGGCCCCATGAAGTCCTCAGAGGAGCCCAGGAGATTACAGCACAGGAGGGACTTTTTTTTTCTATTTTTGGTCACAGGCAGATAATCCACATGTAGCTCTGCAAAGTCCGGCCAGCCGCCCTTCACTGCGGATTGATTCTTACGTAGATCCGGACTGCTCCTCTCCCTCATGTGCTGGCGCTGCAGCCTGAGAGATTGATGCGAGGCAGTGACTGGCAGTGGGTTGAGGTGCACAGGCAAGCAGCTCCCTGCACTCAGTGACACTGACACAGGCTACTGTGCAACTAAGGTACAGTCCCCAGACTTCCTGCTGTGTGCTTGTGATCATCAGTATCATGATCACAGCACAGCAGGTGCCGTATGGCTGTGTCACAGTTTTTCATATGGCTGTTGGGTGCAGACTTTGTTACCTTACGGCTGTATTGTGTGTTGAAGACTAACACTGTACAGCCATAACAAAGTCTTCACCCAACAACCATATGACACACTGTGACAGAGCCATACGGCACCTGCTGTGATGTTTGTGGGGGTGCCGTAAAATCAAGCAATTGTGCTGTGTTTTTACCACCCCAACCATTCTACTTTAAGAACCTTTCGCCCAAGCTTTCCAATTAGGGCCGTCTCTCAGTTTTTCATGAGGATCTGATTGAGAGCTCCATGTAGGTCTACGGGAGTCTGAATGTAAATGGACTTGTGTCCGTTTACACTCATCTACCTCCATGTCCATTCAGGTACAAAGAAAAATGGAAAAGGACTGCATCCTTTTCTATTTTTCCAGACCTAAATGTGACAGATCAGAGGTGGCCTAATGTAAATGGACACAAGAGTCCATTCACAAGTCCACCTCTGTTCTCTGTGTGGAGTATGCAGACACAAACTGAACAGGCACAGATGTCAAAACCCTGCCATCTGTCCCATTCAGCTTCACTTTTGAGTGGTGAGACCCTGTGACAGCTTCCTGGCAAGATAGCTAAGGTGGGTTCAGCCTAGGGTCCGAACACGCCTGAGCTCATCCCTGCTAATTAGTTATTGTAAAAGGTTCTAAAATAAGACACCTCTGCCGCTTTATAATATGTGTAATAAGTTTAGAATATTATAGTAATGGTTATTAACCACTTCACGCCCAGCCTATAGACAAATGACGGCCGGGCGGTGGTTCAGTTATCCTGACCGGACGTCATATGACCTCCAGCCGGATAAGCCGCAATCGGTGGTGCGGTGTGTCAGTCTGACACACTGCATTACCGATCTCGGTAAAGAGCTTCCATTGGAAGCTTTTTACCATGTGATCAGCCGTGACCAATCACGGCTGGTCACAGTGTAAACAGGAAGAGCCGTGTATCGGCTTTTCCTCTACTCGAGTCTGCAGACGTGAGTAGAGGAGAGCCGATCGGCGGCTCTTCTGACGGTGGGGTTTGTGTGCTGAATGTTTATCAGTGCAGCCCCCCTAGAATCGCCACCAAGGACCACCAGGGAGCCCACCCAGGACCACCAGGGAGAGCCCACGCAGGACCACCAGGAAGACCACCAAAGAAGCCCACCCTGGCCACCAGGGAGCCCACCCAGGGACCACCAGGTAAGGGGCAAATTGCCCAACAGGGATGGCACTCAGTGCCCATCTTGGATGCCACCCAAGACCACCAGTGATGCCTCCAAAAAAATGCCATCTATCATTGCCGCCTATCAGTGCCCACCAGTGCCACCTATCAGTGCCCATCAGTGTCACCTATCAGTATCCATCAGTGCAGCCTATGAGTACCCATCAGTGCCGCTTATTGGTGCCACCTATCAATGCCCGTCAGTGCTGCTTATCAGTGCCACCTATCAGTGCTGCATATATGTGCCTCATCATCAGTGCCTATCAGTGCCAATCAGTACTGCCTCATCAGTGCCAGTCAGTGTAGCCTCATCAGTGTCCATCAGTGATGGAGAAAATGTACTTATTTACAAAGTTTTGTGACAGAAACAAAGTCATTTTTTTTTTCAAAATGTTCGGTCTTTTTTTATTTATATCCCAATTAATAAATATGTATCCGTGCTCCTGCTATTGTGAATCAGAAATTCAAACTCATATATATCAATAAAAACGAACTACAAGCTGCTAAGCATATATGCATACACACCATAGAGTTCACAGATATAATAAAATTGCAGCGCTTGTATGAATAATCACAAGGAAAGCGATAAATTAATCAAAAATATAGTAAATGGTCACATGCGTTATAAACTCCCTGAGGGAAGAGTGAATGAAAGTCCCGATACACCAGTAGGACAGTTCATGCGTTGGTAAGGAGAGAAGGTATATCACCTCAGTGTGCACTTTGTCCTTACCGCCTGTGTGCAACAATCTTCACAGATAATTAGGCCCACAATAATCCTGCAATTGGGTATGTGCTGCCATCAATGAAATCGCTGCTTGCTGTTGTTTCCTGGGGATAACTCTCATCCATCACCGGAAAGATAAAAAATAGTTCATAGTGTAATTGTTCACAGTGTTGGCTGCCTACTTTCCTAGTGGAATTGCACTTACATGCAATGTAGTGAAATGTTTCCTATCTTGGCCGTCTGCCACCTCCTCTATCTCCAAGGATAAACCTCTTATGGCTGTATGTGTGCGGTCAGCTGTGCGGTGTCACTTCAATACATGCAATGGATAGTCCGCCAATCATGAAAAGGTAGAGACCCATATAGTGTAAAACTGACAACCCCCTGACCCCCTGGGCCCCTGACGATGTCATCTCTGACGAAACCGGTAGGGCGGACCCGCACACACACAAGGATTACGCCTACCAGCCGGCTTTTAACCACAGACAGAGGGAATTGAGGCAGACGGCCATTACGAGCCTGAAGTATTTTAACAAATGTGAGTGATTTGTACATTTTTATTTCAATAAATTGGTTTTGTCAGTTTTACACTAGTGGCTGATTGCAGATCGCCGTCTTTTTACAGCGATTCATGCTCAGCATCCCGACTGCCGCCGTGAAAACACGGCGTGCGGTCGGGAACTGGTTAATGCTATTTTATGCCAGTCTTCGCAAAGGCATATTGAAAAAAATTGTTTTCCAATTGTGTTGTGTTCTCTCCACAAATCTGGTGTGATGTGTGGTGCAGTGTAGAAAAAAAGCAGCATGTCAGCAAGTCTTAATTTTTCCACAACTAATTGGATGGTACTATAGGTCACAGAATCGCACTGCGTGGAATTGTCCTGCTGTGCGGAGACCATAAATGAAGTGTAGGTTTGTCACATTTCAATAAAAAGAAAAAAAGAAAGAAGTAAACAGAGGGATGGGCTGAAACAACGCATTGCACAGCTTGCCTAGCTGTTACAACAGACATCAGCCTATATGCAAAAATGGAACGTTTTACCGTGCAGCTAATGTATATAGTCTCTAATGTCCTATTAAAATGCACTGAACATATATATGAGCTTGCACTTCAATATTTTTGATATTGCATTTAATATAAAGGTTTGCAGACAGCCACTACAGAGAGCATGTGGATCAAAAGCATCCCTTGTCTCCAACTACTACTAAGATGTCAGCCACACAGGGAGTGCATTGTTTTCAGTGAGCTGGCCAACTTAGATTTACATTATAAAGAACCATTCTTTAGTACCATCAAGCAGAGCATGATTACATAGTGAGCAAATATGGATGCTGTCATCTAGTATATATTAAATTACAAATTACACTTAGAAACAGGGCTTTTAAAGTATAACATAAAGTCATAACGTAATTTACATCAAGATGAACGTTTTCACATTTTTTCCTGTTGCTAGGTTCTTCCTAAGCCCCCTTTCACACAGGGCGGACTCCACCAGTGGATCTGCCTGCTCAGCGAGGATCAGCAAACAGATCCGTGTCTGCTCTGCATAAGTGGACACAGCCCGCTTTCCTCTATGGGAGGTCAGATGTAAACAGACCGCCTGTCCGTTTACATCCGACTATCATTCGATCCAACCTGCCAGACAGATGGGGAACGGATCCCCCATCCATCTGTTTTTGATGGTTAGGATCTCATTTCGGCAGGTGTAAATGGACAAATGTCCATTTACATCCGCCTCTCCATAGAGGGCAATGTTTCCATCAGGGCCACCTAAAAACCCGCCAAGCGGGTCCAATCGGTCCACCCGTGTGAAGAGAGCCTAAGTCTAGTTATGAAGTTTGATCTGGCCCCCCTCGCCTCCCTGCACAGCAAATCCGGCAACACATTGGAAGGAGACGGATGCAATGTAACTGCAGCTTGTCTTGGCTCAGAGTACTTTCCTAAGACAAGCTGCAGCAAGAAGAATGCATTCCTCGGTCTCGGAAAAGTGTTCTGAGCCGAGACAAGCTGAAGTTACAATAGACCTGTCTATTTCCAAGCTGATGTTGGATTTACTGGCGGGTAGGGGAGCAGGTGGGACATCATAATTAGACTTAGGAAGCATCTAGCTACATGGGAAAAAGTACTAAATGTACTTTGTTCCATGGGGATCAGAACATTGTAAAAAATGTGTAATGATAGTTCTTCATTAACTACTTCCCATCTAGCCATTGCACATAAACAGCCGGGCAGGTCATTCTGGATGTAGATGGATGTGAATGGATATACCTGTATGTCTGCCTGCTTCTGCCACTCGTGCACGGCCGCTAGGACATGCAGTGGTGCACCCTGTGATCAATGTGTTCTTTGGACTAAGTGGATCACAAATTAGTGTACAGGACCAGTCCAATCACAGCAATAACAAGTGTAAGCAAAGAAGCCATTGACTCTGTCTCCTCACAAAGAGAGTGTCTGTGAGAGAAGACAGAGCTGTTTGCAAAATCTGTGAGTTTAATCGCTGTTCTGCCACAGTTTTACACACCAAACACCAGTGCAGCCAGCTATAGTGTCCCTGATCACCAGCCAAACCAATGTGAAGCTTCAAGAAACCAGTGCAGCCAGACACAGTGTCTTTGACCGCTGGTCACACCTGTCCCAGGTATGGTCTGTCCCAGGATGAAAGGGTCCCTACAAAAAGAGTCAGGTGCCCTAAACATCCTATGGAACTGCTGCAGGCAAACACCAGTAGTGCAGTACATCTATGTGAAGTGGCGAGCAATGGTGGCGCACAGTCTGATGAAATGCCAAGCACAAGTAGGGGGGTGGTACATCAGCCATGAAGGATTAGGGCCCATACTATTGTCCCAGAGGTACTTTCAAATTCTTTATGACTACCTTCTACTTCAGCAGCACCTATAATGTCCCCATTTACAGCACAACCAGGCATTCAGGTAGAAACAGAAAATTTTCCACCCCTTCAGTTTTTTTTATTTGTTTTTCACCAAAGATTTAATCAATTCAGTTGTGGACCAAGGGACCCTGTATGCCTCAGTAATCCCAATTCGGTTTCTGCCCATCCATTTAAATGGAAGCCCATCAAAGTTGATGGATTTAAAATCTTTTTTGGCCTAACTCTAAATATGGGGCTCACAAAAAAAATAAATGAGCTGCAGTTTTATTGGTCTACACATCCCATTCACCATATGCCATTGTATTCCTCAGTTATGACCAGGACACGCTATAAAATAATTATGAGACTCCTGCATTTTAACCACTTGAACACTGGGCACTTAAACCCCCTTAACAACCAGACCAGCTTTCAGTGCTCTCACATATTGAATGACAATTACTCAGTCATGCAACACTGTACCCATATGAAATTTTTGTCCTTTTTTCACACAAATGGAGCTTTCTTTTGGTGGTATTTAATCACCCCTGGGTTTTTTCTTTTTTGTGCTATAAATGAAAAAAGACAGAAAATGTTGTAAAAAATGCATTTTTCTTTGTTTTGTGTTATAAAATTTTGCAAGTTAGTAATTTTTCTTCATAAATTTTGGCCAAAATGTATACTGCTACATATCTTTGGTAAAAAAAAACTCAAATCAGTGTATATTATTTGGTCTGTGTGAAAGTTATAGAGTCTACAAGCTATGGTGCTAATCATTGAAAATTGATCACACCTGATGTACTGATGGCCTATCTCATTTCTTGAGACACTAAAGCCTCGTACACACGGGACGACGATCGTGTTCAACACGTCGTACTCACGACCGTTGCATGCAGAATCGATCGTCTGTGGCGGCGCTTTCAACAGTTGAACGTACGACGGTCGTTCGTGGGAGTTGTATGTGCAGACTAGAAAACTTGGTCGTGTCAACAAGCTCGCATACGACCGTTGAGTCGTGTGTAGAGCAGCTGTGTTCAACAAAGTTGTATTGTGCTAAACACGCATGCGCCAAGTCCACTTCAACTAACATGAAATTAGAAGGGAGCCCAAAAGGTGACGCTACTTCCTCATTATACGCTCGTTCGCGTCATCACGTTCGGCCGACCGCAAGTTGTATGTACGACCGTCGTGTGCATGTCAGTAGGCTACATACGACCGTCAACGTACGATTCAACACGGTCGTACGCACGATCGTTGTCCCGTGTGTACGAGCCTTAACAATCCAGGAAAGTACAAATACCCCCCCAAATGACCCCTTTTTGAAAAGTAGACATTCCAAGGTATTTAGGAAGAGGCATGGGGGGGCTTTTTGAAGTTGTCATTTTTTCCCACAATTCTTTGTAAAATTAAGAGTTTTTTCCTTTTTTTTTTTCACTTAATTGTCATATTAACAGGTTATTTCTCGCACATCATATGCATACCACAAATGACACCCCAAAATATATTCTACTACTCCTCCTGAGGATGGCAATACCACTTGTGTGAAACTTTTACACAGCACGGCCACATAAAGAGGCCCAACATGCAGGCAGCACCATCAGGCGTTCTAGGGACATAAATTACACATATAATTTCCTGACTACCTCTTGCAATTTGAAGGTTCTAGAGCACCAGGACAATGGAAACGCCCAAAAAATGACCCATTTTGGAAAGTAACCACCCAAACATATATTCTATGAGGCATAATGAGTCTTTTGAACATGTCATTTTTTCACAAGTTTTTGGAAAATGTGGAAAGAAAATGAAAACGCATTTTTTTTACACAAAGTTGTCCATTTTTACAATATTTCTAACACACAGCATGTACCTAGCAAAAATGACACCCCAAAATATAATTTTCTACTCATCCTGAGTATGGCGATACCACATATGTGACACTTTTACACAGCCTGGCCACATACAGAGGCCCAACATGCAGGGAGCACCATCAGGTGTTTTAGGGGCATACATTTCACATCTAAGTTGACTACCTATTCAGGGAGCACCATCAGGTGTTTTAGGGGCATAAATTTCAAATCTAATTTGACTACCTATTACACTAGTGCCTATTCGTGCCACTACAGTGCCTCACGCTAGTGTAGAGGCACTGTAGTGGCACAAATAGGCACTGTAGTAGCACGGATGGACAGTGTAGTGGCACTGATGGGCACTGTAGTGGCATGGATGTGTCACGGATAAGAACTGATGTGGTATGGATGAGCATGAATGAAGCACAAATGAGCCATGGATGGGGGTGGATGAGAAATGGATGGGGGTGGATGAGCCGTGAATGGCTGAGCCATGAATGTGGATGGATGAGCCATGGATGGGGATGACTGAGTATGCATGGGGATGGATGGGCACGGATGAGGATGACTGAGCACGGATGGGATGACTGAGCACGGATGGATGGCTGAGCACAGATGGATGGGTGAGCATGAATGGATGGCTGAACACTGAGCACGGATGGATGGCTGTGCATGGATGGATGGGTGAGCATGGATGGATGGCTGTGCACGGATGGATGGGTGAGCATGGATGGGGGTGGATGAGCCGTGGATGGGGATGGCTGAGCCATGCATGTAGATGGATGAGCCATGGATGGGGATGACTGAGTATGCATGGGGATGGATGGGCACGGATGAGGATGACTGAGCACGGATGGGATGACTGAGCACGGATGGATGGCTGAGCACGGATGATGGGTGAGCATGAATGGATGGCTGAGCACTGAGCACGGATGGATGGCTGTGCATGGATGGATGGGTGAGCACAGATGGAGGGCTGTGCACGGATGGATGGGTGAGCATGGATGGCTGTGCATGGATGGATGAGTGAGCATGGCTGGATGGCTCTGTATGGATGGATGAGTGAGCATGGCTGGATGACTGTGCACAGATGGATGGGTGAGCATGGCTGGATGGCTGTGCACAGAAGGATGGGTGAGCATGGCTGGATGGCTGTGCACAGATGGATGGGATGGCATGGCTGGATGGGTGAGCAGGCTGGATGGGTGAGCATGGCTGGATGGGTGAGCATGGCTGGATGGGTGAGCAGGCTGGGTGGTTGAGCACGGCAGAGCATGGATGGATGGGGTGAGTGCAGCCTGGCACAGATCAGTGCTGTGGGCACTACAGATTCTGCCTACAGCACTTCTGCACCCGATCTCTCTCCCTCTCCTCTCACACTGCACCGATCGGTGCGTGAGAGGGAAGAGATAAGCCAGACATCCGCTGGCTTGTTTACATCTGATCGATCCATCACTTGACGGAGTGATCACGTGATAAAGGGCCACTTACAGCGATCCGTGATGTGCCAGGTCTCTCGGACCCGGCGGTCATGGATACTCCGGGGTGTGCGCCCCAGGGGGGGGGGCTCAGGAGCGAGATTCTGGGAGGACGTCTTAGTACACCCTCCTAGAATAAGGAGGCCCTACCATTACAATGGGGTGGTGTACTGCCCAAATACCAAACTCGGCAGAATACCAAACCCGCGTCACTTCCGGTTGCTTTAAAGCATCATAACGTCATAATCGTCAGGAATTTCTGTTGATCTTCAGCAATGGGTGATTTTCAAAAACACCGGCAATGGGCAATAGTCTGGTGCACGGTATATGAGGTTTATACTCTGTTCATATACTAACCAAGAAAATGGCCGCCTAGGCGGGGACAGCTGTCCCTGTTTGCTGCTGTGTTCCTAACACACCAACAATTCCCGGTAATGGACTGTAGTCCGTTGCTAGTGTTTGCAGCAACAGAAATTCCTGATAATTATCAAGTTATAATGCTTTAAAAAACGGAAGTGACGTGAGTTTGGTATTCTGCCGAGTTTGACACTTGGGCAGAACAGCGGTCAGCAAGTGGTTAATGACAGTATCCTGTGCCATCCCCAAAATCACCACGAATACGACAGGCTTTGCAAAATTAGACCACTTATCAATTATTTTTTCAAAATATTTTCTGAAATGTATATTTCATATAAAAATATCTACATTGATGAGTCCCTCATATATTTTACAGGCATACTGCGCATTAAACAATATATTCTGAGTAAACGTACCAGATTCAGTTACATAAACGATGTGAGCAGTGAGCATGCCATGGGGTACAAATATGACTTCCGCATTTAAAAAGGGAAAGATAACAACCTGGAACCCCTTGGATGACTAACTTATGAGTAGCAGCAGAAAAATAGTGTGGGACCTTTTGTCACCCCTATTCCATCAGGCATTCCACCTCTATGGGAGCAATTTCTATACCAGCATGCAATTCTTCTGACACCTTTTTTCTGCAGCAAACTGTAGCTTGTGGTACAATGCAACCATAGCTAAAGGGGGGGGGCGTGGTCAGTAACTTTTCGCAATGAGGAAATTTTGACCCCTAAATGGAAGGATAAATGATATGTCTATGTCCTTTCTTCCATCTTCCAAGCCACCTCAATGGAAAACAAAGGAATCATGGTCTGGTCCAAAAACTTCATTGCATTCACGATTACAATCAATTCATGGGAGGTGTACATCTCAACTCCCAAATAATGAAGCCCTACCTGACAACCAGAAGATCCATTTACTGGTATAAAAACCTGAAAATCTTTGTTCTGAACCAGTCAGCAGGCAGCATGAGAAACATTTTTCTGATATTCTCCCTCCCACCAAAACAGGCTGATCCCCCCACCACCCTCCCTCACCCAAAAAAATG
>BLSH010247574.1:355494-374908 GCA_018402905.1 Glandirana rugosa
AGAAACCTAGTATATGTCGTAAAAAAACCCACTCCCTCCCACCACCCCCCTAGTCGGACAAAACCACCCTCCCTCTTATAGTCTTTTTACAAAGAGTACGACGGACGACTGACCAAGTCTTGTTTCTAAAAGTCCAAAAATATGGTCATTTACCTAGAAGACCAACAGTCCATCCCGAAGTAATAAACCCTCAACTCTACATGTGGAGGGTACTTAACTAACATTAGCACTTACGTTACTTCAAAAACCTGGTCTGGTACTAAGGAAACAAAAGGTAACTCCACCGAACCTTCTACCTTCTTTCCTGTATCTGTATAGTAAATAGGAAGGTAAATCCCCAGTTTTTAAGGAGTAACGCTGTACAATGCAACCATATCTAAAGGGGGGGGGGGGGGTGTGGTCAGTAAGTTTTCGCAATGAGGAATTTTTGACCCCTAAATGGAAGGATAAATGATATGTCTATGTCCTTTCTTCCATCTTCCAAGCCACCTCAATGGAAAACAAAGGAATCATGGTCTGGTCCAAAAACTTCATTGCATTCACGATTACAATCAATTCATGGGAGGTGTACATCTCAACTCCCAAATAATGAAGCCCTACCTGACAACCAGAAGATCCATTTACTGGTATAAAAACCTGAAAATCTTTGTTCTGAACCAGTCAGCAGGCAGCATGAGAAACATTTTTCTGATATTCTCCCTCCCACCAAAACAGGCTGATCCCCCCACCACCCTCCCTCACCCAAAAAAATGCTGTATATGATCCAAAGATGGAATAAGGCATGACACACGTTACTATTTTCTTGTTGACTGTCCTCCACATCCTGGCCTCTCCATTAATGGTTGCTTCAGTCGCTACCATACTATATTAGTGAGGTATGGTGAATGTATTCCTCTTGTGTTTGACTACCGGTATTTTGCCTGTAGCTAATGTCCTGTTTACCAACCATTTGCCTGTTTTTTCAACCACATTTCTCCTGTTGCCTGGACTGACTGGACTGACAAAGAGAGTGTCTGTGAGAGAAGACAGAGCTGTTTGCGGAATCTGTGAGTTTAATCACTGTTCTGCCACAGTTTTACACACCAAACACCAGTGCAGCCAGCTATAGTGTCCGTGATCACCAGCCAAACCAATGTAAAGCATCAAGAAACCAGTGCAGCCAGACACAGTGTCTTTGACTGCTGGTCACACCTGTCCCAGGTATGGTCTGTCCCAGAATGAAAGGGTCCCTATAAAAAGAGTCAGGTGCCCTGAACATCCTATGGAACCGCTGCAAGCAAACACCAGTAGTGCAGTATATCCGCGTGAAGTGGCGAGCACCAGTGGTGCACATTCTGATAAAATGCCAAGCACAAATAGGGGGGATGGTACATCAGCCATGAAATATTAGGGCCCATACTATTGTCCCAGAGGTACTTTCAAATCCTTTATGACTACCTTCTACTTCAGCAACACCTATAATTTCCCCATTTACAGCACAACCAGGCATTCGGGTAGAAACAGAAAATTGTCCAACCCTTCAGTTTTTTTATTTGTTTTTCCCCAAAGATTTATTCAATTCAATTGTGGACCAAGGGACCCTGTATGCCTCAGTAATCCCAATGCATATTATGCCCATCCATTTAAGTGGAAGCCCATCAAAGCTGATGAATTTGGCCTAACCCTAAACATGGGGCTCACAAAAAAAAAAATAAGCTGCAGTTCTATTGGTCTACTGTGACTCGTTAGTAGGTCTCAGGTGTGAATGGGGAGCAGGTGTGTTAAATTTGGTGTTCTCACTCGCACTCCCTCATACTGGCCACTGGAAGTTCAACATGGCACCTCATGGCAAAGAACTCTCTGAAGATCTGAAAAAAAGAAATGTTGCTCTACATAAATATGCCGTAGGCTATAAAAAGTTTGCCAAGTCCATGAAACTGAGCTGCAGCATGGTGGCCAAGACCATACAGCAGTTTAACAGGACAAGTTCCACTCAGAACAGGCCTCGCCATGGTCGACCAAAGAAGTTGAGTGCACATGCTCAGCATCATATCCAGAGATTGTCTTTGGGAAATAGACGTATGAGTGCTGCCAGCATTTCTGCAGAGGTTGAAGGGTGGGGGGTCAGCCTGTCAGTGCTCAGACCATATGCCGCACGCTGCATCAAATTGGTCTGCATGGCTATCCTCCCAGAAGGAAGCCTCTTCTAATGATGATGCACAAGAAAGCTTGTAAACAGTTTGCTGAAGACAAGCAAACCAAGAACATGGATTACTGGAACCGTGCCCTGTGGTCTGAGGAGACCAAGATAAACTTATTTGGTTCAGATGGTGTCAAGCGTGTGTGGCGGCAACCAGGTGAGGAGTACAAAGACAAGTGTGTCTTGCCTACAGTCAAGAATGGTAGTGAAAGTGTCATGATCTGGGGCTGCATGAATCCTGCCAGCACTGGGGAGCTACAGATCATTGAGGGAACCATGAATGCCAACATATACTGTGGCATACTGAAGCAGAGCATGATCCCCTCCCTTGGAGACCGGGCCACAGGGCAGTATTCCAACATGATAACGACCCCAAACACACCTCCAAGATGACCACTGCCTTGCTAAAGAAGCTGAGGGTAAAGGTGATGGACTGGCCAAGCATGTCTCCAGACCTAAACCCTATTGAGCATCTGTAGGGCATCCTCAAATGGAAGGTGGAGGAGCGCAAGTTCTTTAACATCCACCAGCTCTGTGATGTCATCATGGAGGAGTGGAAGAGGACTCCAGTGGCAACCTGGGAAACTCTGGTGAACTCCATGCCCAAGAGGGTTAAGGCAGTGCTGGAAAATAATGGTGGCCACACAAAATATTGACACTTTGGGCCCAATTTGGACATTTTCACTTAGCGGTGTACTCACTTTTGTTGCCAGCGGTTTGGACATTAATGGCTGTGTGTTGAGTTATTTTGAGGGGACAGCAAGTTTACACTGTTATACAAGCTGTACACACACTATTTTACATTGTAGCAAAGTGTCATTCCTTCAGTGTTGTCACATGAAAAGATATAATAAAATATTTACAAAAATGTGAGGGGTGTACTCACTTTTGTGACATACTGTATATACCATTGTTTGTAGGCTTTATAACTTTCACAAAAGAAATGTAGCAGAATACGTTTTGGCCTATATTTTTGAAGAGTTTTACAATAAAAAATAAAAAGCTCCATTAGTCTAAAAAAATCTAAAAAAAAAAAATATTTGGGTACAATGGGGCATGAGTAAATGTAATTCAAAGTGTGAGAGTGCTGAAAACTGAAAAATGGCTTGCACTGGAAGGGGGTTTACCATGCAAGTCTTCAAGAGGTTAAAGTGGTTGTAAACCTATGAAATAAATAATTAACAAAGCATAGCCTTCTAAAGCACCATGCGCAATTCCTCTCTGCTGTCTAATTCCTCTGCTATCTGCATGACTCACCGCTTAAAGGCTTTTCTGACTCCAACCAAGAGATGCAGGGAGACAGGGGATCGGCGTTCCAGCACACAGCCTGTGATTGATAGCCTCACACATGGCTAAATTATGCAAAGCTTTAGCATAATGATAAAGATCTTAATTTTAACCATGTGATGGTCATTTTCAAATATCATTGCACTTCACTATAATAACTCACTTTTTTAAAATAAGTAAACTTATTATGGTGTGTTAGCTTTGTGAATTAAGCCTTTTGTGTAGCTCTGTTAAAAATATTAATGAATTATCTTAAGCAGCTCATGTACATTAAAGACCATGAGACCCACTTGCAATCCTGCTTGACTAAATAGCTCTGCATAGCACTCCTTTCACAGGATACTTCTTGCCAGTGTCAAGAATACTATGCAGGGGTAAATACTCATCTACCTCTATGTATTGCTCCCCTGCAGGGCTGATGAGCGAGATATTGCCCCCTTGCTGGTGACTTACATTCTGCAGTAACGACAGGAATGCTAGTGTTATCCCAATGCTACATGCCTTTATTTTAAAAAAAAAGTTACATTTGCTGCTTATACGTTTTTGGACTTTTTATAAAACTATATTACATAATTTGATATGTAAATAAAAAAAATACATATTTCACAATGCTCCATCTGATGCCTCTGTAAGCAGATGGCGGCTGAGATGACTAACACCAGCACTGTCATATATTTAGTATCATGTATATTTAAATCCGTGTTTGACATTTTAAGATATTTGAACGGTTTCTGACAATTATTTTTTCAATACGCATGCTAAAGCTGACAAATTACAACTATTGCTGCTTAAACAAAAAAACATTTCTATAGTCTAATTGATTCCTTAGCTTAAGACACTCATTCAGATCACTCTTCAAGCAAGGCTAGCTTTACTTTGATAGATAAATCTAACAGATTTCCCCACCCTAGCTATAAAGCATGGATAGACAAATCCCCATGCTGGGCTATTGTATTCTGACAGCTGCCTCTGGGAATCTTCAGACTGCCAGACCAGTGACTGCATCTGATTGGATGCAGTCATTGTTTGGCCACTATTAGTTTTTTTTTATATTTTTCCCCTTGCTCCTTCAATATTGTTTTTTAATGTTGGGAGAAAAAGGCCAACAGGGCAACCCAGAAAGCAAATGATGAACTTGTCAAAATGTGCCCAGTTTTTGCCCAGCTTCACTTTTTGGCTACTTGGTTTCTGGTACAGTACTGAGCACTTTCATTCTGTCTCTGCCAGTGATAACCTATCCGCCTTCCAAGCTATCATATGCAGCCAAAAGGTATGTAACTCATAATCCATTTAACCCAATGGCCATATACAAGGTTACTTGTACCTAATTTGTGTACAAGCAATGGCAAACAATCGATACATCGTTGATTAAAATATTGTACTATTCAAAACATAGGATATTTTACATGTTGCGATCATCTGGAATTATTGTCCAAAAATATGATGTACATGATATAACAATCTTATAATAATGATCACTTAATCAATTTGAATTACAATCACTTTATTTGATCAATCAGAAGCAACCAACAAAATTCTGGCACAGCAAATCAACTTAGCAGGGTCATAATCAATCAAAAGTTCACTAAATCAATCACATGGAGGATCTTTAGTTCATAATGTTCATTCAATTTGATAATTTTTGTTGCATTTAATGTTAGGTTGAATAATCATATTGATATACGTTTGGCCAGCTTTACATTCTGACAGCTGGAACTTGTAAGGTTTTGGATAAAGTACTGGAGGGTTGAAAGTGCTGTGAGTTATTTTTGTTTTTTGCCGTTTATGTTATATTAAGGAGCTTTCCCTTTACTACCTGTCAATAGCTACAACAGGAAGTGAAAGGATATCTTTATGATGTAAGAGATATCCGCTCTTAGACATTTGTCATGGTAATGTGTACTTATTGGAAGATTTTCCCTCCATTCCTTTTCCAAGGCAACTCCAAATTTTGGATATACCCTCATTTTCATTCATGGCATTGGCAGCACAAATAGAGAAAGTAAATCTGTCTAATGGGGACACCGACAGCAACAACAGCCTGACAATGGTTCCAATTCCCTACCATTCTATTCAAATCTGAAAAATGTGGGCCTTTAGTTATACTTAAATCTGAGTGGTGGCTGTGAACAACACATCCTTAGATTTGGATTCAGTTTATAGTATGCTATGTATTTTGGATGTATTGCTTCTCCAGTTTCATCATAAAATCCAAAAAATTGACATTAGTTTAGTAGGTAATACTGTGCTGATAGTTGGAATATTAGATGGTTGGCACTTTGGAGGTCAGAGACTGATGTGAGCAGTCAAGAAAGGCATCAAATTCTGCATCATCTGTAGCAAAACGTGTGCCTCTCCTGCCTAAAGAGCACCTAGATTGATTAGAAAAAGGTCCAGTCTCTGGGGGGTTTTCTCTTGTTGTTCTGTTGGTTCTGTTTGGTCATACCCATTCACTGCTGTTGCCGAAGTCTGGATTTCAAGTGCCATGCCGATATCGGAGTTCCCACTGCCTAGGAGGATTGCTGGAACTTGCAGTTCTTCCTGAAGATGTCATCCATTGACTCAACCAGATATGGACTCTATGCTATGCAGGTATGCTGGGGCTGGAGCCACAAGCCAGAGTTAAGGACTAGGAATGTTAGATAAATGACTGCACTTTATTTCACACAGTTTTCTGTATATGTCATCATGTTAATTTATTCATGTACAGCATTTTAAACTGCCTTTGCTTGGTCTGAAGTTACTCAAGGAGTGTAATGTAAATAACCAGCACATATATGAGTTACAGCTCAGGTCACTAAACACATTGGGGTATGAAGATAATGGTACAGGAGTTTATACAATGTGAAGAAACAGTGGTTACTAAAAGTAACAAAGGTCTCACTAGCAGCCTGTCATAAGCGTGTACATGTGACAGGTGAGTTAGCCTCTTGCAGTGAGGGAGATATTGTGTGCACTCCTTTAGCAGAGATCTGCAGCAACGGGAGCAGATCTGCACCTCCAAGGCCCTCATCCTGTACACAGGTACAAAAGAGAAAGAGTTAAGTGAAGTGCACGATTTAAGTCCACGCTAGACCCTATATCGTTAGTGGGAGTGAGGTAGCAGTGATGCGCTGGACAGGTGGAGAGGGCAAGGGCTCTGTGTGCCCCTCCTAATTGCACAAGTGACCATGGTAATGTACATTACATGGAAAGAATTTATTAAAGATCAGTTGGCTGTTACAGTAAAGGTACCCCCCTGTATAAGGCAAAATGACCCTGTACAAAGTGCCTAGAGTAGCCCAGAAGAGCCCACCCCCGCGTAGGTCTCTCATGTGATGGTACCCAACAAGGTGGGGAAAATGGAGGATGTGAACACCCACCACCCCCCACCTACCCTACAAACAGTCAACCTTTGATGTTCCAGCCAGCTACTGAGCACCAATTCTGAAGGGTATTTTTTGTAGCCACCGGCCATTAATGCTGGGGGTGAAGGGGTATTTTTTACAGCCATCCACTACTGGCCACCAATACCCCTAACCAAAGTGTTTTATGTCTCAACAGTGGTTGATTACTAAGTAGTCACTGACTTTTTTAATGAAGTTCTTACTTAGGGTAGGCTGAGAAGCACATGTGATGGAAGATATTCTTAATAAAAAAATGACCGCATGCTTATATTAGACTCTCACTGTTAGCTCACTGGCCACACCCACTAAATGCACAGCACACAGCATGTCAATATCTGCCTCAATTTTTTTTATGGGGAATATTAAAAAAATGTACACATGTAGGTGGAGTATGGCATGGCTCTCACTTGCTGCATGCTCAGAGGGGGTTCAATTTATGATCTTGCACACAGGCCCACTGCTTCAAAAATGCCCTGGTACAGATGCCAGTGCATCTAACCCCATTTTAAAACAAATTACAAATGTTACCTTACTTTGCAATTATTACAATATATGCAGAGCTTTTTCTATAACATTGTATCAATATTTCAGCTGTCATATTGGTTCCCGAGGCACTTTCTGTCATAGGATTACAATGCTGCCTTTCAGGATATGCATGCAAGACCAGTGTTGTCACCCTAAATTGTGCGCTCCAGGTATGAGCCACAAGATGACGTGCTGACACTCTGGGGGAGCTTTACTAAAACTGGTGCACTCAGAATCTGGTGCAGCTGTGCATGGTAGCCAATCAGTCTTTATCCTCAGCTTGTTCAATTAAGCTTTGGCAATAAAGCCTTTAAGCTGATTGGTTTCTGTGCAGAAATGCACCTGATTTTGCACTCTCCAGCTTTAGTAAATAAACCCCAGTGTCAATATGTCAGGCTCCTGTCAATCACATTTAGAAACTCCTTTAACAATGGCCAAAGCATGCAAAGAGTCCTAAACAGGGCCACTGTTAGAAATCATGTGGCCCCAGCCTACCTTACTGGCCCCCGGCTCAACCACTCCCCGTTATGCTGTAAAGGTAGTGGAGTACATATGCTGCGACTGCGCAGAAAAATGTATCCACTGTCACATTTGTGTAGGGCAGGAATATGCAAATAGCGGACCTCCAGCTGTTGCAAAACTACAAGTCCCATCATGCATCTGCCTCTGAGTGTAATGCTTGTGGCTATCAAAGTCTTGCTATGCCTCATAGGACTTGTAGTTCTGCAACATCTGGAGGTCCATTAATTGCATATCCCTGGTGTAGGATTTTACATGTCTCCATCAAACAGCCATTTAGCTGCATCCACTGGATTCCAGCAGTAAGAATCAGCAGACCAATAACACCAAGGGGATACCTGTGTTTAGGGGTGAGTGTCTGAGTCTGAATGTGGTCAGATGCTTTCAGGCTTGGACTTTGGTCCCTAACCGCAGGTACCCACTTTGTGTGTGACTACATGTAAACAGTGACAGCCGCTGTCAACCTGTAAATGCTTTACACAGGCTGAGTGGAAACTGCTATTTGTATACACCTATCATTCTAGCCAGAAGAATTTGCATTGTGCCCACGGCATACATACTACCCCATCCGCTGCCTTTGCAACGTAAGGGGACGCGGTTGGGGATGATGATCCCTGCACAGACTGTACCTGCCACACACACCTCACTGATGATCGGCTACAGTTCCGCACAGTCACTGCCAGCTGCAGTCCTGCCCTCTGCCCTCAACACTACTGATGGAGTGAGGACAGCAGGCATCTATGCCATATCACTCAGCTAGGGACAGACAGGCTGGGACCAGAACTTTAAACTTATTGTTGGCAAATGCAACTCTGACCACTGAAACAAAACAAAGAGTTACTGCTCACTACTGCCTCCTGGTCCCCACTGATGAAATGATGGGACTCAGGGAAATGTTATTTATTTATTGGACAATCTAGGAGCTGCCGTCAAGCTGTGGAAACTGCCTGCATGCTATAATGTAACATAAAGCTGCTCAGGTCCCCCTGTTAGATTCATTGGACCTGGGCCCCGTACAGGGGGAACGGTAGTACCCCTTTATCAGCGCCCCTGGTCCTAAAGCATTTTTGCAGGTAACTGATAGCCAAAACCAGCAGGTGTTCCCAGACCAGGGTAATACTTAAAGCTAGTAAATTTAGTGTTATGTCTGTTTCCTTCAAGTTGCCTGTGTCTGATGTGTGAAAAGCAGAAAGTACATTCTCTCTGCAACAAAATGCATCCAAGAGTCCCCATAGCATTGCAGGGACTTTTCCTATATTAAAATTTAACAAAAACTGTTCCATTGCAATCAGATATAAATACAAACAATTTTTTACTGTACTGATGTCTGGTCAACATGTTAACTAATAAGGGAACTAAGGTTTTTTTTTCAGCTATAGCATCATCTAAGATTTAAATCCTTAAATGTATGGGTGGCAGTAAAAGACATGAGAGGAAAAAAAATAAGTTTAATTTTATAAGGTAGTTTATTTTCTAAAATTACACTGGGATTGTTTTACATGCAAATAGTACGTGGAGTTCACCTTTACAATACAGGGCAAATTGACAGTAAAGGCTACTCTGAACCCCGATTCTCACCTTACCAGCACTCCTTCATAGTTTCTTGCCTCTTTTGCAGCCTGCACTTAAATGACTGTGTGACATCACTCCCAGGTCATGTGACAGAGCTTGGCGTAACATTTTGGTTACTCGGCTTGAGCACTGTGTCACAGGGGAGGAGGTCACATGCTCTTTTATGTCTGGAAGTGTCAAATATTAGCTGTCAGGAAGGAAGAAGAGGCAGAAGATCGATGAAAAGGTAAGTGAGTCAGTCCTTTGCAGACACATAGGGGGAGATTTACTTAAACTGGTGCACACAGAAACTCGTGCAGCTGTGCATAGTAACCAATCAGCTTCTAACTTCAGCTTTTTCAATTAAAGTAGAAGATCACTCTTAAAGGACATTTTGCTGATATATTTGATTACTCTAAGTATATAATATTTTTAGGGTAGGATAACTAAGTTTAGTATTAGATGAAATAGTGGTCATTACATTTGCTATAATTACATTATTATGTCTACAGCCCGCCTTGGTGACCGGATGGGCAGGTGCTGTCCTGCTTGCCCCTCCACAAAATGTACAAAGTTGGACTGATGAAAGGCCCATTGGTTGCCTGGACTCTTATTGGACTATAATCGAACATGTTTCGCAATACAAGTTTTCTCATAGTTGACTACTCTGGGTCAGTTCCTGATACCCGAGGTGGTCTTCCATGGATTCCTGTCTTAAACTCCTTACCCTTAACGCATGTCATCATTGATAACTTCTTGTTTACTGTTTATGTTGACAGAGCCATTTTGCACTCTTTTGTATTACGTTATAATGTTTTACCGGAATTCTGAAAACTGAATAAAAATGATTGAAACAGAAAGTAGAAGTTCACCTTAAAACCAAAATCTCTAAATCGAAATCTTGCATCAACAACCAAAGACTAATCTATCTAGTCCTCTAAAGAAGAAATTGCTATACATACCTTTTCTGAAGCTGCTCCGGTCCGCTCTCCAGCAGCAGAAGCTCTGTGCAGGAGACAGCCAACAAACGCTGTGAAATGCCTGGGAAGTGATGCCACCCATAGAGTTACTTCTTTACAGAGCTAGATGGGTTAGACTTAGATTGTGGATGCAAGTAGATTTAAAGATTTTAGTTTTAGGGTGAACTTCTACTTTACGCTTCAACAATAAAACCTAGAAGCTGATTGGTTACTATGCACAGCTGCACCAGATTCTATGTGCATCCGTTTTAGTAAATCCCGTCCAATGCCACTTTGCCTGCATGGGCAAGTTGACTCTGTCTCTTTAACTACCCTCAAAGAGTTACAGAATCATTGTTTAATCATGAACAAAGAAATTGTATAGTAAGTACTGTGCAGCTCTTTCCTACATAATGAGAGCTCCAATAGACTTCCATCTACCAAAGAAAGCAAAGAATCAGTCACTGTGCTGTTCTTAACATACAGAGAAATAGAAAAGATGCACAAAATGCATGCAAAGAAAGGTTTTGCACGCAGAAGCAAAGAGTAAATCCTAAATAATTCACCAAATGAACTAGTTATTTTGTGAAGCCTTATGCCTGGGGGGAATGCTAACACCTACACTCAAAAATGTTTTGATCTTTGCCAACTATATAGAATAGTGGACAAAATATATGAAGTACCTAAAATATTTAGGCCATTTGCTTTGAGAATAGCTTTAATTGTTTGGACTGCTGTCACACCTTGAATTATTGTAATTTGAATAATTGAGAAGAGTTTAAAAATTGTTCAAGGAAGGCTTCAGTTCTTTATGGCTCCATTCACACCTGAGCGATCTTCAGCGACAGCTGCAGCTGCTCGTTTCTTTTAGATTTTTTTTTTTTTACCTTTTTTCGGAGTGGTACTATTCATTCCCTCCGCTCCAAAAACACTCCAAAAGAAAGTCATATACCAAATCTTGGCACAGAGCCAGGAGCATTTGCGGTTGCGATTTTGGCCACGATTGTAGCGCAATTTGTCACTTGACAATCGCGCCAAAATCACCACATATTTGGCATCACAAACGCGTTCTGCTTGTTGCCGCGATCCTGGAATCGTGGGCAGAATCATGGCAATTCCACGCACGATCCAAAACGCCTAGGTGTGAATGGAGCCTAAAGTGTATCCTTAACCAAAACAGTTTCTTAGTTTTGGACAGAGTAGGGAATGGTTAGAACTTATTTTTTTTATGTCTGATCAAATACCACCAAAAGTGAAAGAAGAGGTAGTGTTTATTTGTAAAACAAAGACTGTATACATATAAGAAAAAAGATGTGCAATATCAGCAAAAAAACTTTTAAACATAAGACAATAATAATAAATGTACCCAAGATTGAAGTACCAAAGAGTACAAGTGGTTTAGAATCAAGATGACTTTAGTTTAACATTCTTAATATATAGCTATAGCATAGAAGATTATTTCTAACGCTTTATAGACCAGAGGCTTGTTGGTGTAACATGTTGACATTAAAGCAGAACATTCTTTCAATCAATGTTGACTATGTTTAATCCTTATGCTGCTAACATTAGTAAATAGATAGGAAAGTATATCACATGTATTTGTTTTACCCTTTTTTTTTTACATTTCTTTAGTTACTTCCTGGTTTTCAGGCCTAAGCAAATGATGTCATACATCCCAGTACTCTTCAAGAGAAGCTAAGCACACCCTTACGCCTGTATGCCTGAGTGAAAGACAAATGGATTCCTGAAAGTAACTGCTACATGGATCTCCTTACCTTACTCAAAATTGCTAAGGCCATAAATGCTAGGGGGTGTTTTTCAACGTGATTTCTTAGTAAAATAAAGCACATATACAGGAATAAAAGGGGGAGTTTGCTTTTAATTTAAAAAAAGGACTAAATAGTGTTTTTGGTTTGTGGTGCTCAGTCAGATGCAATAGTTTTGCTTTAAAATGGTTGAAACAACTCACTGGCTGTGATAATGCTAGACGTCAAAGTACTGTTAATACACTTTAGGTTGAGGTACCTACAACCTTTTGACTACAGAGTTATGCATCCATTTTGTGGTTCCCACCTAGGACTTTTGTACATCACTTTGATTGTTTGTACCCTCCTTCAGATACTTAAAGGAAACCTGTATACTAACCCGTGAAAGTATTTTTTTTTCTTTCTGTCTATTTCTGTACTGAAATATGTGAAAACTTAATACAAATTGTCAATTATAAAAAAAAAAAAAAGGTTGAGATTGATATTTTAACAAGTTATTGCTATTTTTTTCTTTTTTGGGAAAAGAAGAGAGGCCATTGACAATCTTACCTTGTTATTTGAGTTCTCGTGTTAAAATCTAAAGATCTCATGGACCGCAATACCTCTATGCATCCCAAGTACTGCAAGAAAAAAAGTTGGCAAAATATTAGGAAATATTAACTGCAAGGGCCTAAGGCTAGGTTCACACTGCTCCGATCACAGAGATCGCATATGATTTCGCACCGCACTGCAGTGTGAACCATATGCGATCTCTGTGCGATGCAAAATCAGCCATAGAGATTGTATGGCTGAATTCGCATCGCAATCGGAGCAAATTCGCACAGGACCCTTTTTTTTCGCAGGCTCAGAATCGGATCGCATGGTGGTTCACACCATGCGATCCGATTCCTGTGCGAGTTTGCAGTTCGCACTGCGATATGCGTACTCATTTGGGGGTGTCATTAACATTGTATTGACACTCCCCAGAGATCGCATATGGCAGTGTGAACTGCCGATCAGAGACCTGCGATGCGGGAACCCGCAGTGAATTCGCAGGGTTCCCGCACCGCAGCAGTGTGAACCTAGCCTTAAACAAAACAAAACTGCCAATATGTTTACAATTGCAATCCTCTAAAGTCATTATCCAACAACACAAACAATTCAGAAACTGGACTTTCTTTTTAACACCCAGAGAAAAATTATAATATGCATTTACCCTCAATCAGAATTGATCTGTGTAGTGTAGTCACTGAAATCTGTTACTGCACCCCCTACCCTTAAGCCTAGTACACACAAGCTGAATGTCGGGTGGCATCGGCCGGTTCAATAGAAACTGCCCAACATTCCACCTGTATGTGCTGCAGTTGGTCTGACAAAAGCCGGCTGCTGTCGAAAGGGCATGACTGAAAAAGGTCTGCCAATCGGCTCCTGATCGGCGCTGTCAACCAATGGCTGAGAGCGCTGATCGGAGTGTTCTTCAGAACACGAAAAAACAGCAGGGAAGATGGCAGTACTAACGTCAAATAGTTAGTACAGCGGCTCCTCCTGAGCTGTCAGGTTTTTTTTGTTCAGCCCTGCTAGATTGAACAAAAAAAATGACTAGTGTGTACTAAACTTTAGTTTCAATCTGATTGCAGGTTCAAAATAATAATGTAGGTTTATTGGTTTAGGAGAGAGGAGTGATAAATAGTTGTGTTGTATTAAAAAAGAAAAAACCTAACTTGAAAGTAAAATGAAAAATAAATACATTTGGATGTTAGACTTCTAGAAAATGGTTGCCAAATTGAAAGGGTTCTGTAGTAATGGAGGTGGTGGGCATCTCAGTGTTTGGCATTCCTCTTCCTCTTAGCTATTTCCCCAGGAACAAACACAATGTGCTCAAACGTCAAAGGATTCAGTGGTCTCTACAGGCTGCTGTTCTCAGGAGGAGGTGATCTCACCAGAGGGAGGAAGATGTAGGAAGGGAGCCCAAAAAGTCCAGGCTAGGCCTCTACTCCTCTTTGCATGTTCCTAAAAATGTAAAAAAGGAACCGGCGACAGGGGGGCAGCAGTGGGGTATGCAAAGCAGCTTTGCTAGTTAGCAGAAAGGTGCAGTGTCAGGGTTGTTGGAGAGAGGCAGGTGCAGTGGTAGGGGTGCTGGGTGAGAAGGCTTCTCCCACTGAACATCTCCTGATATGCTACAGGCTCCTGGATTATATCGCCCTCTGATCTAAGGTGTATAGATTGGGCTTTAGTTAGTATGGGGAATAGGATATTGTGCACTTTATTGCAATGGTAAAACAAACTACTGTGTGTGTGGTTCTTAGACTTGTGCCCAATGCATGAGTACAGTAGGTGCCAATAGAGAGACGGGCAGATGACGTCACAAACTCAGCCTCAGCCATATCAGAGGAAACTTTGCATTCATTTATAGTAGTAAGATGGGACATTTGCATCCCACTGCTGGAATTCTATAATTAGAAGGACTGATATAATAAGTTGTCGCCAGGATCGCCTCAACCGAATGTTTTGCTGTCTCCCTGGTGCCAGGGTTCGGCATGTGGTTGACAAATTACTGGGAGGGGCTGGGCATGACCCAACTGTCTTTAAAGAATTAGGTTGCAAGTTGAAGGGAAGGACCTCCAAGGCAATATTCTCTGAAACATTGCCTGTATCATGTGCAAAACAGGAACGGCAGGAGGCGATTAGAACCCTGAATGCAAGGCTAAAGACCTGGTATAAGGAGGAGGGCTTTGGGTTTTAGAGCACTGGTCAGACTTTCCATTGGGGTACAACCTATATGCTAAAGAGGGTTTGCATCTAAATGGAAGGGGGTCTGTTGTGCTGGGGGAGAGGTTTATGGAAAGGCTGGAGGAATATTTAAACTAGGATTGATGGAAGAGGGTGCATTCGATTATAATGGGGTAGATAGGTCAGACAGGGGTCAGCCCCTATTGGTGGGTGGAATGGGGAAAGATGGAGGAAGGGCTATGGAAGATGATATGAACAGTTCCCATGTTACAATCAACCATTGTATATGGTACTGTACTAAAATAAAAAATAAGCAACATACATGTGCAAAATGTGACAGTGAATTAAAATGTTTGTTCACCAATGCCAGAAGTCTGCCAAGCAAAATAGGTGAGTTGGAAGCTCTGGTGTATGAGGAGAACTATGATTTAATTGGTATTGCTGAATTTTGACTTCATTCTTCACATGACTGGGCTATTAATATTCCTGGCTATGCTCTCTTTCGGAAAGAAAGGGTAAAACGGAAGGGTGGTGGTGTCTGTCTCTATGTGAAAAGTGATCTCAAAGTGAGTGTGAATGAGGACCTAGTTGATGGAGAGTGTGATGAGTCTGAAGCATTATGGGTAGATCTGCATATGGGTGTGCACACTATAAAGGTTATCATTGGAGTTTGTTATAGACCTCCCAGTGTTAAAGAGGAGGTAGAGACTCAGCTCCTTGCACAGATGGAGAGAGCTGCAAGGCCTGGGACAGTGATAATAATGAGGGATTTTAACTACCCGGAAATTAACTGGAGTAATGGCACTGCTGGGACAGTTAAAGGGCAAAAAGTCCAGTTTATTGAGGCCCCAACTAGGAATGACGCTTTGCTGGATCTGGTAATCTCAAATCATGCAGAGCTTATTACCAATATTCATATAAAAGAACATCTGGGTAATAGTGACCATAACATGATTTCATTTAATGTAAGCTGCAAGCAACAAACACATATGGGAAAGATAAAAACACTTAATTTTAAGAGAGCAAATATTACAAGGATCAGGGCCGCTCTCCAGGACTTAGATTGGGAGGGAATATTGGCATAGATGAACACAGAACAGAAATGGGAATTTTTCAAAAAGACTGTATGCAAACTCACTGCAAAGTATATACCCATGGGCAATAAGTTTAAAAGGCTAAAAATAAAGCCTATGTTGCTCATGGCCAAAGTTAAACAAGTTATAAATGATAGGAAACAAGCATTCACAAAATATAAAAATGAAGGGACACTATTATCTTTTAAATGTTACAAAGAATATAACAGAATATGTAAAAAGGAAACCAAGGACACAAAAATTCAAAACGAACGACAGATTGCAAAAGATAGTAGGACAAACCCCAAAAAATTCTTCAAATATATTAATAGTAAAAAGGTCAGGTCTGAGCATGTGGGTGAGTGGGGACTGGAGACAAAGAGAAGGCAAACTTTTTAAATACATTCTTCAGCTCTGTGTATACAAAGGAGCATGGGGGAGCTCATGTCCATAATGGGGGTGGTAGTGACACAGCCCTTAAATGATCCACAATGGCTCAAAAGTGAAATGGTCCAGAAGTATTTGGACATAATAAAAGTAGATAAAGCACCTGGACCAGATGGCATCCATCCACGGATCCAAAAAGAATTGAGCTCTGTAATTGCAAAGCCATTGTATCAAATGTTTAGGGACTCGTTAATGACTGGAATGATACCACTCAATTGGAGAAGGGCCAATGTGGTGCCCGTATTTAAAAAGGGATCGAAGTATTTACCAAGTAACTATAGACCTGTTAGTTTAACTTCTATAGCTGGGAAGATACTGGAGAGTTTAATAAACCACATAGATGAGTTCTTGTTGGAAAAAAATGTTTTAAGCAACAGACAGCATGGATTCACAAAAAGTTGTCAAACAAACCTAATTTATTTTTATGAGGAGGTAAGGTAAACCTTGGACAGAGGGGTGGCTGTGGACGTGGTATACTTGGATTTTGCAAAAGCGTTTGACACAGTTCCCCAAACATGGCTAATGTGTAAGGTAAAGCCTGCAGGCTTGGAAAACTGACTAAAAAATAAATTCAGAGAGTAGTGGTTAATAATTCTTACTCTGAATGGTCTAAGGTTATCAGTGGTGTACCCCAAGGTTCAGTGTTGGGACCCTTACTTTTCAATATATTTATAAATGATAAAGGGTCTGGGATTAAAAGTACTATTTCAGTGTTTGCAGATGACACCAAGCTAGGCAGTGGAATAACGTCCTTACAGGATGTCTCCAACATACAAACCGACCTCAATGCACTGTTTAATTGGGCGAATATGTGGAAAATGAGGTTTAATGTTGATAAATGTAATGTTATGCATTTGGGGCTAAGAATATGCATGCATCATACATACTAGGGGGAATACAACTGGGGGAATCCATAGTGGAGAAGGATCTGGGGGTTTTGGTAGATCATAAGCTTAATAATGACATGCAATGCCAAGCTGCAGTTTCCAAAGCAAGCAAAATATTTTCTTGTATTAAGAGAGGTATGGACTCCAGAGATAGAGACATCATTTTGCCCCTGTACAAATCATTAGTAAGACCTCATCTCGAATATGCAGTTCAGTTTTGGGCACCAGTTCTCAAAAAGGATATCGGGCACTGGAGAAAGTGCAGAGAAGGGTAACCAAACTAATAAGAGGCATGGAACAGCTCAGCTATGAGGAAAGATTAGAGGAACTGAATTTATTCTCTCTTGAGAAGAGGAGATTAAGGGGGAATATGATCAACATGTACAAATACATAAGTGGTCCATATAGTGAACTTGGTGTTGAGTTATTCACGTTAAGGTTATCACAAAGGACAAGGGGGCACTCTTTACGTCTAGAGGAAAAAAGATTTCATCTCCAAATATGGAAAGGTTTCTTCGTAGTTAGAGCTGTGTAAATGTGGAATAGACTCCCTCCAGAGGTGGTTTTGGCCAGCACGGTAGACTGCTTTAAAAAAGGCCTGGATTCTTTCATTAATGTAACTAATATACCTGGGTACTAACATTTTTAGGTAAAGTTGATCCAGGGAGAATCCGATTGCCTCTCGGGGGATCAGGAAGGAATTTTTTCCCCCGCTATAGCAAATTGGATCATGCTTTACTGGGGTTTTTTGCCTTCCTCTGGATCAACTGTGGGTGAAGGATTGTATATGGAATTGTAAGGTTATGTATAATTTTTCTATTTTTTTTTTTTTCTAGTTGAACTGGATGGACTTGTGTCTTTTTTCAACCTGACTAACTATGTAACACAACACTGTATACTGTACTGTATGTACAGCTGAGGCTACATACAGCTTATACAGCACACACAGCCACTGCAACTATTAGTGCAGTAAATAGTTTGTTTGGCCTAGCTTGGTCCAAATGAACTATTTAAAATTAAAGTGTTGCTAAACCCACAACAGTAAAATCAGTCTGTATATACAGCACAGCATGCTTGTGATACTCACTGTGGGACTTAAGGGGTTAATCCTCTGCATTGTGTAAAAAGGCTGTTTTATCCCGTATGCATAGATTCTTCCCTCCTGCACTGTCTATCTGGGGAAACTAGCTAACACAGGCAGGATAGCCCACCTGCACATACTCAGTTGTGTCTTTTATGCTGGAGAGAACATTTACGTGTTCTCAGAGACGGCCATGTCACATGATATTGACATCACACATGTGGGCATGTATACAGGCTACAGAGGAAATCTCCTCCTGGGACGCCAGTCTGTTTGTGATTGACTGCTTGATTCGCCAGCACCTGGATCTAGGTACAGACCAATGTGAGTGCAATGTTTTTAAGTTTTATATGTTTTAATAAACAAGTGTGGTACAGAGAGCACTAGATTTGTTTCTTTATATTGTATATACTGCCATCTTGGGCGAATTGGTAACCTGGAGACCTGATGACCGTGTATTTGGCTAAAGCTTTGTGACCTCCTGGAGGTCGAATTGGTGAGGTGAGAGGCCATCTATAGTGGTGTCGGGCTACAAGTTTTGTCTCACCTTAAACCAGGACTTGCATGTCACTTTTGTGCACGGTGGCTGACATATAAGTGAGAGGTCGAATGGGATGAAAAGAAAGATGACCACTTCTAGAGAGGACTTAACAGGTGGGATTACATGCCTGCAATTTTGCCAGCTGCTTGGTCACTCATCCATAATTATTGGACTGTTATACCTGGTGATATAGATACATGGTTTGTGATTCATTAATCTATTCTGAAGTGGATCCGGAAAGGACAATTATTTGCTCTAAACAATTAAGTAGTATCTGAGTACTTAGGGACACTCTTTTATCCCTTTCTGTGTACTACTAAACTTGAGGCGCTTCACTAACGTGTATTTATATAAATCTCCTCCTACCTGAACTCTCAGCACTGGATAAACTGTGCAGCTTACCATGAAACTGTGGTATACAGGTCATCCAAAAAGGTATATAGTGGCGGTATTTAATTTGAAAAGAAGATTCATAAGCCGTGGGCACTGGGGGGGGGGGGGGGC
>BLSH010247574.1:375072-391057 GCA_018402905.1 Glandirana rugosa
ATTATGACATAACCAGAATTCCCTGGTCAGCGCTGACGGCCATTGGTTTTCCAGCATGCCCATTCAAAAGAAGCAGGCCATTCTGTTGAACTGGCCGATGCCAATATTAGGCCCGTGTATACCAGGCTTAAGCTCAGCACTGCCGCTTACAGGGGGAGGGAAAGCACTTTGCACTTGCACAAGTTTTGAATGAGGGAGAGAGCTCTACTTGTGTGCTTCAGGCAAGGGGTCCATGTAACAGAATATTGTACAAGATATCTAATTTGAGAGGCATGGTTAGAATAAATAATGATCTCACCTGGAGAAAAAAATAATTATGAGAGTTGATTGCATGGAATAAAAAGAGGTACCTCTCTGGTTGAGATTATCCAAATGCTTTGAGAAAGTGCATGTATTACACAAGAAATGGTAGTTGGTCAGATGTTATATAAATACAGTATTAACAAGAGGTACGTCTCTGGTTGAGATTATTTAAATACCTTGAGAAAGTACATGTATTACACAAGAAATGTTTGTTGATCTGATGGTTTCTTAAGTGCTTTTAGTTTCAATGAGTCTTTTATTGTGGAGAATAAAGGTACAATAATGTACAATACCATTAAACGTTAATTGCAAAAAAAAAAAATAACTCTTTACAGGTTTACAATTGCAATGTGAGAAGGGGGGTGAAAAGGAAAGGAGAAGAAGGGGAAAAGGAAGAAGGAGAAGTAGATCTGGTACGAACATGCAGTAAGAAAAAAAGCAATATTTCAAAGAAAGGGTGTAGGGTTCCAACATCGATTTAAAAGTGGCAGTGTGTTGGTGAATATGAAAGACATGGAGCCCAAGGCCTATGAGAAATAATTTTGCAGACTATAACAGGAAGTACCAATCAGGATGGTAATGTGCAACTGTAACAAGGATATTGTAGCCAGGAAGACCAGGTATGGGTACATTTTTCTTGTAAAAGGTGGGCTTTAGCAAACATATATTTGTAAAAGGCATTTTCATTTAGAATTTGTTGTGTTGTAGAAAAATCAGGGGGTGTTGGTTGCTTCCAGTGTCAAGCAAGAGATAACCTAGCCGCAATAAATAAGTGTGTAAGTATAACATGAAATTCAGGAGGCCAGGGGTCCATGCCTAGACCCAAAAGAGCCAGTTTTGGGTCTGGTTTGATTGTAAGACCAGTAATGGAAGGATCACCAAATATGAGATGGCCGGCAAAGCTACAGTTTCTACAACATAAGGGGGGCGGTGTTTTTAACTGTTCCGTGAATTTAAGAGTTATATGCCATGTGTGTTTGATTGTGATGGGTGTTGCCCTTCCATGTGCACCTTACCGCAAAGGCAAGTTATAGGTTTGGGTGGTTGCCACTTTTTTGTACAGTTGGTTGTGGGGATGCACTGGATGCCTTCAGTGACCATTGTGCTCTTGCTGGGTGTCCCGTGTATCCCTGTGTCTATAAAGAGAGGTGGGCTCCCTCCAGGCAAAACTGGCCTTAATCTATCCACTGCTATATGGGCTCCAACTTAGAGTTAGGTCCGCAGTATACAGAGAAGCCTTGACGTGGGCACGGTGTCTTCCACATATATTTGCCAATGTGTGCAAACTAAACAACGTGAATTGCTGGACAGGAACAACTTTTTTTTGGGCAGGCTAGCTGGTAAGTATGCTGGGAAATTTTTGTTTATTTGTGATATATCCCGTTAGTGACCTTGAAGTATTTCTGCGGATTACAAACTAATTCTTACCACTGTACCTGACCACCATACTCCAAACCCCTCTGCTTTTTCTCTCTTTCTCTACCTCTGCAGTTATATGCTCATCTATATTCACCCATTCAACGGGCACACAGCATGAAATACTGTATGTGTATCTGTATATGTACTTTATTTTATTATAACTTAATGTTTTACTTTTTTTTTTAAATGTGACTGAACCTCTAGCCCATTGGTTCTCAACTCCTGTCCTCAGGACCCACCAACAGGCCAGATTTTAAGTATTACCTTGGGGAGATGCAGACTAGAATACTGCAATCACTGAGCAGCAAATTATATCACCTGTGATGCATTTCAGTTATCCTGCAAACCTGGCCTGTTAGTGGGTCCTGAGGACAGGAGTTGAGAACCACTGCTCTAGCCAAAGCCATTTTGTGTTTTCTTTGGATAGACTAGGAAAGGGTCATTATCCCTCTTATGTTTGTGATGCTGTCTGTGTCCCTGATGGGGAGATTCCCTGTGGCCACTGTCCCTGGAACAAAAACTAGTGGAAAATATACTGTATACTGTATATATAATATAATATATTTCAGCTTGCGAGTAGTGGCTGCCTTTGTTTTCTTTTTTCAGGCTTTTTTTTTTACAGGTTTTCACCTGGGGATCCAGCCAGTAACACACTTCCTGCCTTAAGCCCCTTTCACATGGGAGGTGGACTTAGCTAGGTGTCCGCCCACTGTCCACTGATCCCCGCTGGGCAGGCAGATGGCTGGTCTGTGTCCGCTCCATTGATGCAGAGAGGGCACAGACACAGCCCGCTATCCTCTATGGGCGGTTAGATGTAAATGGACCGGCTGTGCTTTTACACCCAACTGCCATCCCATCTGATCCACTAGAGCAGGGATCTCCAAACTACGGCCCTCCAGCTGCTGCGGAACTACGCGTCCCATGAGGCATTATAAAACTCTGACATTCACAGACATGACTAGGCATGATGGGAATTATAGTTCCTGAACAACTGGAGGGCCATAGTTTGGAGACCCCTGCACTAGACAGATGGGGAACGGATCTTTATCCATCTGATTTTAGCGGATCAGATTGGATGTCAGCGGGTGTAAACGGATAAATGTCCATGTTAAAAAAAAACAAAGAACAGGTTAGGACATTAAATGAGGTATAGGACGTGTAGGTCCAAGGCCTCCATCCCAATTTTCTCTTCAAATGTCCATGTTATACCCGTGGCTCCATAGAGGACAATGGAGGGTCCAATTGGGTCCCCCTGAAAAACTTACAGGCAGACTTGATCGGTCCACTCATGTGAAAGGGGACTTAGGCAAGCTACAGATGAGCCAAAAACCGAACGTTATGTTGATCAAAAAACGAAAATGACGCATATGATTGCGTCATCATTTGTTTCATTTTTCTAAACAAAATCCAGCATGTTGGATCAGGCACTTTTGAAACCGGCACGCAAATCGTGTCTCAGCTGGCACACTACTTATGTAAAAAATTAAAGACCAAGAACTTTAATTTGGTTTTTGACTCATCTATCTATGGCCGGCTTTAGGATGAAAATACTCTCTCCACTGTACAGTATCTATAGAGCAATAGTTTTGTCTTATCGCTCTCGCCTAGCAGCAAAAGGGTCACTGGTTCGAATCCTGACCACAACACTAACTGCATGGAGTTTGCATGTTCTCCCTGTGCCTGCGTGGGTTTCCTCCTTGTACCCCTGTTTCCTCCCACACTCCAAAGACATGCTAGTAGGTAAATTAGATACTCTCTAAAAATTGGCCGTATTATATGTATGCATGAATGTGAGTTAGGGACATTGGATTGTAAGCTCCTTGAGGGTAGGGACTGATGTGAATGTACAATATGTAAAGCGCTGCGTAAATTGATGGCGCTATATAAGTACCTGAAATAAAATAAATAAAATATGCTGCTCACTCCTGGTTTAGACAGCAGAATATCTCCCACTCATAACTTCATTATAGGAAGTTATGGGTTCACTAGATTTTTGGTGGGATCAACAGGTCATTTTTTACACCTTTACAATTGAAAGCCTTTTCTTATATCAGTTTGATGTTTACCAGGGCACATATAAAATGTTCATTGCTAGAGTAAACATAAATGTCTTTTTTTACCTGATTCATGCCATATATGTTTCTGAAGACATTTATACATATTTTGAAATATAATCTAATTCAAAACTATAATCTCTAAAATGCAGTTCTCCAGCAGGACTGACTCAAAACAGGCTAATGAATTTACAAAAAAAGTTACATAATTAACAATTATACAGTACCACCTAAATGTAATACATGAGTGATGACTTTATAGATAGTATACTGAAAACAGAGAAAAAAAGGTAATAATGTATGCCGTAATTTACAATAGTGATTACACATTAAAAGAATAGACAAAACTGGGTGGGAAAGCCCCATATACACATTTAGGCCTTTTTTACAGATACAGCATGCATACAGTTGTGTGTTTATAACACTTACCCTTACATTTAATGCATGTCTTCATGCACATTACAGTGACTCTGTGAGAAGTATGGGGACTGACATCATGTTGTGTAATATTCACTGGATTTTTTTCTGAGAATACTAGTCGCCTGACTGTATCTGACTTGTACTTTTAAGTCACAGACCCAGAATAAGTATGTTTCAAAGGATCATCTGAAAAGCGTCAGAATTTGTTATCTCTATACCAGGTTTCAGGAACAGGCCAGAACAAAAAAAACAATAACAGACTCCTCCACCCACACAGGCGAGATGGATGGAGAAGCAACCCCCAAACCCCTGCCAGGACATTGTATTCTGCTAGCAGTTATGGCATGGGCTATTGAACTGTCAAAACGTGTTTACGGCAATTGGCAGACCCAGTCTGATACAGTGGGGTTGATTTACTAAAGGCAAATAGGCTGTTCACTTTGCAAGGGAAGTTGCACTTTGCATGGAAATTTTTCCCCAGAGCTAAGTGAATGCAAACTTCACTTTGCAAAGAATACCCAATAATGTGCAAGAAAAGTAAGGAAAAAAAAATAAAAGCATTTCTGCTTGAACATGGTTGGATGATGGAAGTCAGTAGGACTTCGCCTAATTCACTAAGCTCTGGAGAAAATTCCCATTCAGAGTGCAACTTCCGTTGCAAAGTGAAGTCTATTTGTCTTTAGGAAATCAACCCCAATGTAACACATTTGCCACAAAAAAGTCACAATAGTGATGAAGGACTGTAAGCGACTCACTTACTACTATTACTATTTTTTCCAGAAAGGTGTACAGAATTCAGGACTACAACATTTATACCTTGCAGACTGGATTATATGGTATAGTCTGCTTCATTTTAGCGAGTAATTTAAATGCCGTAAGATCTTAACCCCTCTGGCGGTATTCTTGAGTGTGGCTCGGGGTGAATTTTCTGTACCAAGAGCGGTAACATCGAGCCACACTCGGGATCGCATTGCTGGATCCAGGCAGTGTTACTCACCTTGTCCCCTGGATCCTGCAATGTCCCCCCACTGTGTCTGTGGGCTGTGTCTTCCGCCCGATGCCTCTGTGTGCCAGGCTCCATTCCCAGTGAGCGTTGCGTCGCACGGGGGAGGAGACCGGCGGCAAATTCAAAAAGTGAAACACACAGTATACATACAGTATACTGTAATCTGTAAGATTACATTACTGTATGAAATCATTTCACATGCCCTTTGTCCCTAGTGGTTTGCCCAGTGCCCTGCATGCACTTTTATAGCATATATGTCATTCTTTCTGCCTGGAAACTTGAGATTGTCCATGGCAACCAAAAAGTCTCCCTTTACATCAAAAGTGTTTTTTGACCAGCTACTTACTATCGTAAACAGCGATAGTAAGTAAGAATCATTTGCAGAATTGAGCGATACTGATTTGTGGGGAAATTTATCATCAGACACTGAAAGTGACGACAGCGACCACTCTGCAGATTTCTGTGTTTTTGATTTAATTACATTATTGAATACATTTTGTTGCTATTATATTATTATTTTTGATAATTATTTATAGTTATTTATTATATTATAATTTATGATTTCATGTTTCAAACTTTATCATACCTGGGATGTCTACTAGACTCTTGTTTGGACAGATTTAAGTTAGTTATTCCTAAGAATTACAGGCCTAAAATATAAAACACCAAATTTCCATGCAAAATAATGGTACCGCTTTCAGCACCATAAATCTGAAATAATCATACCGCCAGGGAGGTTAAATTGTTCAAAGAGTCCTTTATCTCGCTATTTATTAGGACTGCACTAGAAATGACTGCAAAGTTACTGTGATGAAAACCCTTAATGTATAGTCAATTTAAAAATGAAGAATTTAGAGACCTCTTTATATGAATTATGTCTTACTGTAGAGCATCAGACAGCAAAGTAAACTTAATAATGATCAATAAAAGTTTATGTTGGCTTTTTCTATGCATTGAGCTAACCAAAATAGCTTATACGTTAGAAAGGCCATGAAAGTGAAAAGGTGTAATAGCTGGGACTAATAATGGCTCATATGGATAAAAAAGATATAACAAAATAAAGCACTATATGAATAGAGGCAGGTGAGAAAAGGATTTTTGACTCACCTATAAAATGTATTTCTTGGAGTACTGTTCAAGATACAGGCTTAAGCTGGATACACACTACACAATTGTACTGGTCATCGGGACCACTGGGGATCACTATCACAATTCTGTGGAGCAATCAGGAGGCCCGCGGCAATCTACCCGTCAATCACACACAGCTGACACCTGACGGGTAGATCGGGATTCAGCCGACATGCAGAGTAGCGCAGGAAGCGGTTGTGTAATAAGTTCTCTGTCATGTCACGCTGTTCCCCGGCGGCCCCACACCCTCCTCTCTTCTCACCCATCCCAATTTGCTTGTAACATCACCTGACCCCATGTGCCCTGATGTGCCCTGATGTATGTGCCCCAATGCCCTGATGTATGTGCCCCATGTGCCCTGATGTATGTGTCCTGATGTATGTGCCCTGATGTGCCATGATGTATGTGCCCAATGCCCTGATGTATGTTCCCCAATGCCATGATGTATGTGCCCCATGTGCCCTCATGTGCCCTGATGTCTGTGCCCCATGTGCCATGATGTAAGTGCCCTGATGTGCCATGATGTATGTGCCCTGATGTGTCCCATCTGCCCTGATGTAATGTGCTCCATGTGCCCTGATGTATGTGCCCCGATGTGCCATGATGCATGTGCCCTGATGTGTCCCATGTGCCCTGATATAATGTGCCCTGGTGTATGTGCCCTGATGTGCCATGATGTATGTGCCCTGATGTGCCCCATGTGCCCTGATATAATGTGCCCCATGTGCCCTGATGGGCCATGATGTATGTGCCCTGATGTGTCCCATGTGCCCTGATGTAATGTGCCCCAAGTGTCTTCATGTATGTGCCCTGATGTGCCATGATGTATGTGCCCCATGTGCCCTGATGTATGTGCCCTAATGTGCTGTACCCTTATGTGCTATGCCCTGATGTACTCTAATGTGCTGTGCTCTGTACCCTGATGTGCTGTGCCCTGTGCCCTGATGTGCTGTGTTCTGTACCCTGATATCTGCTGTACCCTGATATGCTGTGCTCTGTACCCCGATGTGCCATGCACTGATGTGTGCTGTGACCTTGATGTGCCGTGCACTGATGTGCGCTGTACCCTGATATGCCGTGCCCTGATGTGCTGTGTTCTGTACCCTGATGTGTGCTGTACCCTGATATGCTGTGCTCTGTACCCTGATGTGCCGTGCACTGATGTGTGCTGTAACCCTGATGTGCCATGCACTGATGTGCGCTGTAACCCTGACGTGCCGTGCACTGATGTGCACTGTAACCCTGATGTGCCGTGCACTGATGTGCACTGTAACCCTGATGTGCTGTGCCCTGGGCCGGTCAGGAGGAAGTCCGGGGCCACATTTTTGTCCCAGTCCAGCCCCTATGCATGAACCATGTCCAAACAGTGACGAGAGAACTCTTTGAGTGCTTAGGCATCAGACAAAAAGATGGCAAAAATGAAACCCTGATTAAGGTGAAAAGAGAAGACCTAGAAAGATAAAGAGAGGACGCACCAGCCTTGTGCATTATCCCAAGTAAATTTATTTTGTATAAAAAAATAAAAACTACTCATAAGCAAATGTATACGCATAAACAGGCTTCCATCCCATGGTTATACAGTCCTGGGACCTGTACTCTCCAGATCATAGGGGAGACCATGTAGGGGTCCCTGCTGGCTAACACGTTTCGAAGGTAAACTTTCTTCCTTAGAGCCTAAAGAGAAGACCACCTTGGCAAAAAAAACCTTGGGTCAAGACAACCTTGTGCAACACCAAGAAGGGTTCTGTACAAGACAATGCTGCTAGCTCCGATACTTGCCTAGCGGAAGGATGGCAACAAGAAAAAACACCTTATGAGTGGGATCAGCCAAGGGAATATCTCAAATCAGTTAGAAGGGAGACCTTTTAAAGTGCCTTCAGTACAAGACTGAGATCCCACAAGGGCACCAGAGAGATTCTAGTAGGAACTAAATTAACAACTCTCTGCACAGCCCTTCACCAGGAAATAAGGGGCCAAAGAATGTAAAAAGAGGATAGCCAAAGCCGAAATCTGTCCCTTGAAGGTACTCAAGGTTTAATGCTGATCTACATCTGACTGGATAAAGGCCAGCATACATCCCACAAAGTATAGTCCAGGATGATAAGTCTTCCAGGAGCAGTAGTTTATTTTGGGAGAAGTTAATGCCCCCCGCACACCGGGGCTTGGTCACAGAGGTTGTGGGGCAAAACATATCAGAGGGCGTGGCTGGAGCGGCACTGGCTGAGGCCACACTCATTCACATATTCATGCACTGGGTCGGTGAGCGGTGTTCCTTCCTTTCCCTGATGATGGTTCTGCTGCTCTGCACCCTTAAATGGTGCATCGATGCCTGCTCCCTTCACTGCAATGGGCTGGGAGATCTTTGTCTCAGCTTAGAGCAGCGCTGAAAGTTATACCTGTATCACTGTAACCTCTCACATACTTAACAGTAGGAATATTTCTGTAGACCATTCTGGAATTGTAGAGGGATCATAAACCTGTATAATTGTATTTTGGCATAAGGTAAGAAGAGCACTTTTTGCAAAAGGCTCATAAATCCTGGGAGTACTGAGAACTACGCTACTTTAAAATTCTTACCAATGAAGACTAAAAAGGTAGGAGCAAAATCAACAGATATGCAGAGAACTAAGTAGCACAACATACACAGAGATGAAGTTAAATAATAACTACAGTAAACCCAAGAACAAAAATTGAATTACAGCCTACTGTTCCTTAGATGTGGGAGCAGCATTTGTTTTCATTCTTCAGGCTAGGAACATTTTCAGCAAGCACAGAAAATGCCTATTAATCTTAACAGAAATGCAGTACCCTTGTTAGTTCCTGTGAGCTGCACTAAATACCAAAAAATTGTATCTGTAAGCAACTAATCGCCCCATGCTCCATGTAATGGAAAAGAACAAAGGCAGATTTATTTGTAGACCATCAACCATGGGATCCTCCATAGATACAGTGAAGCAGTGGGAATAGCCACTTAGAGATAGGAAGTGTATTATTTCTAGAGTTACCAAGTAAAAATAAAGGAAAAAAATAAGATAAGGGGGACATCTGCCCCTAAATATGTAGCCACGCCCCTTTATGTATGACATCCCCACGGCCTCCAGTCATATAATTGTGTTCCTTAGCAGCCGCTTTTGTGTCTAGACAGTCTATCCGTGCTGGTTCTTTCTGGGTCCTTTCTACCTGTGCTGTTACCTGTGTCATCTGACCACTAGAGGGGCTAACAATAGCATTCCACAGCTGAAGTGCTGTTGTCTTTTCGGACTCAGGACCTTGCCACCTGCTGGCACAGTTTTATTACTGCAGCTTTCTATTATATGTGAGTGCATTACTGTTTCCTTATTATGCCTGGTAATTTAATAAATACTACATTGAGTGGTGCACTCTCTTTTTTTGCTTTCTCCATCCATGCTCATTGGTAAACCAAACCCAACCACTGAAAATTTCGTTGAATTTACCTACCCCCCTGTTGGCCATCCTGTATAGAGTACTTATCAAAATGCTGTATCCTTGTACTTGTATGTGAGTGCATTACCTTATTTTTTTAAGTTTCACGATATTGCATACATACTACACTTAGACAATGGGGCTTTCTCTCCTACGAAAATGTATAAATATGAATGTGGCGCTTTGCTTATATAATATGTAAATAAATGATATAAAATTATATTATATTCATTAATGTGTATCCAATAGTGGTTATTGGTTCCTATATTTGACACATTCTCTCACATTGAAACAATATCAACATCTAAATAATATCACCATTTATATATATATATATAATAATAATAATAAAGTGCAACTAAGTATTAAAGTGCTCCCAGTGCTTGTGCAATAACTAAATAACTCTTTGAATAAAATAGACATATACCCGCAGGTACATTCATATGTCACTTTTATTTGAATAGTTATTTAATTATTGCACAAACACTGGGAGCACTTTAATACTTAGTTGCACTTTATTATTATATATATATATATATATATATATATAAATGGTGATATTATTTAGATGTTGATATTGTTTCAATAAGAGAGAATGTGTCAAATATAGGAACCAATAATCACTATTGGATACACATATTAATGAATATAATATAATTTTATATAATTTATTTACATATTATATAAGCAAAGCGCCACATTCATATTTATACTTTTTCATTTGCATATGTGGGGACACATCAAATAAATGTGAAAAGCTGCTGAAATTGAAATCATTCCTCTTACACCTTTAAGTGGTAGCGCACAGGATTTCTCACACAAATCGCTTTCTCTCCTATGTTTTTTCTCTTTGATTGTGAACTGCCTATATGCTAGCGTAAGTATATTTTTATAGGGAGAAAGGGACATTTACTAATAAAACTTTAATAGCTAAAGGCGATCTGTATATCACAAAAGATGTACAGAGCAATTTCAGATCCTTCTACTGGTCCACAATATTGTGCTTTGTACAATGTACATTTTCATTCAAGTCAAGTACCTAAACAATAAAAAGCAGACGAAACCCAATTTGCACTTTAAAGCTGTTTGAAACACAAAACCAAAAATGTAATATATTGCAGCTTACTAATCATTGGATGTGGTGGCTGCATTCTTTTCTTTGGCTTTTTCCCCTCCTTACCCTTCACCTGGTGATCTGCCCGGTAACACACCTCCTGTATTAGAGTGCCCCCCCGCTCTGGATGAAGAACACAATGGAACCTTTGGGCAACAGCATTGTCAGCTTGGGGGAAGGGGAGTGTTAGATGTAGTAGCAAGATTTAAAGTGTTACTAAACCCACAACAGTAAAATGAGCCTGTATATAGGTTAATCATTTGCATTGTGTATAAAGGCTGTTTGATCCTGTCTTCTCTGATCCTCCTCTTCTACTGTCTCCAAAATAATAACCTGATATTTACAGAGCCAGGGGACAGGCTGCACTTGTTCTGCTCAGTTTGGTGTGTATTGCTAGAGAGTTTTTTTTTATTTCTCGGGAGAGTGCATGTGATCAGCACAGGGCCAATCAGCACTGTCCAGACATGTTCAGACCGAGAATCAGGGAGAATGAAAACTCCTCCTGCAAGCTTTACTAGGAACTGATAGAAGTCACAAGACTTCTATATACTGCTGACAAGAAAAGGTATTTATCAGTTTATATTTACTAAAATAATTGAATTTCCAAGTTCTGTGTACTGTGGGAGACCAGATATAGTGAATGCAGGTTTTGGGTTTAGTAACACTTTAAATTCACTAACAAATTGAAGCCAAACTTCAGCTAATGCTTTATAAACAGTTACAGCAAACCATGTTTTCCTTTTGGATTAAAGGGTTTTTATACATAACAAATAACAGCTGATCATTGTAAGCATCCCTGTTAGTGTTAAACTGAGAGCCTGTTCTTTTGAAAAACAACAAACTTACTGGCTTGATCACCAGATGAAAATAGAAGAGAAAGCATAGAAAAGAAAAAGACAGCCATCACATCACATCCAAGAAGTGGTAAGCTGCAATATAATATATGCTTTGTGGTTAATACTACTTTAACTGGAGTTTTTCTCCCACAATAACTTATTCTCTCATTGATATTCATCAACTTTTATGATGGTGTTTCCATGCCAGGCTTACACAACAATTTGCTATAAAATAACATAAAAGTAGGGTACCAAAGGTTAATTGGCATCTTAAGGAGCCTGAGAGGGTCAAATACCTGCTTCAGGCAAATTTAATTTGAGAATTATTTAGGCATAGTTAAGATAACTAACTCATGGATTATTATTAGGAAAAGGGGAAAATAGCGGCCAAAATTAAGTGAGTACCTTTGACTTATTCCACCACAAACAGGACTTGTAGTTGGCTTCACAAAAATAATGCAGGATCCTAGTTTAAATAAGCAAAGGTGTTGTGGGTTGATAATTGCCCCATGCAGTTACTCACTGTCTTTATCAAATCTGAAGCCAGTGAGGAAGCAGGTGCAGTCTTGAAAACATTACTATATATAGAAAAGAAACATTTTTGCACCAAAAAAAAAATCACAAACCCAAATCTGGCTGACTAGTGTTCGGGTGTGATAATGATCCCAAATGGAGGCAGCCATATTCAACAAATATTAGCTAATAGATTAAGGAGCCACCAAGTTTAGCATAGTAATGCTCCCTTTTGCATAGCAACATTGGATGGTATTAGGAGGAACACATAGTGGGAAAACCTACCATGCACTGAGATGCTGGCACTTACAAATTGTTAGTATTTTATTAACCTCCCTGGCAGTATGATTATATCAGATTTTTGCGTCTCAAAGCGGTACATTGTTTTGCATAGAAATTTGGCGTTTTGTATTATAGGCCTGTAATTCTTAGGAATAACTCATTTAAATCTGTCCAAACAAGAGTCTAGTAGACATCCCCGGTATGATAAAGTTTGAAACACGAAATCATAAATTATAATATAATAAATAACTATAAATAATTATCAAAAATAATAACATAATAATAATAAAATGTATTCAATAATGTAATCAAACCAAAAGCACTGAAATTTGCTCAGTTGCAGAATTGTCGCTGTCGTCACTTTCAGTGTCTGATGATAAATTTCCCCACAAATCAGTATCACTCAACTCTGCAAATCATTCTTATTTACTATCTCTGTTTTCTAGCTGATCAAAAACCACTTTTGATGTAAAGGGACACTTTTTGGTTGCCATGGACATTCTCAAGTCTCCAGGCAGAAAGAATGGCATATACTGTATAATATAAAAGTGCATGCAGGGCACTGGGCAAAGCACTAGGGACAGAAGGGATGTGAAACGATCTGATACAGTAATGTAATCTTGCAGATTACAGTGTATTGTATGTTTACTAAGTGTTTCACTATTTGAATTTCCCGCCGGTCTCCGCCCCCATGCAACGCGACGCTCACAGGGAACGGAGCCCGGCACACAGGGGCATCGGGCGGAAGACACAGCCCGCTGACACAACGGGGGGATATCGCTGGATCCAGGGGACAAGGTAAGTAACGCTGCCTGGATCCAGCGATGCGATCCCAAGTGTGGCTCGGGAGTTACCGCTCTTGGTACAGAAAATTCACCCCGAGCCACACTCGGGAATACCGATGGGGGGGGTTAAGCTCACTTTAAGATTTTGTTATCATTAGCTAACATTTGAGAAATAATAGAACAGAATTTTTTAATCTGACGGCAGAACAAAGGACAGAATAAATGTAAACAAGGGCCAGCTCTTAGAATACTTGGGCCACAACTTTAAAGGATAACTCCACTTTCCTGGGGAAAAAGCAAATAAAGAAAATATAATATAGCTTATACATTTGCGACATAAGTCATATTGTAATTGCATGTTAGTAAAAATGACCTTTTCATTTCAATCTGCAGCTCTGTAAATTTCTGTGAAGTGCAATGCAATATGGCTACCTGGAGGTGTTCTGTACACAGAGTGTGTATAGAACACCCCCCAGAACCATCATTTCCTGTTTGTGTGATTGGTTCACTGATTTTCCCAGAAGTCTACACTAAGATAAAAGTCAGATTTCAGGCATCCCCTGCAAAAAAAAATGCCATTTTTGGTGAGATACTCCCAATAGGAACACGTCTAATGGGATGCAGATCCAGCAGCTCCCCTCATTAGTGCCCTGAAGGTGCACAGGTGATTGATAATTATGAAACCACTCCCATTAGATTCACTTAGCACAGAGGCACAGAGGAACACACATGAATTTCTTCAGAATAACAAAAGGTAGGAATCTTCCACAAAGTTTGTTAAAATCCTTGCAATGTATATAAACCACAGAGGGGAGTGTTTTTTTCTCAACAAAAGTGAAATTACGCTTTAAATTATATCTAAAGGCTTTGGATACAGTCGAACTGCTGTAAGTTTTTTTGTTTTTTGGGGGTTTTTTTTGTTGCCTGTGTGACATTGGAGATATTTTCCCTCATTTACTCTCCCATTGAAATATATATTTAGGTAGATAGATCCAGAAACACGACACAAACAAACCTGTTGGTTGCCACAAACAACAAAAATTGGTACTTCAAAAAACTAGGCCTATTGCACTCCTTACTTAGAAATGTATTACTTTTGTTTAAAAAACAAATACTGCTTATCGGTCCACCACTTATACAAGTCCATCAAACCCAACCTATGTGTGTGCTTTTATGTCAGTATTACATTGTATATCCCTCAATGTTGTGGTCCCTTAGGTGCCCATCTAATAGTTTTTTGAAATCATCTATGCTCCCAGCTGAAACTGCTCTTATCGTAAAGAACCCTCTACGCAGTTTAAGGTTAAACAGCCTTTCTTCTAGTTTTATTGAATGGCCGTATGTCCCTGTGTGCTCCCTTGCTCAGAATAGTTTTGTCCCTATTGTGGGGTCACCAGTACAGTATTTGTACATTGAAATCATATCCCCTCTCAAGCGTCTCTTCTCCAGAGAGAATAAGTTCACTTCTCGTAATCTTTCCTTATAACTAAGGTCCTCCAATCCCTTAATTAGCTTTGTTGCCCTTCTCTGAACCCTTTTCAGTTCCAAGACATCCTTTCTGAGGACTGGTGGCCAGAACTGGACAGCATACTCCAGGTGCGGCCTCAACAGAGACTTGTAGAGTGGGAGAATTATTTATTTATCCCTGGAGTTAATCCCTTTCTAGATGCATGCCAACATTTTGTTAGCTTTGCTTGCAGCAGCTTGGCATTGCAAGCCATTGCTGAGTCTGTCATCTACTAGGGCCCCTAGGTCCTTTTCCATCCTAGATTCCCCCAGAGGCTCTCCCCCTAGTGAGTAGTTTGCGTTCATATTCTTGGTACCCAAATGCATTATTTTACATTTTTCTACATTAAACCTCATTTGCCACTTATCTGCCCACCCCATTAATTTGTTCAGATCTTCTTGCAAGGTTTCCACATCCTTTGGAGAAATTCTTGCCCTGCTTAGCTTGGTATCATCCACAAAGATTGAGCTGTTAACCCCATCCTCCAGATCGTTTATGAATACATTGAATAGGATTAGTCCCAGGACAGATCCCTGGGGAACCCCACTTTCCACACGAGACCATTCCGAGTACTCCCCATTTATCCCCATGTGCTGTAACTAGTTTGCAATCCATGTACTCACCCTTTGATCCATGCCGACAGACCTTAGTTTGTACATTAAGCGTTTATGGGGAACTGTATCAAATGCTTTTCCAAAATGTAGATACACCGCATCTACAGGCCTTCCTTTATCTAGATGGCAGCTCACCTCCTCATAGAAGGTTAATAGATTTGTTTGGCAAGAACGATTCTTCATGAAACCGTGCTGATTACCGCTAGTTACACCATTTTCATTACAATAATCTTGTATATAATGCCTTATTATTCCCTCCAAGAGCTTGCATATTATTGATGTTAAGCTAACTGACCTGTAGTTCCCAGGGATGTATCTTGGTCCTTTTTTATATATTGGTGCTACAATGGCTTTTCTCCAATCAGCTGGTACCATACCAGTCAGTAGACTTTTCTTAAAAATTAGGTACAATGGTCTGGCAATTTCTTAACTGAGTTCCCTCGGATGCAAGCCATCTGGTCCCGGTAAAGTTACGTTTTTCAAGTCTATTCCTAATTTTATCCTCAGTAACTTTATCCTGTGTCCTGAGGACCAACATTGTCATTTTGGATACTTGAGCC
>BLSH010247574.1:403449-414073 GCA_018402905.1 Glandirana rugosa
CGTCGGAGTTGTCACGGATGGTTACGTCGGAGAGGACACGGGTCGTTTCGTCGGAGTGGACACGGGTCGTCACGTCGGAGTGGACACGGGTCCATACGTCGGAGTGGACACAGGTCGTTACGTTGGAGTGGACAGGTCTCCAGACTCCGAGTACAAACATGATATTGAGCCAAAGAAGTGTAGTGTCGGGAAGGGGGAATGTAATGTCGTAGGGGAAAATGTACTCACAGTAGTCCGGAATGGAAATGTAGTGTCGTGGGGGGGAAATGTGGTGTAATGGGGGGTTCTGTGATTTAAAGAGGGGTTCTGCAGTGTAAAAGGGGATGTTGTGGTGTAAAGGGGGGGTGCTGTGATGTAAAGGTAAGGCCTGATGACACTCATGTAAAAGGGGATGCTGTAATGTAAGGGGGAAGGGCTGTGATGTGAAGAAACCGAGTTATAGTACAAACATGAGCCTCAGACCTCTGGACAGGTGAGGTTGCATTGCTGGACACAGGTGAGGCTGCATACCTGGGCACAGGTGAGGCTGCACTGCTGGGCACAGGTGAGGCTGCTTTGCTGGGCACAGGAGAGGCTGCATTGGTAGGCACTGTTGAGGCTGCATTGCTGGGCACAGATGAGCCCTGCATTCTTTATGTAGTGTACTTCTGAGCCCTGGGGCTCTCTGGGGACCCTGATGTAAGGAAGGGGCTCTCTGGGGACCGTGATGTAAGCAAGGGGTCCTCTGGGAACCCTAATGTAATGAGGGATGCTCTCTGGGGACTCTGATGTAAGTGAGGGACTCTCTGGGGACCCTGATGTAATGAGGGGGCTCTGGGGACCATGATGTAAGTGAGGGGGCTCTCTGGGGACCCTGATGTAAGGGGGGATCCGCCCATCCAAGCGTATGACTTTCTTTACTGCGCTGCTATGGGCTCTAGCCCCAGATGTTTTGTATACCCAGCAACACCCCTGCTTGACGTGTTCCTGTATTTACACTGAGGACTGTGGGGTTGATTTACTAAAGGCAAATAGACTGTTCACTTTGCAACGTGCAGTTGCTCCAGAGCTTAGTAAATGAGCAGAAGCTCTGCTGACTTCCATCATCCAATCATGTGCAAGCAAAACTGCAGTTCTTTTTATCTTCCTTGCATGTGATTGGATATTCCTTGCAAAGTGAAGCTTTACCTCATTTACTAAGCTTGGGAGCAGCTGCACTTGCAGAGTGCAACTGCATTTTGCAAAGTGCAAAGCCTATTTGCCTTTAGTAAATCAACCCCAATATGTTTATTGTATACAAGCAGGATCAGATAGTGGGAACCCCTTTAGCCAGCCCTAGCCTTTTGACCTTAGGCTTTGCCACTGGAACCAGCACAAGGCCATTGAGGATGCAAGGGTGTGCTTACTGTGTCTGCTCCATCCACCCTTAAAAAGCATGTGTGGGGTGCATGAAAACTGAGAACCGTTAATATACTGCATTTATTGGAAGTATGAGAAATCACCTTGGAAAAAATAAAGTGGTACATGTTTAGGTTAATAAAAGCCTGTTTATGACTCATGCCCTTATTACTGTAGTTTATGATTTATCAGGCTTTGACTTCTAATTTGAAACTCATCAGTTTGCTTCTTAGTACTGACATTTTGCCTTTCTGTAAATGATAAGCAGCAAGGAGTATAAGGTAATTGCTTGGGATTCAGGAAACAAAATGGGTTCCCAAATCACCAAATTACAAAAGGAAAAAGAATAGAAGGGTAGACAGGTGCAATACAGCAAGAGCTATGTTTAAAGCTGAACTTTAATCAGCTTACAAAAAAAATACATCTGCCCCCTACCACCAAGACATGTATAATAAGGATTAAATAATTGATTAATATATGGGGCATGTAACAAAGAAAATGACTTACTTTATTCCATTTTGTTGAGTCCACATACTGGCAGTCTGCCATGGACTATTACCAGTGATTCTTACATGCATCTTTGGAGATGCATCTATGAAGAGGACTCCTCTAAGCTAAGCACTACTAACAATGCCTTTTACTTAGCTGCATGTGACAATAGACCACTTATGTAAGAAGTTTTTATGTTTCCAAATGGTTTAAGAGATTGTATGAACATATTTTGCAGTGCTTATATATTTATTGTTTTTAGGAATGTAACAGCAACATATATGCCTAGGCAGATGCAATCATGTAGGAAACAGCATATGCAAGGTTGCACTGGGGAAATCAGCAAATAACCCACACATTGTTCAGCCGTGCCTCTTAACATTTCGGGATCGGCAAAGCAAAGAGGGAGGAGAAAAAAGGAGTAATAACTACCCGAGAAAAGGGGGAAGGTGGAAACCATGGGGTACAATACCCACGTGCTTGGGACACAGATCAGATAGAAGGTAAGTCAGGCTTGAGGGATTTAAGGTCAGTAAGTCATAATGAAGCCATGGTTCCCTTGTTTTAAGATATTTGGGTCGGGCAACCTTAAGATTACTGGTCATTTTTTTATTAAACAGCATTGTGTTCATATGTTCAATTTGGCAGTATATCCAACCGGCCTCACAACTGCAGACCACGTGTAACCACACCAGCCCAGGACCTCCACATCCAGCATCTTCACTTCCAAGATCGTCTGAGACCAGCCACCTGGACAGCTGCTGCAACAATTGGTTTGCATAACCAAAGAATTTCTGCACAAACTGTCATAAACCGTCTCAGGGAAGTTCATCTGCATGCTCGTCGTCCATATAGGTGTTTCGACCTGACTGCAGTCCGTCGTTGTAACCGCCTTGAGTGGGCAAATGCTCACATTCGATGATGTCTGCCACTTTGGAGAGGTGTCCTCTTCATGGATGAATCCCGTTTTCACTGTACAGGGCAGATGTCAGACAGCTTGTATAGCGTCGTGTGGGTGAGCAGTTTGCTCATGTCAACGTTGTGGATCGAGTGGCCCATGGTGGTGGTGGGGTTGTGGTGGGCATATGCTATGGACAATTAATACAGGAGCATTTTATTGATGGCATTTTGAATGCACAGAGATATCGTGACGAGATCCTGAGGCCCATTGTTGTGCCATTCATCCACGACCATCACCTCATGTTGCAGCATGATAATGCACGGCCACATGCTGCAAGGATCTGTACACAATTCCTGGAAGCTGAAAAAATCCCAGTTCTTGCATGGCCAGCATACTCACCAGACATGTCACCTATTGAGCATGTTTGGGATGCTCTGGATCAGTGTATATGACAGTGTGTTCCACTTCCTGCAAATATCGAGCAACTTCGCACAGCCATTGAAGAGGAATGGACCAATATTCCACAGGCCACAATCAACAACTTGATCAACTCTAGGCGAAGGTGGCGTGCTGCACTGCATGAGGCAAATGGTGGTCACACCAGATACTGACTGGTTTTTGGACCCCCCCCAATACAGTAAAACTGCACATTTTAGGGTGGCTTTTTATTGTGCCCAGCCTAAGGCACACCTGTGCAATAATCATGCTGTCTAATTAGCATCTTGATATGCCACACCTGTGAGGTGGATGGATTATCTCGGCAAAGGAGAAGTGCTCACTAACACAGATCTAGCCTGGGTTCACACTGAGTGCGGGAATGAAATTCGCACCATTTCATTCCCGCATGTGAGTCCCGATTTCAGTGGCGATTTCACAGGCATCTGTGCGGGTTTCTGCACAGATGCCTATGGAAATCACACCTGAAATCGCAAAAAGTAGTACAAGAACTACTTTTTGAAATCGGTGCGGCACCAGAAGTGTGGCGTTGCACCGATAAGGACGGTGCCATTGCCGGCAATTGCCGCCGATTTGGCATGTCAAGTCGCATGCCAAATCGTGTCAATATGAACCAGGGCTCTTACAGATTTGTGAACAATATTTGATTTTTAATTAAATTTTTCATTTTCAGCTTTCAGCGCTCTCACACTTTAAATGACAATTACTCAGTCATGCTACACTGTACCCAAACAACATTTTTATCATTTTTTTCTCACAAATAGAGCTTTCTTTTGGTGGTATATAATCACTGCTGGGTTTTTTATTTTTTTCAATATAAGCGAAAAAGTAGTGAAAATATTGAAAAAAAAACACTTTTTTAGTTTGTATTGAAAAATTTAGCAAAAAAGTTATTTTTCTTCATAAATTTGGGCCATAATTTATACTGCTACATATCTTTGGTAAAAATAACCCAAATTAGTGGATATTATTTATTCTCTGTGAAAGTTATAGCATCTACAAGCTATGGTGCAAATCATTGAAAATTGATCACACCTGATGTACTCACCACCTATCTCATTTCTTGAGACCCTAACAAGCCAGGAAAGTACAAATACCCCCCAAATGACCCCTTTGTGGAAAGTAGACATTCCAGGGTATTTAGTAAGGGGCATGGTGAGTTTTTAAGTTGTATTTTTTTCCCCACAATTCTTTTCAAAATGAAGAATTTTTTTTTTTACACAAAATTGTTAAACAACAAGTTATTTCTCACATACAGCATATGCATACTTGCAATGGGACCCCAAAATACATTCTGCTACTCCTCCTGAGTATGGCGATACCCCATGTGTGAGACTTTTACACAGCCTGGCCACACACAAAGGCCTAACATTGAAGTAGCACCTTCAGGCTAGCATAAATTACACATCTCATTTCTCAGCCACCTATTACAATTTTGAAGGCCCTGGCGCACCAGGACAATGGAATTGCCCACAAAATGACTTCATTTTGGAAAGCAAACTCCCCAACATATAATCTATGAGGCATAATGAGTCTTTTGAACAGTTCATTTTTTTCCAGAAGTTGTTGGAAAATGTGGGGAAAAAAATGAAAATGCATTTTTTTAAAACAAAGTTGACCATTTATAAGATATTTCCAACACACAGCATGTACATAGCAAAAATGACACCCCAAAATACATTCTGATACTTTTCCTGAGTATGGCAATACCACATGTGTGATACTTTTACACAGCCTGGCCACATACACAGGCCCAACATTGAAGTAGCACCTTTAGGCGTTCTATGAGCATAAATTACACATCTCAATCCTCAACCACCTATTACATTTTTGAAGGCCCTGGAGCAACAGGACAATGGAATTTCCCACAAAATGACCCCATTTTGGAAAGCAAACACCCCAACGTATAATCCATGAGGCATAATGAGTCTTTTGAACGGTTCATTTTTTTCCAGAAGTTTTTAGAAAATGTGGAAAAAAATGAAACCGCATTTTTTTTTACACAAAGCTGTCCATTTATAAGATATTTCCAACACATAGCAAGTACATAGCAAAAATGATACCCCAAAACACATTCTGCTACTCCTCCTGAGTATGACGATACCACATGTGTGAGACTTTTACACAGCCTGGCCACATGCAGAGGCCCAATATTGAAGTAGCACCTTTAGGCGTTCTACGAGCATAAATTACACATCTCATTTCTCAACCACCTATTACACTTTTGAAGGCCCTGGAGCACCAGGACAGTGGAATTACCCACAAAATGGCCCCATTTTGAAAAGCAAACACCCCAACGTATATTCTATGAGGCATTATGAGTCTGTACGGTTCATTTTTTTCCACAAGTCTTCAGAAAACGTGGAAAGAAAATGAAAACTTATTTTTTTTACACAAAGTTGTCAATTTATATGATATTTCTAACACATAGCATGTACATAGCAAAAATGACCCCCCAAAATATATTTTGCTACTCGTCCCGAGTATGGCGATACCACATGTGTGAGACTTTTACACAGCCCGGCCACATAGAAAGGTCCAGCATTGAAGTAGTACCTTCAGGCGTTCTAGGAGCATAAATTACACATCTAATTTCATTTCTACCTATCACACTTTTGAAGGTCCTGGAGCACCAGGACAGTGGAATTACCCACAAAATTACCCCATTTTGGAAAGCAAACACCCCAATGTATATTTTATGAGGCATGGGCTGCAGATACGTACTCGGGTACTCTTATGGGCTGCAGATAGGTACTCGGGTACTCTGATGGATTAGTAAAAGGGGTTTGGGTACTCTGATGGGCTGGTAAAAGGTACTCGGGTACTCTGATGGGCTAGTAAAAAGTTCTCGGGTACTCTGATGGGCTGGTGACAGGTACTCGGGTACTCAGATGGTCTTGTGTCAGGTACTTTGGTACTTAGATGGGCTGGTGACAGGTACTTGGGTACTCAGATGGGCTAGTGACAGGCACTCGGGTACTCAGATGGGCTAGTGACTGGTACTAGGGTACTCAGATGGGCTAGTGACAGGTACTTGGGTACTCAGATGGGCTAGTGGCAGGTACTAGGGTACTCAGATGGGCTAGTGACAGGTACTCAGATGGACTGGTGACCGGTACTCGGGTACTCTGATGAGCTGGTGACAGGTACTCGGGTACTCAGAAGGGTTGGTGACAGGTACTCGGATACTCTGATGAGTTGGTGACGTGCTCGGGTACTCTGATGGGTTGGTGACAGGTACTCGGGTACTCTGATGGGCTTTGTGACAGATACTCAGATGGGCTGGTGACCGGTACTCGGGTACTCTGATGAGCTGGTGACAGGTACTCGGGTACTCAGAAGGGTTGGTGACAAGTACTCGGATACTCTGATGAGTTGGTGACGTGCTCAGGTACTCTGATGGGTTGGTGACAGGTACTCGGGTACTCTGATGGGCTTTGTGACAGATACTCAGATGGGCTGGTGCCAGGTACTCGGGTACTCAGATGGGCTAGTGACAGGTACTTGGATACTCAGATGGGCTAGTGACAGGTATTAGGGTACTCAGATGGGCTAGTGTCAGGAACTTAGGTACTTTGATGGACTGGTGACAGGTACTCAGGTACTCTGATGGGCTGGTGACAGGTACTCGGGTACTCTGATGGGCTAGTAAAAAGTTCTCGGGTACTCTGATGGGCTGGTGACAGGTACTCGGGTACTCAGATGGTCTGGTGTCAGGTACTTCGGTACTTAGATGGGCTGGTGACAGGTACTTGGGTACTCAGATGGGCTAGTGACAGGCACTCGGGTACTCAGATGGGCTAGTGACTGGTACTAGGGTACTCAGATGGGCTAGTGACAAGTACTTGGGTACTCAGATGGGATAGTGGCAGGTACTAGGGTACTCAGATGGGCTAGTGACAGGTACTCAGATGGACTGGTGACCGGTACTCGGTTACTCTGATGAGCTGGTGACAGGTACTCGGGTACTCAGAAGGGTTGGTGACAGGTACTCGGATACTCTGATGAGTTGGTGACATGTGCTCGGGTACTCTGATGGGTTGATGACAGGTACTCGGGTACTCTGATGGGCTGGTGCCAGGTACTTGGGTACTCAGATGGGCTAGTGACAGGTATTAGGGTACTCAGATGGGCTAGTGTCAGGAACTAAGGTACTTTGATGGACTGGTGACAGGTACTCGGGTACTCTGATGGGCTGATGACAGGTACTCGGGTACTCTGATGGGCTGGTGACAGGTACTCGGGTACTCTGATGGGCTGGTGACAGGTACTCGTGTACTCAGAAGGGTTGGTATTTGGGTACTCTGATGGGTTGGTAACAGGTACTCGGGTACTCTGATGAGATGGTAACAGGTGCTCGGTTACTCTGATGGGTTGGTGACAGGTGCTTGGGTACTCTGATGGATTGGTGACAGGTATTCGGGTACTTAGATGGGTTGGTGACAGGTACCCGGGTACTGTAATGGGCTGGTGACAGGTACTAGAGTACTCTGATGGGCTGGTGACAAGTACTCAGGTACTCTCATGGGCTGGTGACAGGTACTCGGGTACTCAGATGGGTTGATGACAGGTACTAGGGTACTGTGATGGGCTGGTGACAGGTACTCGGGTACTCAGATGGGTTGGTGACCGGTACTCGGGTACTCATATGGGCTGCTGACAGGTACTCGGGTACTCAGATGGGTTGATGACAGGTGCTCGGGTACTCTGATGGGCTGGTGACAGGTACTCGGGTACTCTGATTGGCTGGTGACAGGTACTCGGGTACTCTGATTGGCTGGTGACAGGTACTCGGGTACTTTGATGGGCTGGTGACAGGTACTCGGGTACTTTAATGGGCTGGTGACAGGTACTCGGGTACTCTGATGGGCTGGTGACAGGTACTTGAGTACTCTGATGGGCTGGTGACAAGTACTCAGGTACTCTCATGGGCTGGTGACAGGTACTCGGGTACTCTGATGGGCTGGTGACAGGTACTCGGGTACTTTGATGGGCTGGTGACAGGTACTCGGGTACTTTAATGGGCTGGTGACAGGTACTCTGATGGGCAGGTGGCAAGTACTCGGGTACTTTGACGGGCTGGTGACAGGTACTCAAGTACTTTGATGGGCTGGTGACAGGTACTCGGGTACTTTGATGGGCAGGTGACAGGTACTCTGATGGGCTGGTGACAGGTACTCGGGTACTCAGATGGGTTGGTGACAGGTACTCGGGTACTCAGATGGGCAGACGACAGGTACTCGGGTACTCTGATGGGCTGGTGGCAGGTACTCAGGTACTTTGATGGGCAGGTGACAGGTACTCGGGTACTTTGATGGGCAAGTGACAGGTACTCTGATGGGCAGGTGACAGGTACTTTGATGGGGTGGTGACAGGTACTCTTTTTGGGGGGGGAATCAGTGTGATTGGTGCACACAGTAAGCGGTAATGAGCTGTTACCGCTATCTCCTCTTCACACACAATCGGTGTGTGAAGAGGAGAACTCGGTAACAGCTCGTTACCGCGGATTCTCGTCATTCTGTGACCGGCTGTGATTGGACACAGCCAGTCGCATGGTAAAGAGCCAATGGGACCCCTGGGGGCGCACATCAGTGGCGTGCACGCCGCTGTTTGTTTTGGTCGGAATAGGATAGGACACAGCCGGTCACGTGGTAAAGAGACAATTTTTACCCCGTTCATGGAAGGCCGGAGTCCCAAGGGACACGGCCGATCCCCGATCACCATGATGCGGGCCCCTGGGGGCCCGCAGAGCGGCGAAAACGGGAGGACGTCAAATGACGTCCACCCAGGATGGGGAGTGCACCTTGCCGGCGTATTATTACTATATGCCGGTAAGGAAGGGGTTAATTAAATAAAAAAAAAAATTGCTTAGATTAGTGACTGCTCTGCTATGAATCTTGTATTCATCAGACATTTACAGAAATTCCTATCATTTATCTCTACCCTCTACTCAGGACAAGATTACTTCCTTAGCGATTGAAACAAAAATTAACTGTAACTGCACAGATCAAACTTCTAAGTCCATAATGTAGTCCTCTCTATTGCATACCACATTGGGGGAACCTCTGCGGAGCAGGTGAGGGACATGGACTGAGTGTTAGAGGTTGCCTAGGTGTTTAACCACTTCAATACTGGGCACTTAAACCCCCTTCCTTCCCGGACCAATTTTCAGCTTTCAGCGCTGTTGCAGTTTGAATGACAATTGTGCGGTCATGCGACACTGTACCCATATGACATTTTTATCATTTTTTTCACACAAATATAGCTTTCTTTTGGTGGTATTTAATCCCCCCTGGGTTTTTTATTTTTTGCACTATAAATTAAAAAAGACTGAACATTTTCAAAAACACTGCATTTTTCTTCGTTTCTGTTATAAAATTTTGCAAATAAGTAATTTCTCTTCATAAATTTTGACCAAAAATGATACTGCTATATTTCTTGGTAAAAATAACCCAAATCAGGGTTTATTTGGTGTTGGCGGACAGACAGATGTTTTGGGGACTGTGACAGATGTGACGGGGACAGACAGATGTTTTGTGTACGGTGACAGATGTGACAGGGACAGACAGATGTTTGGGGACTGTGACAGATGTGACGGGGCAGACAGATGTTTTGGGGACTGTGACAGATGTGACGGGGACATACAGATGTTTTGGGGACTGTGACAGATGTTTTGTGTATGGTGACAGATGCGATGGGGGACATACAGATGTTTTGGGGACTGTTTTATGGGGACACTGGTGTGTATGGGGACAGGGCTATCAGTGTGCTTGGTGCACTGTGTGGGGGGCGATCTGTGAGAGCTCTCTGCATGAAATCATCATCATGCAGAGAGCTGTCACATAGCTGCAGCTCCCCCCCCCCCCCCCGCACTGAGCTCTCACTGAGCTCGGCAGGGGGAGAACTGTCTCTGTTTACAATGTGACGGCCGTGATTGGACACAGCCGTCACATGATCGGGAGGGCCAATCACTGCGTCCGTATCCCAATCTCTGCTCGGCTGGATCCTGTGATCATAATGATCACAGGATTGAGCCGCAGTGCGCCAGGTGGCCGCCCTGCGAGTACCCGTTCTGCAGGACATAAATACATGTCCTGTCAGAACGGGGAAGCTCCCACCCGGCCGGCCGTATATATACAGTGGCCGGGTGGGAGGTGGTTAAAATGTAAGGTCATACTGTAGTCAGATGCTACCAGCAACAGCAGTCCTGCACCACCCTCCTCCTGAGTTCCAGTATAGCTATGAATAATAAGTGACACAGACTAAACAGATGTGTTCTTCACCAGATGGTGACTTATTAGCGGCTATAATAAAAGTGACACAGACTAAACAGATGTGTTCTTCACCAGATGGTGACTTATTAGCGGCTATAATAAAAGTGACACAGACTAAACAGATGTG
>BLSH010247574.1:414083-429931 GCA_018402905.1 Glandirana rugosa
AGTGAAATTTACTTTGGCACTTAAATAATTTTGCAGAACAGATGTGCACTTATTCACGGTTTCATTTAAAGTGACACACAGACTTTAAATAAGTTTGCAGAACAGATGTGCACTTATTCACGGTTTCATTTACAGTGACACACACATTTTGCAGAACAGTGATATGGGTTCTCCCGGCTTATTTATACTTTTTTGACACAGTTTGAAGATGATTTTAGAACAGTTCTATGGCCTCTACTGTTAATTAATACTTTTCAGACCCAGTTTGAAGATGATCCCCATTCACCTCCATTTTTGCTTTTTTATGTTTTTATTTTTTTTTAATATTTAAATTTTTTTCCCTGTCCCCATTTCTTTGTAGGGCACTTGTCCCACCTTTACCCCCATTTTCCTTCCTTTTGCAGACCTCTAGGACCTTCCTGGGCTTTTTTACAGCATTTTTAAGAATTTTCATTAAAATTACCAGAACCCCGGACCCGAACCCGGACTTTTTTTGAAAAGTCCGGGTCCGGGTCCCGGACACCCCAAAGTTCGGTACGGAACCGAACTTTACAGTCCGGGTTCGCTCAACTCTATTTATTGCACCCTTTCTCTTGTCACAGCTCTCTAGCAGCCTCTATATAGAAGCTGTGAAACTCTGTGTAAAAATTTACTTTACCTTCAGAATTGGGATGTGCAGGATAGAATGAGGTTGATTTACTAAAACCAGAGAGTGCAAGAACTGGTTCAGCTTTGTATGGTAGCCAATCAGTTTCTAACTTTAGCTTGCTCAATTAAGCTTTGACAAAAATGTTATTGTATCCAGGCAGTATTCTGAAGGTAAATTAAATTTACTTTCAAACTGTTGATGAACAATGTTTCAGATCTGAAGCCTTCCTGGACTCTGGCGCTGTCAGCAATTTCATTGAATAGTAAATCATAGCTGAACATCAGATTAAAGACATTACTCAATTTCTACAATCAATGGTTTTGTCATCTGTAGACCCAATGTATTTTTTTTAGCCTGTAGCCATGTGTATTGGTGCTCATCATCAGGAATTCATATCTTTCGTGGTGAAACCCAAGTCTGAGAACCCAATTATGTTGGGAAAATTTTAGAACTCACTTGCCAGCTGCTAACTGGGTGTCAAACAACATATTGAAGGGGTGCTACTTCTCACCAACAAACCAGCACCCTGGAACCAAAGTTCTTTCTACAACTGCTTCTGTTCACTGTGTGCAACGTATCAGAATTCTCTGTAGAACTCCAGCTTCCTAGACCTTCTGTTTTGGTAGTTCTGGACTCCATATCACCTAACTTCTTGCCTGAGGCAAAAACCCCTACTGTTACAGCCCTGAATCCCTTTAGGGAATTTTCCCTTTGTTTTTAAAGGCAGCCAAGGGAACCCAGCTCCGCCAACTATCAAGGACACTTTGGCTGGTTTTACTGGTCTAGTGACACTGTACAGCGGTGGCAGCGAACAGGGACACTGTGGCTTGATGCATTGGTCTACTGACACTGTGTACTGATGTGACCAGTAACCAAGGACATGATGGCTGGTCTGTAAACACTGTAAAAAGAAAACCTTGTATCCAGCCATTTCTTGCAAACTTTGGAGATTAAAACAAAACAAGACTCCTCTGAAGTGGACTTTTAACCTTAATAATGTTTAGTACTTCAATTTTTCAAACAGCAATCTCTGTACCACCCTGCTCCACCCCAGTCCCTTTTGCCAGTCACCTGGAGATGTTGGAACACCCACTGCAGGCTCCTTGTTGCTACTCACATACAGAAAGGCTAAAGCCCCGTACACACGGGTGCGACAGTTGTACGACCGGACGTCCAAAATCGTATGTTGGTTGTTGTGTCTCGCGTACTGACATGCACTAAGCAATCGTACAACCAAGCCGAACGTAGTGACGTGTTATGAGCGTATAACGAGGAAGTTCAGGTGCATGTGATTTGTAAATTAGGAACGTAGGTTTCCCAGAACGGACACTTCCGGGCGTTCCTGACTTCTGAGCATGTGTGTTTTGCACATCCAACTTTGTTGGACCAACTTCTCTGTACACACGGTACAACAGTCATACAACCGCTTGTTGTACAACCAGGTTTCTAGTTTGCTCATCCAACTTCAGTTGTACAACTGTTGTACGACGGCTGTTGTAATCGCGCATACTAACGGTCGGATGATCGTACAACAAGCTGGTTGTACGACCGCTGTTGTACAACCGCTGTACCATGTGTACGGGGTTTAAAGCCTCGTACACACGGTGCGACGGTCATATGACCGAACGGCCCAAATCGTATGTTGGCTGATGTATCTCTCATACTGACGTGCACTAAGCGATCGTACAAACAACCCGAACATAGTGACGTGTTACGAGCGTATAAAGAGGAAGTTCAGGTGCATGTGATTTGTGAATTAGGAACGTAGGTTTACACGAATGGACACTTCCGAGCGTTCCTGACTTCTGAGCATGCGTGTTTTGCACAGTACAACTTGTTGGACCAACTTCCCTGTACACACGGTACAATGGTCATATGACCGCTTGTTGTGCAACCAAAGTTTTCAAGTTTGCTCATCCAACTTCTGTAGTACGACCGTCGTATGTCGGCTGTTCTAATCGCACATAGTAACGGTCGGATGATCGTACAACAAGCGGCCATACGACCTTTTTCATACGACCGTCGCAGCATGTGTACAGGGCTTAAGGCTACATTCATATGGCAGTTTAGCTTTAGTCAAGTGCAGTAGATCCTTGCCGGTGGTTGTAAACACTACTTGCATACACTGCATGCTAACTGTGAGTGTATGAGTGGCAGCTGTCAAATTTGTACTCTGTACATATCAATGGCCTGTTCCACCGCTGTTCACATGTACTGTATATACACATACACACAGAGCCGGTACAGTGAAAGAGAAGTACGGTAGCACTTCATTATCGGCAAAACTGGTCAGAGGGAGATACGTCCCATCTCCCCGCTGCCATAAAGAGTGAAGATGCTAATGCGCACGGGGTGATTATGTGTGCCCAGGCACATCTGGCACACCTCCTGTGCAAGCCTATACTCAGAGCTAATGTCACCTAAAGCTGCAGGAGTTCTACAAAAGAAGTGGCCTTCTCTCAATGCAGAGACATAGAATAATACTATGCATAGGCATGTCAGCATGCTACGATATTGATAAAGATTGCTGGACAATATTGACAGACCTAGGGTATGGAGCATCTGAATTTGGGGAACTGGGGGTAAACTAGAGGTATGCCTTGAAAGCTTTGCTTGGCATGTCATGTTTTGGAAGCTTTCTAAAATAAGTCCATATAAAATAAACTTTGTTTTTACATTTATTTGGAATATTATGGCTTTTTACCATGACTCAAATACAGAGGTTTGTGCAGTTCTTGGCTGTGATAAAAAATGTTTGACACCAATTGGCCCTGGCTACAGGCTCTCACCCTGCTACAAAGTTACAACCCTCGGAAAAGGTCAGTGTGAATGGTGCCATATTATAATAAATTGATTACGATTTTTCTGCAGCTTTAATGTGTGGGGATACCGAATTTATAGCTAATGTTGGAGATTTATATACTGTATGTCTGTTCATGCTAACAGAGATTCCCTGATCTTTTGATCATCTGGCTCCGGGTCAAGTCTCATGATCACAGAAGCACTAAAGAGTTCTGGGTTTACTTAAATCGGAAGTGGAACTTCTGCTCATTTGCTTCCTCCCCCCCTCTGGTGCCACATTTGGCACCTTTCAGGGGGCCCAGGGACCTGTTTTTCACAGGTCTACTTCCCCACTTTGGGAAGATGGTCCGCGGCCCATTTCCTGGAAGTTCGGCCCCCTCCTCCTTCTCATGCCGCCGGGCCAATTAGAACACGCAACACGCTTTGCGCATGCGCATTAGGGTACCGGCTGTGAAGTCGAAAGGCTCCACTGCCAGTTTCCCTTAGTGGCGATGGCGGCAGCAACACCCGACCGCCGATCCGAAGATCGGCTTCAGGTGCCGACATTGCGGGCTCCCAGGACAGGTAGGTGTCCATATATTAAAAGTCAGCAGCTGCAGTATTTATAGCCGCTGACTTTTCATTTTTTCCCCCCCCAGGCTGGACCTCCTCTTTAAAGTGTATCTAACACCTTTTTTTTTTCATTTTGGATAGAGTAGGGAATAGTTAAAACCACTACCAAGCATTTTTCATTTCAATCTTTGCCACTGAAGAGTTTTCCCTTCACTTTCTCTTAGGTGAAGTCTCTAAAGTGGGGAAAATCCCAGCTTAGGGTTCATACATACAGGTATCATCTTGCTGCCTTTTTGTAGCTTTGATAAACCTCAAAAAATGTTTGTGGCAATATTTATAATGTAGGCATCCATATGTATGCAAGAATACTTACTAAGGTGTCCGTATCTTTTGCTGTTGATTAAGATGTTCTGGCTGCATCGGTGCTGATAATGCAGGTCAATAAGAATGCTGAATAAATGCCCACAAGGCACTATAGTAGCTTCTTCAGGGAGGTAAAGTTCCCTATTTTAGGTGGAACATTGAAATATTTTAAAATGTTTTTATAAAGTGGTTGTAAATCTTAGACATAAAATATGAACAAAGCACATTCTTCTATAGTGTGTACTCAATCTCAATCCAGAGCACTAGGTGTAATTTCTGTCTACTGTTTCGTTCCTCTGCATGAGTCACTTCTGACAAGTTTTCCTGATACCAAGAGAAAAAAGGGTGACAGGGGAGGGATATCCAGCTGATCTAGAGCCTCATCTCTGTTCCTGTGTAATATGTGAAGGGGGGTGTTCCTTGACTCCAATCAGCTCTCAGAGCTCTCCTCACTGAGGACTTTGAATAGATATAGAAAAGAGGTGACTACAGATAAACAGGTACAACTTACATAAGAGGATTTGTTTCATCTCTGTGTATCACTTGAGGCCAGTCACTTCACTGGGAATATGTAAAGGTTTACAACCTTGAGCCGCCCCCCACCAGCAGAACACAATCGCCTGGCAGGAGGGATTCCCCTGTCTGCACTGTCTGTGTTGATGAGAGAATTGTGCAAATTTATTTGCAGGAAAGCAATTTGCACCATGCATTTATGGCCTGCCTTAGACAGATGTTACTGGCACAAGTGTTCCATTTGGAAGATGTCCCCTTTATTCCAGTTTTGGTGACATCTCATAACAATAAAAGCCTTACAGGGATTTTTAACCCCTTATCACTCTATCCACAATTTAAAAAAAAACATGTTTTACTTTAGAAGCACAATAATTTAGACTGACAGGAATAGGAACCCCTGCAGAGAACAGTAATCTTCAGTGGTAATGGAGCTCCAGAAGGACAATCCAGGTATCCAGCAGCAGACAGGGAGGCAGGGGATTTAATTCTTACAAATTATAGAATGGCTTTATAGCTGCCTGAAACACTTTTTTCAGGCAGCACACAGTCTGGTCACACATTTTAAGTAGTTATGAGCTGTTTTAAGCCCTTTATAGCCACGATGTATACTCTCTGGCCACTTTATTAGCTACATCTTGCTAGTTCCGGGTTCGACCCACTTTTGCCTTCAGAACTGCCTTAATTCTTCATGGCATAGATTCAACAAGGTGTTGGAAACATTCCTCAGAGATTTTGATCCATAGTGACATGATAGCATCACGCAGTTGCTGCAGATTTGTGGGCTGCACATCCATAATGCGAATCTCCTGTTCCACCACATCCCAAAGGGGATTTGGTGACTGTGGAAGCCATTTGAGTACAGTGACCTCATTGTCATGTTCAAGAAACCAGTGGTGAGATGATTTGAGCTTTGTGACATGGTGCATTATCCTGCTGGAAGGAGCCATCAGAAGATGGGTACACTGTAGTCATAAAGGGATGGACATGATCACCAACAATACTCAGGTAGGCTGTGGCGTTTAAACAATGCTTAATAATTGGTACTAAGGGGACCAAAGTGTGCCAAGAAAATATCCACCACACCATTACACCACCAGCCTGAACCATTGATACAAGACAGGATGGATCCATACTTTCATGTTGTTTATGGCAAATTCTGACCCTACTATGTGAATGTTGCAGCTGAAATTGAGACTCATCACACCAGGCAACATATTTCCAATATTCTATTGTCCAATTTTGTTGAGCCTGTGCGAATTGTAGCCTCAGTTTCCTGTTCTTAGCTGACAGGAGTGGTACCCGGTGTGGTCTTCGATGTGATACCTTGGTTGTAACGAGTGGTTATTTGAGTTACTGTTGCCTTTCTATCATCTCGAACCATTGCCCATTCTCCTCTGACCTCTGACATCAACCAGGCATTTTCATCCACACAACTGCCACTCACTGGATATTTTTTGTTTTTTTGACTATTCTCTGTAAACCCTAAAGATGGTTGAGTGTGAAAATCCCAGTAGATCAGCAGTTTTTGAAATACTCAGACCAGCCCGTCTGGCACCAACAAGCATACCATGTTCAAAATCACTTAAATCCCCTTTCTTCCCCATTCTGATGCTCAGTTGAACTTCAGCAAGTCGTTTTCACCTTGTCTAGATGCCTAATGCATTGAGTTTCTACCATGTGATTGGCTGATTAGTAATTTGTTTTACCAACCAATTGAACAGGTGTACCTAATAAAGTGGCCATGGAGTGTATATGCATATGTATGCTATATGGCTACCAAAAGATAGACAGACAGGATGCATAGTATATGCTGTTTGCCAAAGGCTTAAAAGTACTTTGTAATGTGAGCAAATACCTGTGATTGAAGAAGGCTTGATCTTTTGACAGCAGCGGGCATTTTCTGAGTCCTGTGCCACATACTAGTTTTAGAGAAGTGAAGCTAAACCTTTTCAGTTTCATTGTGAGCAATGTGGCTGGGACTAGTTTACAGCACACAAAAAGCAGATGGCCTTGCTTCTAAGAAAAATGTTGTACTTCTCACAGATAACATTTATTATGTATTGAAAATAGATGTCTTCCTGCATAGCACACGCCACCTTGAAGATATTGCAGGCAGGATATGTTTTTTGTGTCCTGTAAACTCCTCTAGAGTCAGTTGCTATACAGTTAAACTAAGAATTGTGCAACAAAAAAATAGACCGGAGGTAAAAAGGTAAACCACAACTGGACTTCCAGGGACTGGGAAAAAATGTTAGACTCCAGTACCAGGGATTGGCACTAGTACTATTGGCACTAGACCACAACTTTGATGGGACAATCCCAATACGAGAGCAATTTCATTTGGCCCAATAAATACAAAGTCGTGATTGAAAAAAAAATGTTTAAAAAAAATCATGTTATTATTTTCAATTACAGAAATAATACACCAAAGTCACTAAAACAGACATTTAGAAAAATAATAGCTGTGAAATCATTATCTTGGAGTACAGTGGAGGACACTGGCAACACAATCATACACCATGGGTTATAGGTGCAAATCTTCAGGTGATTAGACCCTGGCAAGCCTCCTCTATAACTTTACCTCCCTCTGCAAATCCTCATTTTGAAGCAAACAATACAGAGTAAATCCAGGAAATTAAGGGAGGGTGGTCTGTGTCATGTACTGTACTCCAAGATATGTAGTTTACAGGTAAGTCAAAAGTCATTGTATCTTAATCAAACAGAAGAGGACACAGCCAGCATATTCATGCAACATGGGAAGTCCCAAAGCAATGAATATAAAGGGTGGGCAACAACCAGACTAAAAACAACAGACATAAAAAGACCCAAGTTCAAAGCGCTACTGTAAGAACCATACAGCCAAAAGCTGCTTCCGCAGAAGACTGGATTTCCACCTGGTAAAACTTTGAGAAAGTATGAACAGAAGACTAGGTGGCAGTCTTATACAGCTGCAGAAGTTTGGTGTCAAAATGCCCAAAAACACACACCAATTTGGTGGAATGCGTGTGTAATAGCACAGGCTCTTGTAATCAAGTTCCTTATCCACTGTGCAATGGTGGATTTTGAAGCAGAGTGCTCCTTGCAAGGTCCCAAAGAAAGAACAAACAGGGAATCTGCTTTTTTGATAGAAGCATCAACTTTGAGGTATACTCTAATGGCTTTGTCTACAGCCAGGCAATGCAGAAACAATCCCTTTGGATGTTTAGGAGTAGGGCAAAAGGATGGCAGAATAATGTCCTCAGAAGGCTGAAACCACCTTATCGTGTCTACCCCAACGCTGGTGGTCAGACACTATAGCTGGCTACTGTGTTCTTCGACTATAGCAGCTCCCTTTCCCATAAGGCAAGCGGGCCTACCAGTACTTGGTTGCCCCCAGGTCTTATACACAATGCTATAGTGCCTGGCCACCACGCCAGGGCAGGCGTGAACCGAGCTGAGCAAAAAGGTATTTGCGGTTGGCAGACAGGCAGAGTGGTTCTATGGCAGTCCAGGTAAAGGCAGGCTGAGCTCAGGGAATAGTCCAATATCTGGTCCAAGGTCATACACAGGGAAATCCAAACTGGCAGAGCAGGGCAGACAGACAGGGGGCTTGAACAAGAATTGCACACGTATCACTCTCTATCACAAGCACAAGACTTTTTTTTTCTAACATTTTCTACCATCACTCTTCTATATTTATATGTTACTGATCTTGTAGATTCCATGTGGAATTTTGGAGTTTAAAGGAATCTGTTGAAGGATTTTAGGTCCAAAATGGGGTGAATATTCCACCTGAGCAAGCAGAGCTGGTACAGATGACAGTCAGGTAGGAAATCAAACAGGAGAACAGAAGTGTGGTCAGGAACTGAGCAGGGGTCAAAAACTTGGTGACAAGGCAGAAGCAGGAACCAAGGTCAGGTCACAGGCAAACCAGGTCAGTAGCAAGTGAACAAGCAAAGTAGTATCAGGACATGGGGAACAGCTGAAAGACTAGTCAGCACCAGAGCACAGGCAGCAGCATCCTTAAATAAGATGTCTGGCACCAACAGGTATTGTGGGTGAGCCTTCCTGTACACATGAGCAGGCCATTAGATTCTGCACATGTGAAAGGATATCAGAGCCGTTATTGACATTTGTCTCATGACATGTTTTAGGGCATCCGCACAAAAAAAAAGCAGAGACTTTGCTGTAATTGATCCTTAATTGCTCTAATCCTGAAATACAGGGTCATGCTGGTTGTTCATTGACCTAATCCAGTTAGCTGCAGTCCTGCAATTTTAAAGAGAGCCCTTAGGAGCATCTTGAACTCTCTATCTGCATAGTCTTTGAAAGAAGGAACATCCCCAATAGGTACAGCGAGATATCTATTTAGGATGGGGATTGCAGGATCAACTTCAGGAATAGCCCACTTCTTTGCAAACTCCTTTTCTACTGGATAGAGGTCAGCAAAGGCTTTGGGTGGAGTGAAAATCCTTCATTAACAGGGGATATTAAAGGGGCACAGCGAAATGGAAGAGAGTGCAGAATTTTTGGACAGAGCTTCCGTAATAAAGAGGCAACTGTATTAAATACTTTCTTCTCCTTATAGGAAGGAAAAGCAGGGGTATAATAAACAGACAGTAATGTTATGTTAACAAATCACCGTGATCGGATGGCTTACATCTCAAAGAATTTAGACATGTTTTAGCAAGACCATTGTTTGTAATTATAAAGGACAGCTTTCTGAATGTAATGGTTCCAGCTGATTGGCAAAAAGTAAACATGCTACCAATATTCAAAAAAGGGCTGAGATATATACTTGGAAACTACAGACCAGTCAGCCTAATATTAATAGTATGCAAATTGTTGCCCCCACAGAAGGCAGCTTGTTATGGGGGCACCCGAGCCGAGCCGTGTTTCCATTCAGACATGGAGCTGTGGCTAGGCCCCGCCCCTCTTTCCTCATTGGCTCACTGACTTTGATTGACAGCAGTGGGAGCCAATGGTGCTCCGCTGCTGTCTCAGTCAATGAGCCGAGTTTCTCCTGCAACATTGCTGGATAGAGATGGGGTTCGGTAAGTATTAGAGGGACTGAGGGGGCTGCTGCTCATTGAAGGTTTTTATATCTTAATGCATAGAAAGATAAAAAAACCTTCTGCCTTTACAATCACTTTAAATGAGCAATGAACTTCTCAGTTTTAGCAAGCATCTTGCTTGAAGCTCCCTATTCAACCTAATAGCAGTCTGGGGTAAAAAAAAAAATGTCCACAGCTTCCTCCAATACTGCCTCAATATCAGGGACCAGGGACTGGGATCTAACTCCGGTTGAGAAACAGAGGTAGAAGAAGAAACAGTGTGTTTCTGAGCCCTGGCTTTATTAGGGCTGTAATATGTCTAAGGAATTGAGGCAGAGACGCATAAAATTCTGCTTTTGTCAGGTTGTCTGTTGCATGCCTTATATAAAGATACAATCAGCTGCAGGTGTTAGGAACAGGGTCCCGCTCCGGTGCAAGGGATGCATTGTTACACCACATCAAAATCGCAACCTGTTTGTGAGAACTGATTGCGGAGTGTATGTTAACGACAGTCCGAAATCGGTTTGCAAAACGCAATGTGAACACCCATGTGATCCGATTCTGGTGCGGGTCCTGCACGAGTTTGGTGCGAATGCGGTGCGATTTGAGGCATACAAATCCATGGCTCAAATCACACCCCAGAGACACCGCATGTAATTCGCACAGGAATGTGCTGAGATTCCTGTGCGAATTACATGCGGTGTCCCACACTGCATCAGTGTGAACCCGGGCTAAATGTTGTGCACGCCTTAAGCAGAGTGAATGTTCATCTGCGATATTGAATTGGCTGCCTATTCCCCTGGGGGTCACCCCAGGAGTAGCATGTGGAAAATAGGGTAATCATATACGGAAGTTGGAAAATAAGCAGGAATTATTGCTAGTTCTATGTAAAAATGTATTTTCCATTTTTAATGAATCCCTGTAATAAACAGTATTTTCTTATATCATCCTCTGGAAAATGATAGGGCAAGGTTGATGGTAGCAAACATTATTGATTAAAATTGTCATTACTGGCATCAACCACTGAATCTAGGATATGTATGGCCACCTTGATTGAACCTATATGTTAAAATCAATTAATTGAATTAGTCCAATAATTTCCTGTTCCTGTTGACTCAAACTAAACCCATGGGTGGTTGATGGCTCTTAAAGGAAAAATAATAAATCCACATTTTTTTCAGGTAGAAAAAAAAAATGTGCATATATATATATATATATATATATTTTTTTTTTTTTTTTTTAAGGAGCTTGCAGAGCATGTCAGGCTCCTGTACAGTTTTCCTCTAGCTTTGTGCTATATCCCTGTATGGGCTTTGAGTTACAAAGCTAGAGGAAGAATGAAGGAACTACAAGCATGCTGAGAAGCGCTCTTGCAGCCCATTCAAACAGCAAGTCCATATGCTGCGGTGGAATATGGCACTTGTAGTTTTTTCATTCACTGTTTTTCAAAAAGTGACAGTTGCTGCAGCGAGTAGATCCCTGCCCACTGTCGCAGAGCGGAGAGCACTGGCGGCGGGAGGTGGGTACAGAGGAGCATATTACACATTAAACCCTAAATATGGTCCTAATGGTGAATTTATCCCTTAATCATTTCATGACTATTCTTTTTTATTTTATTTGGATTATAAAAAAAATAAAAGGTTTGAAAACTTTAAATTGTTCTTGGTGGGGTTTAAAATGATTTGTTGCTGAAAGTATATGATTAGTGTAGTACCTGCCCTTATCCGTAAATATATCGGAGGGAACATACCTCATCTACAGTTTGAGCCCATTTGGGGTAGGCGGGGTGTGACCTTTGACCAGAAGATCTTTAGATTTAAATATCTCTGTAACATGTTCTCTTGATTTGTTGATGTAAGTTAAAGATTACCCCTCGTTTATTACGTTTATGGAGATATGTAAGACAGGAAAATGGGAACTATATAATATCCTATTTGTTAATTGCTTATTATAACTAATAAAAATTCAAAGTTAAAAACAAATGATTTGTTGCATTGATTGGAATATGATTTTCAACAGATTAACTGTTTTTTTTTTACTTTTTAATTAAAAATGTGTGTGGACACAAAAAAATCCAACTATGAAAGATTGGATACAGAAGGTTAACCAGATCTGTGACTTGGAAGATTTATTTCATGCATCATGAGATACGTTTTATATGTTTAGGGAAATATGGAAGGACTGATTAGCATTTGAAGAATCAGAAAAATACGTAGAACTATTACAATGAAGCGGGATAGAGAAGGGAGGAAAGGATGGGCGTGGCGAAGGAATAGTAGTTTGAATGATTAAAAATAAGTGTCTATGGGAATTGTTACAGGAGCCCAATAGCGCATGTTGTCATAATCAAATAGACAGGTGAAGAGATCCCCATAAGCAGAAGGCACTACAAACTCCCCTTCTGAGTCGCTCCAATCAGGGTCCACCACTCCAACTCAAATCACGGTGACATGCAATAAAGCAAAGCCAAATCTAGTGGTGGACCCTGATTGGAGTGACTCAGAAGGGGAGTTTGTGGTACCTTCTGCTTATGGGGATCTCTTCACCTGTCTATTTGATTATGACAACATGCGCTATTGGGCTCCTGTAACAAGAGCCTGATAGGGAAGGTGAGCTGCTAGTGTGGATGGTGGAGGAAGTGTGTCACAAGGGCACATATGTCCGATTGTTTGAACACCTATTCGCTCTATCACACTGGGTGCGATCTATCCAGAGGACTTTTCTTAAAGCGCTGCACTTTCGTATTATGGACATTGTTGGAGGGTTGTGATAAATTACCTTTTGTGTTCAGCTGCTAATGTGATTTAAAGGACTGCACTGTTTGAATTGTTATTTAGGCCATTATATTATGTACACCTTGCTAGTACTGGGTTGGACCCCCTTTTGCTTTAAGAACTGCCTTAATTCTTCATGGCATAGATTCAACTAGGTGTTGGAAACATTCCTCAGAGATTTTGACCATATTGACATGATAGCATCACGCAATTGCTGCAGATTTGTTGGCTGAATATCCATGATGCAAATCTCCTGTTCCACCACATCCCAAAGGTGGTCTATTGGATTGAGATCTGGGGACTGTGGAGGCCATTGGAGTGCAGTGAACTCATTGTCATGTTCAAGAAACCAGTGGTGAGATGATTTGAGCTTTGTGACATGGTGCATTTTCCTGCTGGAAGGAGCCATCAGAAGATGTTTATACTGTAGTCATAAAGGGATGGACATGGTCAGCAACAAGGCAGGATGGATCCACACTTTCATGTTATTTACATCAAATTCTGACCCTACCATCTGAATGTCGCAGCTGAAATCGAGACTCATCAGACCAGGAAGCTTTTTTCCAACCTTCTATTGTCCAATTTTGGTGAGCCTGTGCAAATTTTAGCCTCAGTTTCCTGTTCTTAGCTGACAGGAGTGGCACCCGGTGTGGTCTTCTGCTGCTTCAAGGTTCGATGTGTTGTGCATTCAGAGATGGTATTCTGCATACCTTGGTTATAACGAGTGGTCATTTGAGTTACTGTTGCCTTTCTATAATCTCAAACCAGTCTGACCATTCTCCTCTGACCTCAACACGGCATTTTCATCCACACAACTTCCGCTCACTGGATATTTTCTCTTTTTCACACCATTCTCTGTAAACCCTAGAGATGGCTGTGCGTGAAAATCTCAGTAGATCGGGAATTTTTTAAATACTCAGACCAGTCCGACTGGCACCATGCCATGTTCACAGTCACTTAAATCCCCTTTCTTCCCCATTTTGATGCTCGGTTTGAACTTCGGAAAGTTGTCTTCACCACATCTAGATACCTAAATGCATTGAGTTGCCAAGCAAGCAATTGAACAGGTGTACCTAATAAAATGGCCAGTGAGTGTATATACTCCTATGCATACAAATCCATGGTCACTCCATATGTAAATGTCATGCACTCATTTTCTCCATTTTTTTTGTACCCTGGAAAATCCAAATTAAAAAATATTATGTTAAAGAAAAAATTAGTGTGGCTAATCAAAAAAGAACGTAATGGACCTAACTGTTAGATCATATTAACATGTTCAATGTGCATGGCTAACATAAATCACAATATAAGGAGCATATTTAGAATTACATAAAAATGGTTAAGTGAAAGACAGAGCTGTCACTGTACAAGACAAGCAAAACTAATGTTAATAAAAATAACTTGCCCCACTCTAGTGTTTTTTCTGGATACAACTGCAAGCACTATCGATTTATTATGTTCAGCATCTTGTAAACAGCGGTGTGTGTGTGTTGGACCTGTGAATTAGTCATATGGAAATGAGGCACAGGCACTGCAGGGTTAAACTGCTGAGTCGTGACTGCTTGTAGCAGTCAAATTCTCTCCAAGGATAAATAATTAAAGCTTCAGGAAGAATAAGCACACAGGAAGCAGCAGAGATTGGATGTACGTAGGTGTTAAGGGCATTCATTTTTATCCAATCGCTGAATAAAGACTGCAATATTCATGCAATCTTGTTCATTCACTGATACGTGACCTGCAATACAATGGGAGTCTGCAGTGTTCAGTTCTGCATCACAGACAAGAAAGCTTCCCACATAGCACTATAGCTGTATCAGAAATGGACATTCCTCTAGAAAGTGCGCTGGAGCCAGGGCTTACACCTTTAACACCCAATGGGCACTGTTCAATATCATCACTGTCATCATAGCTATTAACATGTAGTTATGACAGAAGTATTACTGTGCGACAGTTACTTTACAAAAAACAAAAAAGTGTTATTAAATGTTTTTTTCACTTTTCTACAGCACACATCTTTATATACTGTATGTACATGGGCATCCGCAGAACTTTGTTCGGGGGGGGGCATCATTTTTAGGTCGCCCATGCGCTGCCCCTTTTCGACAATGTCAATATCACATTATCATGGTCAGAGACTGCAGACATAGTACAGGAGATGGTCAGAGACTGCACACATAGTAAGGGAGACGTTCAGAGACTGTGGACATGATACAGGAGATGGTCAGAGACTGCGGACCTAGTACAGGAGACGATCAGAGAATGCGGACATGGTACAGGAGACAGTCAGAGACTGCGGAAATGGTACAGGAGACTGTCAGAGACTGCAGACATGGTACCGGAGACGGTCAGAGGCTGCGGACATGGTACCGGAGATGGTCAGAGACTGCGGACATAGTACAGGAGATGGTCAGAGACTACACACATGATACAGGAGATGGTCAGAGACTGCGGACATAGTACAGGAGACGGTCAGAGACTGCGGACATGGTACAGGAGACAGTCAGAGGCTGCGGACATAGTACAGAAGATGGTCAGAGACTGTGGATATGGTACAGAAGATGGTCAGAGACTGTGGATATGGTACAGGAGATGGTCAGAGACTGTGGACATGGCACAAGAGACAATCAGAGACTGCATACATGGACCAAGAGACTGTCAGAAACTGCATACATGGCTCAAGAGGATAAGGACCTAGTGGGGAACCCCCGATCCGATCCCTGATTCAAGGGGGGGGCACTTCCCCCCCTTGCCCCTACCCGCATACGCCCATGTGTATGTGTGTCATAAAGGACCATTAAACCTAAAACAAGAAAAAGTTAAGCTGTGTCAAAGCATCACTTACAAAAATGAACAACTACTGTATGTAACAACTCCAAACTTTCTGATGATAGCATTTGTATTTAAAAGACATGCTCAGTGACACCAACAATGAAAAAAATCATACTCTCAAAATGATGGTTTTGTCCAATAAAGCTGTATCTATCTCTATTCTTACTTTATGCCAGCATTTTTAATAACATAATATAAATAAACTACAGGTTGAATGCAAGGTTTAATTCAATACAGACTTTTTTTTTTTGTTTCAACGATTTTTATTGAGAAGGTTTATAGAAATAACCAAGATACAGAAATTTGCAATACACATCCAAAGGTTATAAATTA
>BLSH010247574.1:429999-443136 GCA_018402905.1 Glandirana rugosa
TATTAAATATGGAGGTGTTTTACACGGTTGAAGTGGTCTTTTAGGAAGACGCGACCATAAACTGCGGTGTATCTGATCGTTTTTAGAGAGGTGTTTTGTGTCGGAATACGACCTCCCCTACGTCGTTTAGTCCATGGAATTATGTATAAAACACCAGCACAAGTTTTGATGAGGTTGATACCTGCGTATATCCATTTTAATAGTCCCTATAATGCCCGAGGCTGTTACTGGACTTGAGTCCCTACCGGTATAATAGAAATCTCGATGGCCTATATTTAGGGAGGGAATCCTTGTGTTAGAGAGTATATGAAAACCGTTGATCTAACCACTAGGAATCTATAACCTTCGTTCGATTTTAAGGGGCTTGCTTCCAATATCTAAGGATCACCAATCTAGTTGCCAAAAGTATATGAGAGATTGTGTTCCTAAGGGAGGGATTTATATCCGGTAGCTCTAAAGATAATATGGCCATCCCTGAGTTCAGGTCATTGTCGGAGCCCGTAATATCCCTGATAATTTTACCTATATGCGTCCATAGTTGGAGTAGTTTTGAACACGACCACAAAATATGTATTAAGGTACCTGATTTGCTGCATCCCCTCCAGCATAAGGCTGTGTTTTGTGGAGAGATTTTTGCTAGTCTATGTGGCGTCAAATACCAGCGCAGAAGGATTTTCTGGTGAAGTTGGCACATTTTGTGGAGGTATAAATTATGCTAAGGGTTTTTTTCCAATGCTCTACTGTGTACTCCTTCTCTATTTCTTGTTCCCAAGCCACCATCGAGGACGATTTGTGGCATATGTCTTTTTCTTGGAGAGACAGGTATAATGTCGAGATTTATTTACTAGAGTTGCAGGAGTGTTGAAAGTGAGTAACAACTCTCTCAGGAAGTTGAGGTTGTAAGTGCGGGTGTGAGTGAATCAGATGGGCTAGCTGAATGTATCTAAATTGTTCAGTTGGCGGGAGCTGAAACTCCTGTTTCAACTGTTCGAAAGATTTGAGCGTGTCTTTATTGTACAAATCTTCTAAATTGAGTATATTTAGTTTTGACCAATTTCTAAGATCAAGGTCTGGCATTAAATGTATGAGGGCGGTTAAAGGAAGTTGTAGAGTTTTCAATGCACTACTCCATCCCCTAAAGTTCAGAAGATGGAGCCATGCCCTAAGAGTAGCACGTATTGTGGGGGACAAATTTGTGTCTATCTTGTGGTTAGGCGCAGTGAGCAGGAGCCCATGCAGGTTTCCCTGTGTAAGTTGTGCCTGCTCCAAATCTACCCATAAATTGGGTATCCCCTGTTTCGTCCATTGTTTTACCTGTGCCAGTATTGTAGCATAGTAATAATCTTGTAGGTGCACATGACCTACCCCCCCAGCTTTTTCGTGTTTGATTAGTTTTTGGAAGGCGCATCGCGCCCTCCTACCTTTCCAAAGATACTTATTAACCGTAGATTATTGGAGCTTATGGAAAAAATGGTTTGTAAGGGGTATTGGTAATGTCCTAAACAAATAGAGCAGTTGGGGGAGAATTTGCATTTTAAAGGCCGCCAAGCGACCAGACCAGGATAGTTCAAATTTACTTATGGCATCCAGTTGCCCCTTCAGGGAGAGCATAAATGGGGTATAGTTTGCATTTGTAATATCCTTCAAATTTGGTGTTAGGTTTATCCCTAAGTATTTAACCTCTTTTTTCCTCCCATTGAAGGATAGGACGCCCGGATCTTATTTTTAATCTCGGTTGGCAACCCCAGGTTCAATATAAATGACTTGGGTTCATTCACTTTGTAGTATGAAATGTGATAAAATTCTTTTAGTGCTGAGCTTACCGAAGCCAGGGATGTTTCCACATCTGTTAAAATTAGTATGATGTCATCAGCGAACAAGCTGATGACATGGGATTTTCCATTTACCTTCAGACCTGATTTCTGGGGGTGGGATCTAACATAGGTGGCTAGTGGTTCCATAAGAAGATTAAAAATCAGCTTGGAAAGTGGACACCCCGTCGAGTGCCGTTGGTTATGTTGAAAGGGGTTGACAGGGCACCCGCCACATAGACTTAGGCAGACGGGCTGGAGTAAAGTGCCATAATGGCGGAGTATATAGGACCCTCAAATCCAAATTTCCTAAGGACCCGAGCTAAGAATTCCCAATGGATCCTGTCAAACGCCTTCTCTGCATCCAAAGTGAGGAGCAGAGAAGGCGTTTTTGTCCTGTTGGCAATGTGTATAATATTGAGCATGCGTCTCGTAGCATCTGCTGTTTGCCGCCCTTTTGTAAAACCTGATTGGTCTATATTGATTAAAGATGGGAGTATGTTAATTAGTCTTGTGGCCAGTATTTTTGCGTATATCTTTAGATCATTATTCAATAATGAAATTGGGTGGAAGTTTTGGGGTGACGATGGGTCTTTCCCCGGCTTCGGAAGGGCCGCTATCATTGCTTTTAGCATTTCTGAGGGGAAGGAGGAAGAGGCAGACGCTGAGTTGAAGACCTGACTTAAGTGGGGTGCTAAGATTTGTTGGAAAGTTTTGTAATATTCTCCCGTAAACCCGTCTGGGCCCGGAGATTTGTTATTCGGCAGAGATTGTATTGTTTGTATAATTTCCTGGATTGGACATTTAGGCCAGATAGTTGGTCTGTTGTCAATTTAGGGAGCTGGATTTTCTCTAGAAATGAGTCTATAAGGGTTGAGGTTGGTTGTGGCGTTTCAGGGTCGTTTTTAAGATTGTACAAAGAGCCGTAGTAGTCACTAAAAGTGTCCGCTATGGCTTGTGGAAGGCAATGTTTAACCTTTGTTGTGGGGTGGTAAAGGGGATGTGAGTTTTCTGTCTATGACCTTTAAGACGAGCTGCCAGTAATTTCCCAGCTTTATTGCCTTGGGTGTAGTAGGTCATTTTAAATCGTCTATGAGCTTTTTCAAAATTACCTATGAGTAAAGCTCTAAGTTCATTGCGAGTTGCTAATATTTGATCGGTCAATTTAGGGGGGAGCGTTTATTCTCTGTTTCTAAAGTGTCTAAAGTCTTTGTCAGGGTATCCACCTCCCGCTGCCTCTTCCTCCTGATTCTCGCTCCTTGTTGTATAAGCAGGCCCCTAATCACCGCTTTATGAGCAGTCCACAAGATGTTAGGGTCCTCTACAGAGGATTGGTTTTGCTCAAAGTACTGTTGAATCACTTGTCCGATTCTCTCTTTAATAGAATTGTCCTGCAGGAGCTTTGGTTTAGCTCTCCAGATAACCGCAGGTCTGAACTTTGCGCCGTCTTCTCTGGTTAACTGAACTGAGGCATGATCTGACCAAGTTATCCTATTTATTCTGGAGGATTTGATCTGTAGAAGCAACCATCTGTCCACTAGGAACAAGTCAATCCGGCTGTAAGATCTATGCACACTAGAAAAGAAGGAATAGTCTTTCTCTGAGGCGTTACAGCACCTCCAAGCATCATGCAAGTCATATGCTTTAAGTATAGGTCTCATCGATGGTAAGGGTCGTCTAGATTTGGATGTGGAGTCAAGTTGTGGGTTAGGCATGAGATTGAAGTCGCCACAAATTACAAGTTTGCCCACCCGATGTTTCTCTATTTTCTTCATAACTTTATGGAGGAAGTCTATTTGGTTTGTGTTAGGTGCGTAGATATTTGCAATCGTGTATCTTGAGTTGTTAATGGTGCACATAAGAAATAGGTATCTTCCTTGTGGGTCTTCCACTGATGTAAGAAGTTTGAAGTCAACTGAGTCCCCTATTGCGATCAGCACCCCTCTTTTTTTTGTTTCCGCGTTAGCATTGAAGATGAGTGGGAACCTGGGGTGGGTGCATTTGGGTGGAGTATTTTTCGCAAAGTGGGTCTCTTGGACACATACTACATCTGAATTGGTCTGCAGAGCTTCTGACCATAAGGACCTACGCTTGGCGGGGTGGTTGAGGCCTTTAGCATTAATAGTAAGTAAGTTAATAGGCATTACTATGTATGTGGTGCTTCGTATGCGTAGTCAATACTTTACTTACATGGAGATGGCTCATGAGCTTGGAGAGGCGGTTGAATTTGAAGAACCCTCGGCTCAGGAAAGGAAGTGGCAAATCGTTGACTTTTGAATCAGGATGTAAAACGGTATGAACGGATCTGACTGCAAAAGGAGAAAAAAGGAAAACGAACCAACAAATAGTGCATAACATGGCAACTAGCCAAACGTTTATACAGTTTGTGCGGGTCTGACACATAGTCACTTATTAGTAACTTGGAGGGGTGAAAAGGGTATAAGTTCCTTTCCAGTGGGATATGCATGAGAGTGTAAGGTCGGATGCCTTGGGCAGGGATCAGTTATGAGAGCGAGCGTTTTTAGTGGTCACAGTGCGCCATTCTGGTTCCACCTTTTGCGGAGAAGTAGACGGAGCGGTTGCTGATCCGGGACTATTCCCCATGATTTCAACAACGCCATACCTCTCTCTAGAGAATTGATTGCGTATTCTTTTCCCTCCTTGGTAATTACTAGTTTGGTTGGGAACCCCCATTTGTATTGTAGGTTATGATTTCTGAGTGCCTTCGTGATAGTAGAGAGGTTTCTCCTTTTAAGCAGTGTGTATTGGGAAAGATCAGCAAAAAACTTCAGACTACTATATGGTTCAGGAAGAGAGTCTTCGTTTCTGGTAGCAGACATCAGATGGTCTTTAACATGAAAAAAATGTAGTCTTAAGATTACGTCTCTAGGAACATTGTCAGGCAGAAAGGAGGGTTTAGGTAGTCGGTGAATCCGATCGATCATCAGGTCTAAAGGGGTCATCTCAGGAGCGATGGTGCTGAAGAGCTGGGTGACATACACAGACAGGTCTCTCTGTTAGACTGATTCGGGGATACCCCTAATCTTAACATTGTTCCTTCAGGACCTGTCTTCAATATCCGCCATTTTGGCTTTAATGGCGTCCAACTCATCATCATGACTGTTAGATGCATGTATCAGGTCATTAATGGTCGTAGTGTATTCCCCCATTTTATGTTCAATATGATCGACCCTGGCCATTACATCATGCAGTTCTGTACTGAGTTTATGCACACATGAGATTAGGTCTGACTGCAGGGAGCTTCTAAGGGAGACAAGCATCTCTTTCAGGACAGTATCCAGGACAGGTTTGTCTGCTGTGGGAAACGAATCTATGGAGTCAGGGAGGTCCCTTGTGTCATCCCCTGACTCCTGGGAGCTTACCTCGTGGCTTGCATCCCCTCTGAATCTGGTATTTTCCGGGTTTCCTGACGTTGGTGTGGCTGGTGGGGAGTTCACATTCCTTGAAGAGCACGATTTCTTCTGTGTGGCTCCCTTTTGGCTGTGCTGAGCAGCTGTGCAGAGTTCCGGCGTTGATGTCACTATGTTGCCGGCGCCATCATGCCTTAGGCCTGTGGTGAAGAAGGCCATCAGCTTCTTCGGGCACCCGCTCTGCTGCTTTTTGTGCGGCATCACTCCCGATTGAAGTCTGGGATTCCCCCAGTCGGGATGCGGGTGGAGGGTGCGTCTGTGAGTGCTGTGGCGGCTGCCAAAGGTCGCTGATGTCCCGCTGTGTTCGGAGCTCAGCTCTTACGTGGCCATCTCGGTCCCTGGCTGGCTCCGCCCTCTTCAATACAGACTTTTAATGTCAGAGAGGACATGGCATCAGATATATTTTTTCATATAAATTGCATGAATGCTCAGTAAGTGTAACACTTCAAGGTATTTATTACAGATAGATATCTTATTTTAACTCTCACAGAATTTTATCTCATAGAAATCAGTCTCCTCTTGACAATGCCTTCATCTGCTTTTCTCACCAGAAGGGTAGTGCCATCTTTGTTCTGACAGTATCCATTTGCAACATCTACTTGCCTGACTGCCACGCTGGCTTAAGACACATATATGGATCGAAATTGGGCCAGTTCAGCAGGGACCAGCAGAATTTTAATCCATTTCGATGTGTTGATCGACGTGTGTTCAACCCGCCTGTCATTTTTTTCCCGAGCAATCAGTGTCACCAGCTATAGCTGGCAGCACTGGTCATTGTTTTCTGCCTTCCCTGCTGGCAGAATACAATAGCCCAGAGGGAGTGATTCCCCCATCCATATCGAATGTGTGGATGAGGGAATTGGCTAAATTTTTCATTCAACCCGCTGGTTGAACGAAAGTCATGTCATGTATGCCCTTAGAGATGGCACAATCATGTATATCCTGATAAGATATGCAAAGGAGATGACCACACTCCAGCCTTCAGAAAAATGAGTAGCTTTATTCCATAAAATCCATATCAGACATCAAATGAATATGATACAAGAGAACAAGAACAACATGGTGAATGCGTTTCGCAAACAAATTCGCTTAATCATAACCTTATTATCAAGCAAATTTGTTCATGAAACGCGTTAAACATGCTGCTCTTGTTCTCTTGTATTGTGTTCATTTGATGTCTGATATGGATTTTATGGAATAAAGCTACCCATTTTCTTGAAGATTGGAGTGTGGTCATCTCCTTTGCATATCTTTTCAAGCTACCCAGTTCACAGACTGGACCAGCACCTGATCCTCAGCCCGGTGATCAGGTCACCTGGAGCGCTGTTGCTTCTCTCATTGATGTATATCCGGTTGCCTGTGCAGTTCTTGGCTGTGTTCACAAATGTCTGACACATCTGTCTGTCCATCTGTACCAAACCTGACAATCAACCGGAGGAAGGAGGTTCTGATTCCTCTATATAGATCTTTAGTGAGACCTCACTTAGAATACTGTGTCCAGTTCTGGAGACCTCACTTACAAAAAGATATTGATAAGATAGAACGAGTTCAGAGACGGGTAACAAAAATGGTGAAAGGTCTGGGGGATAAAACATATCAAGAGCGACTTCAGGAACTTAATATGTACAGTCTGGAGGAAAGAAGGGAGAGGGGAGACATGATTGAAACCTTTAAATACATCAAGTGGGTGAATAAGGTTCAGGAGGGCAGTCTTTTCAATATGAAACCAAAATCAAGAACACGGGGACATGACCTCAAACTAACTGAGGGAAGTTCAAAACTAATCTTTGAAAGTATTATTTTACTAAAAGGGTGGTTGATGATTGGAATAAACTACCAACAGAGGTTGTGAGACAGTCAACAGTAAATGGCTTCAAACATGCTTGGGATAAACATAAATCTATAGTCAGACAACAAGGTTAATGTAAAAAAAATAAAAAATAAATAAATAAAAAGGAGCAGACTCGATGGACCACTCAGTCTTTTTCTGCCGTCACTTTTCTATGTTTCTATCACTCCCCCGACTTTTTGTCCTAGTGTCACAGGGACATTAACTCAGAGGGGGCCCCCAGCAGGGAATCCTGGGGATTAGCTGCAGGAGGCAACCCTATGAAAGCAATAGGAGGCTGCCGGCTCTCACAGATAATTGCGGTGGCTCGCATGTAATCACTATACAGCGATCACCTGTGAGTGATTGGCCCCAGACAGTCTAGGAGTCATGCGAGTAGCCACAATTAGGTGCAGAAGCTGGCAGCCCTGTTTGTCCTGCTTTCAATAGGCCAACTTCCACAGCTAATCACCGGGATCTCCCCACTGGGGTTCTTGCATCTCCACACTGTCACACTGTCAGGCCAATTCACAAGTCTGAATGTGGCCTACATCTAAAAACCCAAAAGATTTATGCTGAGCTATAGTTGTTTTATATAGTATCACTGAACAAGAGTTGTAGAAAGTCAGCTGAAATCTGAAAAGGTGCTTTTTTGATTGTTTTAGACATACAGCATGGACCAATATGATCTGCAATAATAGCTGAAACCATTTCCTTTATTTTTACTATACTTTGTATACTTTTAGGATGCCCAAAGTCATCTGGCTGTTTTCAGCTTGATTAGGATATGATCTAATGGTTAGTGAAAGTGACACACACTCCTGATTGATGTACCCTCTCCATAGCATAAATATGCACACCGGGGTTAATGTTCTTAGCATGCTTCATGGAACTACCTGATCTGAGGGGCAAAGGGACCAAAAAAGGTTCTAAAATTTCAACAAAATTCTAAAGCAGACAATAGATTATGAGATTTTCTTTCCTGCAACTACAGGTTGCAGGAAAGAGAATCACTCACCCTCATCAACACAGTAAGAGCCCTTCCACACTGGGGCAGTTTTCGGGCACCGAAGAGAAAACCGCCTGTCAATGAAAGTCAGTGTGTCTTTTCACACTGGGATGGCGCGCTTGCAGGAGAGGAAAAAAACTCCTGCAAGCAGCATCTTTGGGGCGGTGGGGGAGCGATGTATACACTGCTCCTCCAACGCCCCTGCCCATTGAAATGAATGGGCAGTGATTCCAAAGAGGCTGTACACCGCTTCGGAAGCAAGGTTAAAAACGCCCCTCTGCTGCCCAAATAGCGGTGCCAAAGCACCGCTATAACAGCGGAAAAGCGCCACTAAACTAGCGGCGCTTTACTGCTCATGCTCGGGCAGCTCCGCTCCAATGTTAAAGGGGTCTAAGTTTTGATGGGGGAATCCCTCCTGCAGTGATATTGTGTCCTGCCGGCGGAGGAGGGGGGTTGCGGGGAGCCATCCCTGCCAGGATAACACAGTGATTACTGCTAGCGGATAGAGAACCTGAGAATAATCGCATGCCAAAAATCCTACATGCTGGTTGTACCCAAGCTGATGGATCGACTTGGGTACAATCATCCTGCCCATAAAAAGATCGAATCTAGGGCAGTCCCTGCTGAATTGGCCAAGATTTTATCCATCTATGGCAGGCTTATGCAGCCTATAAATGAGCAATTTGAAGGAAAAACTGACTTGATTTCCCCATACACACAATGTGAATGGGGGAATCCACCCCGCTGAGCTATGGTATACTGACAGCAGGGAGACTTCCCTGCCATCAGAGTATACAGATCAGTGTTGCAGGCAATAGCCTGCAGCGCTGATCAAGTGGAGAACATCTGACAGGGTGATCTACCAATTGATTTCTGTTCAAGCTTCAACTGAACAAATTTTGATTCGTGTACAGATGGCTTAATTTAACTGCAGATACTTTTTTTTGGTAGAGAAACACTCCATCAAAGTGTTACATTTATAATCTAATAAAGTAAGGCTCATTTCATGCAAGCAGATTGATTGGGTGCGCCTGTGAGTTTTTCAGGTGTACCCGCATTGTTCTCTATGGGGAGGCCAATGTAAACAGACATGTGTCAGTTTACACCATCCTGCTTCCGATCTTCATTCCAAAAACAGACGGATGGGGATCTGTTCCCCATCCATTTAGCGGACTGAATCGGATGACAGTCAGATGGAAACAGACAGGCAGTCCATTTCCATCTGACCGCCCCACAGAGAACAGCGGGCTTTCTCTGTGTCCACTCTGCATCAGTGGAGCAGACATGGACCTGTCATCCGCCTGCTCAACAGGGATCAGTGGACAGATCCCCTGCTGAGCAGGTGGATCCGCTTGATGGAGTCTGTCCCATATGAAAGAGGCCTAATAGATAAGAAAGGTAACTGTCTAAGAAACCTCTTATTTTAATAAATATAAATTCTCAATAGCTAAAATAGGTACTGAGGAAAGATTTAATTCTGGCTTCTATTAAAGCATTCAGTGCTAGCGAATTGAGGAAAGAGATCAGATACTAATTGTACAATTATGCATTAAGACTGTAACAGTGAACATAATTATGATAGAACAAACACACCCCTGGGGCTCTTTAAAGAAACAAAAAGTAGTGGAACGCCCTAAACCTCTGGGGAGGTAATTATCCACTGTTAGATAATCACTAGAATTACCTGATATTCAGATGTTATTGGGGGAAAGAAAAAAAAAGATGCTCTTCCATTTTTACCTTTTGAAACAAGCAGAGTTACTGCTTTTTTATTTTTTATTTTATTAGTATAAAAGTAATACTTGAACATCTGTAGATTATGTGTGATGTTGCTCTCAACAGTTAGATATTTAACACTTTAGATTACTAATTAAAACTACATCTAAGTCATCCTACTGGATCTCCACCGCTACATAATCAAGGATTGCATAACGTCATTATTTTGATCTTTCCGTTACTGAAGCTCTGTTCACACTAGTGTGATTTCAAATGCGACTTGAGTTGTACAGAATTGCATAACAATGGAAAATACATTGTTTTCTATGGTGCCCATTCGCATCAATGCAACTCAGAACCGTACGATTTTGGAAAAAGTTCCTGTACTACTTTGGTGCAATTCCAGCACAATTTTGGCCCCATAAAATATGGGTCTGGTATGGATTTTAAGGGGAACTCCACGCCAAAATATTTTTAAAAATTGGCGTGGGGCCCCCCAAAATCCCTACCAGACCCTTATCCAAGCACCCTCCAAAGCACCTCGTCCCCATGTTGATGGGGATAAGGGCCTCTTACCAACAACCCTGGCCGGTGGTTGTTGGGGTCGGCAGGTGGGGGCTTAACAAGGGGGCCACCAGATACTGCCCCCCATGTGAATGGATATCGGGTACATTGTACCCCTACCCATTCAGCAAAAGTGTCAAAAAAGTAAAAACCACAACAGACAGTCTTTGACAATTCCTTTATTAAAAAAAAAAAAAAAGTTTCCCGCGATGTACATCCATTGTCAATCACGATGCCCGAAGGACCCGAAAAAATGAAAACGCTCCTCCTCCATGCGAGGCCTCCCGACGACTGCTGTCTTTTCGATTTGACAGTTTATTTCTAGGCAAGGACGGGGCCACTCGGTGATGTAACTTGGTAACCCCGCCCGCTCTGACATCACATGTCAGCAAAGAGCATTGTTTAAAGGCATCGGTCAGCCGGCCACCTTCTCAACTGCTCTTCCTCTGACCGAATAAAGCCTCAGAAACACGTTGCACCAGGAAATGGTAACCTCCAGGGTCCGGAAAGGCATTACGCAAACTTTTCTTCAAGACGTTCTGAAGATGTTTTATCCTCTGCTCCCTCTGTGAAGGAAGGGTGAGCTCTGCAACTTTACCCTTGTAACGTGGGTCAAGAAGGGTTGCCAGGCAGTAATGATCCCTCTCCTTGATACCACAAATCTTAGGGCCCTTTAGCAGACTTTGCAGAATTAGGGAGCCCATGCAGCGTAAGATTGCAGAGGCATGAGATTCTGATTCCTTTGGGTGAGTAAAGATGACATTGTCAGGAGCTACCTCCTCCCAGCCACGTACAACTCCTTGGGTTTCTCAGGACTAAAAACCATCCCTTGAAGACTGCTGCGTGTTATCCTCTACATTCATGGTGACACAGTCCTCCTCCTTTTCTTCCTGTGTGTTTGGTGGCCCCGCAGGAATGCTATCTGCATAAAAGGGGGCCTTGAGCGGAAAGGAAGTCCTCCTCTTCCTCCCGCTGTTCTGCCTCAAGTGCCCTGTCCATGATTCCACGAAGCGTGTGCTCCAGCAGGAAGACTAGAGGAACAGTATCACTGATGTAGCATCCTTGTGGCCTCCTCAAATTGTGACAGGACAATGCATGCATCCTTTATCAGTAGCCACTGGCATGGCAAAAAGAAACCAAGTTCCCCTAAGCCTTTCCTGGTGCCATATTCACACATGTACTCATTGATGGCCCTCTGCTGTGTGTGCACCTGCTGCAGCATTGCTAATGTTGAGTTTCACCTGGTGGGCATGTCACAAATGAGGCAGTTAGTGGCAGATTAAATTGCCATTGAATGTCAGCCAGCCAAGTACTGCCATTGTATGACCGCCGGAAATGCCCACAGACTTTTCTGGCCTGCCTCAGAAGATCTTGTAAGCCTGGGTACCTGGTGAAGAAATGCTGCACAACCAAATTCAGGATGTGTGCCAAGCATGGAACATGTGTCAAGTGTCCCTGTCGAAGGGCAGAGAGAAGGTTGGTGCCATTTTTGCATACAACCATTCCTGGCTCAAGCTGCCATGGCGTAGACCACCTCTGAGCCTGCCCCTGCAGAGCTGACAGAATTTCTGCCCCAGTGTGGCTCCTGTCCCCTAGACAGACCAACTGAAGCACCGCATGGCATCTTTTAGCCTGACCACTTGCATAGCCCCTTGAACGCTTAGGGAGCACTGCTGGTTCAGAGGACAATTCTGCCGATCACGTCACGTCCGCCAGCGGTGGGAAACAGATGGATTCTTGCACACCAGTCACCACGCTGTGTCGTTTGATTGTATATGCGGTTTTACCATGGAAATTCTTGTAAGATTTTATATGCGCAATAAAGCTGATTTTGTTACGGTCTACACTATGAGTATTCCCTTGTTCTTTTGAGTTACCAAGGATTGATGCTTTTTTGGACCCGGTCTCCATTTATCTGCTCCAGTGTTCGGCTAGGAACCACCTCTTAACAACACTCCGCTCTTTTGACCTGCTGACTGAAAAGCAGTAGGTCTACTACCTTTGGTGAGTGGGGACACAAGAGGGGTCCTGGCACCTGGTCACTTTTTTGCACCTTTGCACAAAGCTTTATGAAGCATTGAAGAGCACTATAGTCACTTTATCACATAACAGCAGAATGCTTATGGACTAAATATATTTGTGCACAGTTATGAATATTTTTTCAATACTTTTTGTATAATTTTGCACATCATCATGTCTTGTCACGCATGTGGTGCGAAGCGGGTGCTCTTCAGACCATGCTTGATCCGCTTCAGACATAGATTGCAAACAGCAATGGTGCGAACTACTGCACATGTGTTGAAAAAAGCCTACACCAATTAAGTTTTGGAAGTCAGCGGGGAGTCAGCAGCGCCCTGCACCTGTGGAGCTCTGTGGTGTGATGCAATAGGGTGGTTGCCCTTAAGCTGGCCCCTGGAGGACACCCTGTCTCACCCTGCCTCTTCCTCCTCCTCACTTTCCCCTCTCTTCTCTCAGGCACCCAAGTAAAGGCAGTGACCTCATCATCCCCTCCCTCCTCGTCACTGGAGCAAACTTGACAGTATGCTGCAGCTGGGGGAACATGACTGCTAGTTTTTTGTCCTTCTGTGGCATCCCCTCTCTCTAGGCTCCTGTTACTCCCTTCCTCAACCTGGTAACCAACATCAGAGCCTTCAAATTGCTGCGCATCCTCCAGCAGCATGTAACCGACACTATGGTCAAATAATTCTGGTAACTCCTCCGTGCATGATGGTGGGGCTACGGAAGGAGTGACAGTGGACAAGGAGCTGGTGGAATAGT
>BLSH010247574.1:459646-470432 GCA_018402905.1 Glandirana rugosa
TTCTTGACTCGTTAGTTTGTGTCGACTAGCCCGCCTCCGAGTCAGAGAAATATTATAACTTATTTGGATTACCACGTTTCTCCTACCTTACAAGTGTTTCGTCCTATTGTCTCGATTACAATACCCGAGGTTTCTTTCCCCGAGGTTCTACCCTTTTTGATAAAAAGAGTACCTACTTCGACTAAAAACGGGAACTTGTTATACGTGACGGGACGTCCTGACGGTGACGGCCAGACGACAATTATTGTCTCCTCAAACCAAAAAAAGTGTTATCCTGCTTTGTGAACATTCCATCCTCTTTGCACCATTAGGTTTATTCAATATTATAAAGAGACTGAGCCTCCGCCCGATCAGCTGTGTTTGATTGCTCAGTTCTTGTGTAGAGCTGGAGCTGGAGATCTATGTTGCACCCATCTAGAGCGGGGAGCGTGTCTGCATGTGTTAAGAACCCTCAGCCCCTGGAGATTTCCACAGTGGAAGGTGCACTATAAGGATAAAGAGACCCCATTCTGAGGTGGAGATAAGAGTGACCACACATCCCAGGTCGGGGATTTGTACACAACTGAACACTCAGTGTTCTGGTAAGCCCCCCCCCCTACAATTATTGGTGGTGGACCTCTTATTCACTTCACTGTTTTTCCTGGTGGTGACACTACAATCAGTGTGAACAACACAGACTTTCAGTGGTGCAAGGGATACCACACCATTGGGACTTTCTATATATGTTATTTATTATATATCTCTTTGAGCGCAGCTTATTGTTTTTTCTATATGATTATATACATTGAGTATTTTTGCTGCAGCTTATTTTGGATTTTTTAGCGCAGTTTATTGTATGTTTTAGGGTATACAGAGTCCCAGATAGGGGTATGCAGAGTCCCAGACAGGGGTATACAGAGTCCCAGATAGGGGTATACCGAGTCCCAGATAGGGTATACAGAGTTCCAGATAGGATATACAGTCACCAGCTAGGGTATACAGAGTCCCAGATAGGGTATACAGAATCCCAGATATGTATACAGAGTCCCAGATAGGGTATACAGAGTCCCAGATAGGGGGTATACCAAGTCCCAGATAGGGTATACAGAGTCCCAGATAGGGTATACAGAGTCCCAGATAGGGTATACAGTCACCAGCTAGGGTATACACAGTCCCAGATAGGGTATACAGAATCCCAGATATGGTATGCAGAGTCCCAGATAGGGTATACAGAGTCCCAGATAGGGTATACAGAGTCCCAGATAGGGTATACAGTAATCAGATAGGGTATAAAGAGTCCCAGATAGGGTATACAGAGTCCCAGATAGGGGTATACAGAGTCCCAGATAGGGTATACAGAATCCCAGATAGGGGTATACCAAGTCTCAGATAGGGTATACAGAGTCCCAGATAGGGTATACAGTCACCAGCTGGGGTACACAGAGTCCCAGATAGGGTATACAGAATCCCAGATATGGTATGCAGAGTCCCAGATAGGGTATACAGAGTCCCAGTTAGGGTATACAGTCATCAGCTAGGGTATAAAGAGTCCCAGATAGGGTATACAGAGTCCCAGATAGGGGTATACAGAGTCCCAGATAGGGGTATACAGAGTCCCAGATAGGGTATACAGAGTCCCAGATAGAGTATAGAGTCCCAGATAGAGTATACAGAGTCCCAGATGGGGTATACAGAGTCCCAGATAGGGGGTATACCCAGTCCCAGATAGCGTATACAGAGTCCCAGATAGGGTATACAGTCACCAGCTAGGGTATACAGAGTCCCAGATAGCGTATACAGAATCCCAGATATGGTATGCAGAGTCCCAGATAGGGTATACAGAGTCCCCAATAGGGATATACAGAGTCCCAGATAGGGTATACAGAGTCCCAGATAGGGAATACAGAGTTCCAGATAGGGGATACAGTCACCAGATAGGGTATACAGAGTCCCAGATATGGTATACAGAGTCCAAGATAGGGGTATACAGAGTCCCAGATAGGGGCATACAGAGTCCCAGATAGGGGCATACAGAGTCCCAGATAGGGGCATACAGAGTCCCAGACAGGGGTATACAGAGTCCCAGATAGGGGTATACAGAGTCCCAGATAAGGTATACAGAGTCCAAGGTAGGGTATACAGAGTCCCAGATAGGGTATACAGTCACCAGCTAGGGTATACAGAGTTCCAGATAGGGTATACAGAGTCCCAGATAGGGTATACAGTCACCAGCTAGGGTATACAGAGTCCCAGATATGGTATACAGAGTCTCAGATAGGGTATACAGAATCCCAGATATGGTATGCAGAGTCCCAGATAGGGTATACAGAGTCCCAGATGGGGTATACAGTCAACAGCTAGGGTATACAAAGTCCCAGATAGGGTATACAGAGTCCCAGATAGGGGTATACAGAGTCCCAGATATGTATACAGAGTCACAGATAGGGTATACAGAGTCCCAGATAGGGTATACAGAGTCCCAGATAGGGGTATGCAGAGTCCCAGATAGGGGTATACAGAGTCCCAGATAGGGGTATACAGAGTCCCAGATAGGGTATACAGTCACCAGCTATGGTATACAGAGACCCAGATAGGGTATACAGAATGCCAGATATGTATACAGAGTCCCAGATAGGGTATACAGAGTCCCAGATAGGGGTATGCAGAGTCCCAGACAGGGGTATACAGAGTCCCAGATAGGGGTATACCGAGTCCCAGATAGGGTATACAGAGTTCCAGATAGGGTATACAGTCACCAGCTAGGGTATACAGAGTCCCAGATAGGGTATACAGAATCCCAGATATGTATACAGAGTCCCAGATAGGGGTACACAGAGTCTCAGATAGGGGTATACAGCAGAGCTCGACAAACCCCGGTCGCCAGGTCGCCATGGCGACTAGAAATCGCGTCCTGGCGAGTGGCTTCCGATACTTCAGTCCCTTCTCTGTGTAACCGCATCTACAAGCAGTTCCCTGCCTAAGCTGACAGCTGTAAAGAAAAAGAAAAAAAAAAACACTGTGAACCGGGCAGTCAGCCAACTCGCTAACTATAAACACCGCATACAATGTATCTTAGTGGCTGCCAACTCCTAACTATAAACACCATACAATGTATCTTAGTGGAGTTCAAAGGAATTTACTCCCGGCCTCTAGATAAGGAAATTAAAACCACTTAAAGACTAAACTCTTTTTAACATTTGTTGCTTACAAATAGAAAAAAAACTATTTTCTGCTAGAAAATTACTTGGAACCCCCAAACATTATATATTATGTTTTAGCAGAGACCCTAGAGAATAAAATGGCAGCTGTTGCAATATTTTATGTCACTTGGTATTTGCGCAGCGGTCTTTCAAATGCAATCTTTTCTGGAAAAAATACACTTTAATGATTTAAGAAAAAAAAAAAAAACCACCATAAAGTTCGCCTAATTTTTTGTATAATGTGAAAGATGTTACACCGCGAGAAACGTGACCTTTATTCTAAGCATCAAAATTGTGATAAAGCCCTGTGTACCATCAACAATTACCACTCTTTATGTAGCTGAGCTGCAGTATTTCACGGTGACCGGAAACTCACCAGAGCAATGAATATTCACCGTGGGGGAAACGCATGCAGGCAGGAAGTGGCTGCAAAGAGGCAGCAGAAGATTAGCAGTGTTTGAATACTTCTTTCATTTTTTTTGTATTTTAATTTAAAGTGTCATTAAGAGTTTATTTAGATGTGCAATAGACACATGTTTTTGCCAAGCTCCATTAGGCAGCAGATGAGGGTGTTTTACATGTCAGTCACGATACATTCAGCATAATAAGGAGTTTCCCCCTATAACAGGTGTTTAGTGTCACTCTTTCTGGCCAGCCTAGAACCCTGATGTAACGATGGTGGAATTATTGACTGGCTGCTCTGCTGTGAGTAAGGTGGGGGTGGGGCGAAAATTACTCGCCCTATCCTGGGCGCTGACAACCCAACACTACGCTATTAAAAAACTGACTCCTAACTTTTTTAGCTGGCTCCTAGATTCAAAGCAAATTTGTCAAGCCCTGGTATACAGAGTCCCAGATAGGGGGTATACCAAGTCCCAGATAGGGTATACAGAGTCCCAGATAGGGTATACAGAGTCCCAGATAGGGTATACAGTCACCAGCTAGGGTATACAGAGTCCCAGATAGGGTATACAGAATCCCAGATATGGTATGCAGAGTCCCAGATAGGGTATACAGAGTCCCAGATAGGGTATACAGAGTCCCAGATAGGGTATACAGTCATCAGCTAGGGTATAAAGAGTCCCAGATAGGGTATACAGAGTCCCAGATAGGGGTATACAGAGTCCCAGATAGGGTATACAGAATCCTAGATAGGGGTATACCAAGTCCCAGATAGGGTATACAGAGTCCCAGATAGGGTATACAGTCACCAGCTGGGGTACACAGAGTCTTAGATTGGGTATACAGAATCCCAGATATGGTATGCAGAGTCCCAGATAGGGTATACAGAGTCCCAGTTAGGGTATACAGTCATCAGCTAGGGTATAAAGAGTCCCAGATAGGGTATACAGAGTCCCAGATAGGGGTATACAGAGTCCCAGATAGGGTATACAGAATCCTAGATAGGGGTATACCAAGTCCCAGATAGGGTATACAGAGTCCCAGATAGGGTATACAGTCACCAGCTGGGGTACACAGAGTCTTAGATTGGGTATACAGAATCCCAGATATGGTATGCAGAGTCCCAGATAGGGTATACAGAGTCCCAGATGGGGTATACAGAGTCCCAGATAGGGGTATACAGAGTCCCAGATAGGGGGTATACCAAGTCCCAGATAGGGTATACAGAATCCCAGATATGGTATGCAGAGTCCCAGATAGGGTATACAGAGTCCCAGATAGGGTATACAGAGTCCCAGATAGGGTATACAGTCATCAGCTAGGGTATAAAGAGTCCCAGATAGGGTATACAGAGTCCCAGATAGGGGTATACAAAGTCCCAGATAGGGGTATACAGAGTCCCAGATAGGGTATACAGAATCCCAGATATGGTATACAGAGTCCCAGATAGGGTATACAGAGTCCCAGATGGGGTATACAGAGTCCCAGATAGGGGTATACAGAGTCCCAGATAGGGGTATACAGAGTCCCAGATAGGGTATACAGAGTCCCAGATAGGGTATACAGAGTGCCAGATAGGGTATACAGAGTCCCAGATAGAGCATACAGTCATCCGATAGGGTATACATAGTCCCAGATAGGGTATACAGAGTCCCAGATAGGGGTATACAGAGTCCCAGATAGGGGTATACAGAGTCCCAGATAGGGTATACAGAGTCCCAGATACAGTATACAGAGTCCCAGATACAGTATACAGAGTCCCAGATAGGGGTATACAGAGTCCCAGATAGGGGTATACAGAGTCCCAGAGACTTACTGAGACAATTCTCATATATATGGGACCCCCTTGGACTTTGTAGGCAGAAAGAGTATATAGACAAAAGAAGTAATAGTATAAAAGTGATTTCGATTTTATTAATATATTGAGATAAAAGATATATATATCCACGTGTATCAGTTACACAACTTGGGGGCAGATCATGTGTAAGAGTACAAGCATAAAAAACTATTTACAAAAAAACATTTGACAAAAAGACAAAAGTGCCACAATAAAGTACAGTATTAGTAATATAAGAATCAATGCATGGGAGTTGCACACCTAAGCAACCACATTGAAGTGGGATCCAGGGGCAAATTCCATAGTCATCCCGACATGTTTCGGAGTTTACAATCCTTCTTCAGGGGGTATTTGCATTGAATGAAACAAAATACATAATCTGTAGATAGAGCATGGACAACAGTCATATAACATGCAATATATCAAGTATTGGCATAGAAAAGGTAGAAAGCGCCTCCCACTGGGGAGGAGCCAAACACTTACATCTGCACTGAATGGCACCAACTACCTAGGTTCCTGGGCAGCCCAATAGGTCCAAGACAGGTGGAAAGTGGCCTATGTCACCGACCCTGGCGACCGCAGACAGTGGTATGTGGTGAGCTGAATAAAAGAATACAAAAATGTATATAGGTGTCAAAAATTGCTGAATGTCCGTAAGTAAATGAAAAAATGGGGAACCATGGGCCCACCAACAAGTGCCGCACCAGTCGGTGCTCAGAAAAAAACGTAACACATTAATGTGCGTATGCTGATTGATGAAAAGTGGAATTTGCATAGCAAAGTATGGCAGCTGAAAAATGATAGCGTGAAATGAGATGGAGTATGGATGCAGTATTAATGGCATGTATTAACTGGCCAAAAAGGCCTACAATATAGAAAAAATACAACGGATGTTGAGGGCAGCGCCAGAGATGACTAACATGGGTCAATCAGGCTGATATGGCATAAAACAATATAATACGTCTAGCCTTCACTTATATAGAAGTAGAGACATAGTCAAAAAGAAAAAGGGGTACACTATATCAAACTGCCGAATGGGTCACAGAGGGTGCGGCTAAAAGTGGTGTTTGGGCCGGTGGTTCTCAAAAAGCATGATATGGTCAAGTGTTACCTGGTCCAGGGGTCAGCATGGATATGGGCTGTAAAAAGGTAAGCACTGACCTATATTTAAAGAGCAGTCTCTCCGCTGGTAGCCAATCCGGTGTGGAGAGAACAGGTGCGGGCCGTCCGCCTATGGAGGGCAATCAAGCCCAAATAACGGACATCCCTCCGGGAGAGCAGCATGCGGCGACACCCCACCCCTAAGGGGCGGGATGACATCACGCGTCGGACCGCCGCTGGCAGATGTGTCAAGGCAGGCGGAAGTCCGCCAGAACAAGGAGCTCGCTCCGACGCAGAGGGGTCCAAGTGGCCAGTCAGGCCATGCGAGGTGCCCTCTAGTGGAGCCTACCCACCAGGGGGTGCATGCTACGCCCAACCTAGCGGTCAGCGACATAATGGCGGATGATGGACCTGGTGCTAGAACAGGAGTTATGCATGCCAATACAGTGCAGAAATAATGGAGTGGACCGAAAAATATGAAAATGAGAAGAAAGGAAAAAGGAGGAGGGAAAAGGAGGAAGATATTTGGGGGTACATAGTGTGACTAATTGAGAAAAAAAAGGGGGAAGTTGTATATTACATAGCAAAGGGGGGATAAAATGCCAGATAATCCAAAATTGGTATAAAGTGGTCAATGAATGGTATAATGACAAATGTTGTGGCAGCGCACCCGGGTGAATGGGTGCGGTGTCATAAAGAAACATGCATCATTAAGGTATGTTATACAAAAAAGAAAAAAAAAACACGAAGGAACTAACTAAAGATTCAATTCACAGCCACCTGACACACAACCTGGGGGGATAGGTTTGCAATTACAACCTTTGTTTAACCCCGGGGGAGAGGTAGACTGTAGATCCACCTCAGCTCGCACTGTAGGAGGTGCTTATTGTGGTCACCTCCACACGAGCCGAAGTGGACCCGATCCAGTGCCAAAAATTGGACTTTGGGAAGGGTAGTGGGGTGCACAGCGGCCATATGATGGCCGATGGGGGTTTCAGGGTCTCGATTAGATATAGTTGAGATATGTTGGTAGATTCTCTTCCAAAATTCGTTCTTAGTCTTCCCGACATAGTAGCACCTGCACTCACAGGAGAGCAGGTACACTATGCCGGGAGTCTTGCAGTGGACATAGTGTTTAGGACGGAAGGTCTGGTGGTTGGGTAATGTGATCCTAGTACGTCTGTCCATATATTGGCAATAGTTGCATCCTCTGCAAGAGAAAAGTACCCTTGCGGATACAATGGTCTCCCTTTTGAGTCCTAAACTCGCTGGAAACCAGTCTGTCGCCCACGGAGGGGGCCCTCCGATAGGTGTCAGCTGGTGTGGCGGGGACAAATGGAGCTAAATGTGGGTCCATAGTGAGAAGTTGCCAATATCTACCAAGAATGCATTTAATTGGTTTGTGTTGTATGGAGTACATAGTTACTATATGTGAAGTTTGATCGGTAGTGGGTGTTTTTTGATTGTAGAGTAGACTTGGTCGGGGGAGGGATTGAACCTTCTTAAACGCCCTCTTCAAGGAGGCTCTGGAGTAACCCCGTTCCAGAAGCCGTGTTTGTAGGTTTTTGGCCTCTTTGAGGAATGTAGAGTCATCGGAGCAGTTGGGTCGTACCCTAAGGTACTGACTGTAGGGGATGGACGCCAGCAGTGGTTTTGGATGGAAACTGCTGGTGTGAAGTAGGGAGTTCCCCGCAGTTGGCTTCCCGAAAAGCTGGCTCAACAGTCGCCCATCAGGGGACCTATGGACCATAACATCCAGAAAGGGTAACTGGTGGGAACTGTGTGACATTGTAAATTGCAAATTGAAATCATTCTGTTTAATGTAGGTGATGAATTGTTGCAAAAGGGAAGTAGAGCCCTTCCATAGCATGAAGACGTCATCGATGTAGCGATGCCATGCAAGTATGTGGCCAGCATACATCGAGACATCAACATCATGCCAGAGTAGGCATTCCCACTCCCCCAGGTACAGGTTGGCATACGATGGGGCACAGCGAGTCCCCATCGCAACCCTCTGCACCTTGAGGAAGTGGGTGCCATTGAAGGGAAAAAACATTGTGTTCAAGAATGAACTGGAGAGCTTGTAGGACGAATTCGTCATACTGTGGATCCGGTGTGGAGGATAGAGAGAATTTATGTTGAATGGCCGCTAATTCTTTGTCATGTGGGATTGTACTATATAGTGCCTCCACGTCGATGGCGACCAGGAATGTGTTGCCATCGGCGTGGAGGCTGTCAATAATTTGCAAAAAATGTGTTGTATCTCGTACATACAAGGGAAGTTGTGTCACTAATGGTTGCAGATGGCTGTCGACGAATTGGCTTAGATTTTCAGTAATGTTACTACAGCCTGAGACGATGGGTCGTCCTGGGGGTTGGGTAGAATGTTTATGGAGTTTGGGTAATGCATAGAAAGTCGCTTCACGTGGATGACTAATGCGTATATATTCCCATGTTTGTTTTGATATTATGTTGTGATAGTAGGCCTCATATACAAAAGTATAGAATTTTTTTGAAAACTGGTCAACCATATTAGGTGAAATTGGACGATACCACTCCAAGTTGTTTAGTATTGACATACACATGTTAATGTAATTGGTGTTGTTCATAATAACATTACCACCCTTGTCAGGTGGTTTTATGACAAGGTTTGAATTTTGGGCTAGAGAATTTAATGCACGTTGTTCGCGAGATGAAAGGTTGGGTGTGGAGTTAGATATAGTACCTGAGTAATGTCCTTGGTGACCATTTTGAGAAAAGTGGCCACATTGTGGTCGGAACTGGGGGGGAGGGTAGATGGATGATTGCTTTTTGAGCAAAGGAGTTTGGGGAGGGTTAGTCGTGACAGTAGTGGTGTCAATTGCAGTTAGCAAGTTTTCTAGGTCTATAGAGTCGATGAACTCAGGGGAATCATTTTCCTCCAAGAGGGAAATAAGAAGTTTGAGAGCTTGCGCGTCTGAGGTGGCCTGTGTAGATGTCAATGTTGTATTGTCTTTTTTGCCATAGAGGCTTTTGAGTAGTATGTTCCTAATGAATAGGTGGAACAGGATTAACAACGTTTAATTGATGATTTGTGTTCAGTTTTTTGGTTGTTTTGGTCGTATTGGTTTTCGACTGATGTGATTATGTTTTTGTTCGCAGTTGATCTAAAAAAGTCCCTCGTGTGGGAAGGGAAGGTTGTGGGGTGGCTTGGGCAGTGTGTGGGATATGAGTAGTGATGTAAGTGGAGTGTGGTGTGAGTTGGGCTGGAGTGCTGATGTGTGTATCATTGTGAGATATATTGCCACGCCTGCTACCTGCATCTGAATGTGACAGGTCCAATAAGGGAGAGGCATTGTGGGAGCTGTCCCCGTGTCGGCGACGTTTGGAGTGTCGTGGATTTTTGGATGTACCTACCGGAAACGAAAGAGATGGAGACACAGATGAATGCAAAGAAGTTAATGAGTTGTTGTTACGTTTGTGCATCTTAGCACTACTTGGGGTCATACGTATGTTTGTGGTAGGTTGTTGCCATTTATATGCCTTTCCCTCACGAAAGGCTTTTAAGTCATGTTGAAGTTTTTTGTCTTTGCTGATTAGGATGTCTTTGCTGAATTTCTCTAAATGAGATTTTAGGTTTGCTTCTAGATCAGACATAAGTGTATGTGTCTGATAAGGTGTAAGGAGTTTTTGCAATATGTCAATTTGATTGTCCATATTGGTCATACGTTTTTTGTATTCCTCAATCAGCAGAGACATCATAGTTTTAGAACATGATTTGAGATTATCTTCCCATGCTTTCTTGAAGCTGGGGTCGATATTTTCAAAAGAGAATGACCATATCATGCTGTCACGTACCTGGCGGTGGAGTCTGTCTTGTGCAGGAAGCAACCACTCTTGCGGCCCTGGTTCGAGGGTCCCCGGTAGAGCAGACAGGGAGCCCAGGAGCTCAGGGGGGCACGAGGGCTGGACAGGATCCCTGGTGGTGATAAGGATGGTCCGGTGCAGCTCGTGCAGGTAGCGGATGGTCGTACAGGCCGGGTCGGCAACAGGCAGGCAATGTGGTACAAAGGGTGCAGGCAAAGGGGTCGTCAGGTGCAGGCAGGGTCGTCAACAGGCTGGCAGCAGAAGTACAAGAGGATCAGGCAGAAGAGTGGTCGCTGGGCAAGCTGGGGGTCGGTGCAGGTGGAGATCAATCAACGTCAGAAACAAGCCGGGTCACAGGAACAGAAAATCAGGATACAGACTTCTCAGGAACACTCACACGCTATAGAACGGACAGCATTTG
>BLSH010247574.1:518258-543205 GCA_018402905.1 Glandirana rugosa
CTTGAGGCGAAATTACTCCACTGTTGAAATGAAGGACCAAAAGCTTAACGGACAAAACTTGTGCAACAGGGGTATACGCAGAGAGAGACGTCTTTGCAGGACTGTAGTGACCCCCCTCCCCTATCTATTTTACATAACACACCCATCTGCCAATCAATAGCTGGGTGTATGTTATGTAAGACAGTATAAGTCAGTACAGGTTACTTTGCACACAGATCAGTCTATTTAATCTGTGTGCTTCTCTCTGCCTGCTCTCCTCTGGTATTTGTAAACTGGCAGAACAAAATCAAACCTAGGAGCTGGCTGTATAGACAGAGCAGTGGGCGTGCAAAGGGGGTAGTGGGCAGGGCTTCATAGGCCGATTGTGGGCTGAGCCTAATCTGGACTTCTGTGTAGAATGAATGGCTGAGATTTCTGTGGATGTAGGATCCCCTCCCCCCAGTGATGTCAGGACGTTTCTGCAGAGAGAGACGCATATGGGGACAACGTGTTCAAAACAGGCAATTCGAAAACCAGGAAGTAAAGTTGTCACCTCATTAAAGCGGAGTTCCACCCAAAAGTGGAACTTCCGCTTTAAGAAAAGGTGACCCCCTGACATGCCTTAATTGGCATGTCATTTTTTTTTTTTGGGGGGGGGGGGGACCGTGGACTGTTTTCACAGGGCCCAAGGTCCACTTCCTCCCCTGGCGCCGTGGAGCCAGAAGGAAGTTCACCTCCCCTCCCTCCCTCCCACCCGGCGATCATCTGGGACACATCACAGGTCCCAGAAGATGCACCGAGCCATTCACAAGCCGCAGCGCGACTCGCGCATGCGCAGTGAGCGCTCGGCTTTGAAGCCAAAGCCGGGTGCCCACACTTGTGATGCCGGTGCCGCCGAGAGGAGGGGGAGATGAGCGAGCCCTCAGGCACCACACCGCTGGAACGAGGGACAGTTGATTAGCCGAATGTTAAGTCAGCAGCTACACTTTAAACTCCGCTTTAAAGGAAGCGCACATGAGAGCTGGAGACAAGGTAGAGAGCTCACCATCCTTGCTGCTTTTTGCAAACCAAACAGTGACATGTTTAACAGACGTTATAGGTACATAACATTTTGCAATCTTAATTTTGACCATAGTTCTACTTTGAGTAGTTAAGGACATATTTAAAGAACCGTCAACATTTGGGCTTATATAGACAGTTGTTGTCACAACCAAGCTCTGCAATTGAAAACAGTGCTGGTCAAGAGCACATGGTATGCTAACATTTAAATCCATGCTAGCCCCACCTTATCCAAAAAGTTTGGGGGGGGGTGATTTTCGCTATAGATGCATTGTAATCTTAACACTGTCACTTTAAAGACCTGGTGAATAATGATTGAATCTGGATTTTAAATTTTCTTTAACTAGGCACGTTATGCTTCCAAAAGAATTGGCAAAGCAGGTACCAAAGACGCATCTGATGTCTGAAGAGGAATGGAGGAGACTTGGTGTTCAGCAAAGCCTTGGCTGGGTTCATTACATGATCCATGAACCAGGTAGGTTTTAGAATAGTGATTGGGAAAGGAAACCTGGGCTAAGACAATGGGAGCTGTAGTTTGCAACCTTTCTGAATTTCATTTTGCCTGGTCTTTTTTAAAGGTTCTTACGGTAATAAGAGCAGGAAGCTTGGACCTCTGTAGTGTATTAACCACTTACTGACCTCGTTGCGTGCATCTACTGCAGCAGTGTGGCTTGTTATCGCAAATCGTCGTCTATAAACCCGTGAGCAGGTTGGGTGGACTCAGTGTCCGCCCGCGACCTGCGTTCGCCTGTGAGAGAGGAAGAACAGGGAACCCCCAGTCGTTTCCCGTTCTGACAGGCGGCATGACAGATCTACTGGTCCCTGTACTCTGGAACAGTTGGATCTCTTATGCCCCTGGCAACCCAGCCCCCATATGGTTAGAACACACACAGGGAACACAGTCACCCCCTGCAGGTTAACGCCTTCCCTGCCAATGACATTTATACAGTAACCAGTGTGTGGGGTGTTTTTTTTTTTTTTTTTGTATAGAGGTGATCAAATGCCCCCAAAAGTAAGCTCTATTTGTGGGGGAAGAGACGCCAACTTTGTTTGGGTACTGCGTCGCACGACCGCGCAATTGTCAGTTAAAGCAACGCAGTGCCGAATCGCAAAAAGTGCTCTGGTCCTAAAGTGGGAATTCCTTCTGGGGCTGAAGTGGTTAAGTCCTGCCTCCTGGACTGGCTCCTATGATGGACGTCGCATCCAGCATTATCTGTTTATCATAGGAGCAGGGGGGACATCTACACTGGTCAACTTTGTTTGCTGATGATCAGTGCCGTTGCCTCATCAGCGCACATCAGTGAAGGAGACAAATTACACATTTTTTTTTTTTCCAAAATTTTATAACGGTAACTAAAAAAAAAAGTGTGGGTTTTGTGTGTGGTGGGTTTTTTTTTTTTTTTTTTTATCCCCCAGGTTGCGACCGGTTTTTCCAATAGCAATGGTCTGAGTAGCTTTACAACCACTATTAACACTTTTTACAGTGCTCAGAAGGAGGGCTAGCCCCCACCCATTGGGGTTCTTGGGCTCTCCTGTTTCACCGCTGCAGCGGAGTCCAGGACCACTGTAAGTGGACAGATTGGCTGTGCACAGTGGAGATGAATTTCATCACTGTGGGTTTGGTGCCAGTTTCCCTAGCTGGTATAGTCAGGGAAGCAGCTGATCACAGATCAGCTACCTTGGAAGGATCAGGAGTCTAATTAGTCCCTGATCTCTCTAAAGAGTAATGCCTCGTACACACGGGACGATGATTGTATACAACAGGTCGTACGCGATATTGATCATTTGTATGCGCGATTAGAACAGCCGGACATACGACGGTCGTACAAGGGAGTTGTATGAGCAAACTAGAAAACTTTTTCGTACCAACAACCGCTCATACGACCGTTGTATCGTGTGTACAGAGTAGTTAATACAACAAGTTGTATTGTGCAAAACACGCATGCTCCGAAGTCAGGAACGGCCGGATGCTAATTACATGCACCTGAACGGTCTTTCTGTGCTCGTACGATCGTGTAGTGCAGTCAGTATGCAAGTTACATTATGCAACATACGTTTTGCAACGATCATACGTACGATCGCCGTCCCGTGTGTGAGGCTTAACTGTCACTTCCCAAAGCTATCACAAGGGGCTTCACCCCTTGTGATGGCAATCAAGTTAAATGAAAAAAATAAATATCCTTTACCTCCTAAACAATTGATTTACTGCCATCTTAATATCCTCAAGTGAAAACTTGCATGTTGAACAAGAAAAACATGCCATTAGCCTTGGCTTTTACAATGGACAAAAGTAAAGCATCTCTGCTACAAAGAACTAGTACAGGATGAAAAATAAGTATATATTAAAATGCCTTTTTTGCTTTTGATGGCTATGGTTGTCTTGTACGGAGTTTGTGTATAGTAATACTGCTCAAGTAGCCAGTGTGGGAATGCTATGTTTATAGGGTGGTGGCTGGGGCAGAAAGGATGCCTGTCAAAGTGATGATACATTATGGTAGCTTGTAGAAGTGAATATTTCATTGCTAAACTGTTTATTTATTTTTTCCCTTCTTTATAGAACCTCACATACTCCTGTTTAGAAGGCCTCTTCCAAAAGACCAACAGAAATGAATTGCTCTCCACTTTTGGGACAATCTGTATATATTGTAGTATTCAGTGAATACAAAGACTATGACCCTCACAACCACAGCTGTGCACAAGCTGTATTCTTAACAGCACCGGAGCTCTGGGAGTGTTTTCTACATTGAGCTGCTATTTTCTGTTTTCTTTGGTCACTTTTTTTTTTTCCTTTTTTTTGTTTTGTTTTTTTTCTCCTTTTGACCACTAGCTAATAAAGTTTATGTATTTCATCTATATGATGTTACTATAGCTTATGGCGAAAAGTGCATTGAATGTTGAATGGATTTCTTTCCATTTTTGAAGGGTTTAAATTTGGATTGTATAGAGCAGTGTTTACTTTTGTTTTTTTGTTCTTGTTGCTTTAACAGAATGCTTGTTACTCCTATGCAAGTCAAGGGTAATGGGACGTGAGCACTATCAAACGCAAGCTGTTTTTCAAATGTACTATGTGTACTCAAGAACAGGCTTGATCATCTGTTTTATATGAAACTCTAAGAACAAGTGTGCTTTTAATAAAGCAAAGCTTCATCCTGTTAAATGAAGAATAAGCGGCTTTATTTGAGCTTCCTGGACCGCACACTTAAAAGATTTTATTTTTTTAATTGAATGCTTTTTTACAGTAACACACCATGCCTTGTCTATATAGCTTACCTATTCAGGTCTTAAAGCATGACTAAACTAATGAACTGCAAGCATGCATCTCTTTATTGCAGAAGAGACATACTATGGGGTTGATTTACTAAAATTGGAGAGTGCAAAACCTAGTGCAACTGTGTATGGTATCGGCTTCCAACTTCAGATTGTTCAATTAAGTTTTGACAAACTAGAAGCTGATTGGTTTCTATGCAGAGCTGCACCAGATTTTGCACTCCGTTTTAGTAAATTATCCCCCTATGTCCCTTCGGTAATACCAATCGCTTACCTGCCTTTTTGCAGTCTATTGAATGTGCAGTCCTGGCACATTCTGGCTGTGCTGGAATGACAGACTCCTGAGGGATGAGATGTCATTCCCTGACCAGCCAGCTAATCAAGAGGCCTGAAAACCTGGCACCCAGTGGTAGGTAGCCTGAACAAAGATGGCAAATGGTGGGGTGGGGTTATTGCGGGAATGAGTGAGTTCAGTTCTGCTTTAAAGGGTTTGTTACTCCCAACATTTTATGTTCTTGATCTGTGCCTGCTGTACCATGTACTTGTATGAAAAAGTAACCTGTTTGCTTTGTATTGCCTCCTTTTGTGTGAAATCCTTGGTGCTCCTGACAGTCCCTTTTGCTTTACTATTAAAAAAAAAAAAAAAAACACACTAGGAAGAACACAGTGGTCGGTTCTCTAGCTTTGCTGGGAACTCAGCCTGCTCTCCAATGATCAGACATTCCTCCTGTGCACAGCCTCTCACTTGCAACATCTTCTCTCCCTCCCCCCCCCCCCTGTTCTTATGCAGCTGAGAACAGAGGGAATGTGATCCCTTTATAAAAAAAAAAAAAAAAAAAAAAAAGGTTTTGCTAATGTTTTTAAATATCTATACACAAATGTTTTTTTTATGTTTCTATTTTAAACTGAATTGATTGTTTTACAAGGTGATTGTTTACAATCACTTTCAGTGAGACTATAGATGGAGTAAAAGACCTATGATTATGACTGTCACTAGCCTTACTCTATTATTGTGAGAGACAGGAAATTAGACGGCAATGTTATACTGCTGTTTACAGAAGGCTGTGAACATTGGTAAACAAAAATTCTCACCAGCCTGGTATAACCGCTTCTACTTCAGCATGTGCATTTTTTATTTATTTTTGCTAGTGTCCTAGGAGCTTGGGCATGTTTTTCTCTCTTCTGCGGCCAGGTCTACCTGGTGTCTTGTATCATACCTTGAGGGACACAAACTTTGATACATCAAGACCCCTTTCACACTGAGTTGCCACTAAAACAGCGCCAGTTGTTTTGCTGTGCTTTAGTGGCAGTTTTTGGCCACTAGCAGGCTTATTATTTTTTGTCATGTGACAACGGGACCTTTAAAACAAAAAAAAAACACAAAGACCCATTTTGCAGCGCATTTCAGGCTCTTTGGAAACTCTGCCCATACGTTGCAATGGGCAGGAGTGTTTTGGGAGCGCTAATTGCAGTGCTCCCAACCTGTCCCAAAGATGCTGCTTGCAGGACTTTTTTTTTTTTTTTTAAACTTTCTGTGCATTAATGCAAACTTTCAAAAGCAGCTTTCCTTCTAAATGCTTAGACCCTTTTCACACTGAGGTGCTTTTACAGGTGTTTGCTAAAAATAGCACCTCTTAATGCACCCCAGTGTGAAAACCTGAGTGCTTTCACACTGGGGTGGTGTGTTTGCAGGACAGGAAAAAAGTGCAAGCAACATATTTGAGGTGGTGTAGAAGCGGTGTATACACTTCCTCCACTGGCTCTGGCCATTGAAATGAATGGCCAGCACTTCTGAAGTGGCTGTACACAACTTTGGAAGCACCACACGCTAGCGCTCTTAACTCCTTGTGGAGTGGGTGATGCTGCAGCCTGTGACAGCTTATCTCTGTAGCTGATGATTTTATTTAGCTACACTAACATCACAGACTGCAGCCGTCCCACACAGTACACCAAGCGTCCCTGTCCACAGTGCTCTCAAGCATCTGTCAGTGTAAAAATAAAAAAGTGCTTGTGCACATTGGTCTCATATGCATATGTAGCACCATATGTGCCATGAACATCAGAATAATTTTTAGCAAAAATACTGATATTTATAATTTTTTTTTTTAACTTTCAAAACAAAGTGAAAGAGGGCCTGGTCAAGTGGATAATGCTTAAAGGTGCTCTTTGGATGTTGGATCTCTCTGTAGCTAGGCTGTGAAAAAGTCTAACACATGGTATCCCCATACTCAGGAAGAGTAGCAGAATGTGTTTTGGGGTAGAGTTGCAAGTATGCCTATGCCATGTGTGAGAAATAATGTAATGATTTTTTTGTGATTTAAAAAAAAAAAATAATTGTAGTTACTTGTGGGAAAAATTAACAACTTCATAAAGCTCCCCATGCCTCTTACTAAATACTTTGAAATGTACTTTTTGAAAAGGGATCATTTGTGGGGTATTTGTACTGTCCTGGCATATAAGGATCTCAGGAAATGAGGCCATTTTAAGGTGTGATCAGTTTTCAACAATGGGTACCATAGCTTGTAGAAATGTAGCAGTATAAAGTTTGGTCAAATTTTATGAATAAAATCAGAGTTGGACTTACCGGTAACTGTTACTAGTCGAACACATCACCATCGGACTTTAAAGGGCGGTCGCATCCACTCTTCCTCAGTCCTTACCCGAGTACTCCCACAGGAAATAGCAATTTCTGCAAGAAAAAAAAAAACACCCGTCCAAAGTTATAACAGCATATTGAGAGGGAATACCTGCTGTCCTGGACGACTTTTAGAAACTGAGTTACCGGTAAGTCTTAATGCCTCGTACACACTGACTGTCGTACGACCCAAATCATATGTTGGCTGTTGTATCTAGCATACTGACATGCACTACATGATCGTACGACCAAGCTGAACGTAGTGTCCTGTTATGAACATATAAAGAGAAAGTTCAGGTGCATGTATTTAGTGTATGGCCGTTCCTGACTTCTGAGTATGCGTGTTTTGCACAATACAACTTGTTGGACCAACTTCTCTGTACACACGATACAACGGTCGTACGACCGCTTGTTGGCACTACCAAGTTTTCTCGTCTGTTCATACAACTTCTGTTGTACGTCAGCTGTTCTAATCGCTTGTACTAACTGTCGATTTAGCATACAACGGTTGTTCGTATGACCTGTTGTATACGATTGTCGACCCGTGTGTACGAGGCATTACTCTGGTTTTCTCTAGTCTGTCCAGGACAGCACTAGAGAGGATCAACGAGAAATTACCAGATTGGGGGGGGGGGGGACACTACTGCCGGAAGGACCTTTCTCCCAAACACCTGGTCTTGCGCGGAGATGAGGTCCAGCCTATAATTGATAAATGTCGAGTAGCTCGACCATGTTGCAGCCCGAGAGATCTGTACCAGTGTTGCTTCAGCACACTCAGCCCAGGAAGCAGATAGCACCCAAGTGGAATGGGGGGGCACTCTTTTTCCCAAGACTTTGTATGCCTCCACAATAGCTTGCTTTATCCAACGAGGGATTGTGTTTCTGAATCATTCATTGACGGATGCAGTCTCTATTGACGTGGAGTTTATGCACCTTTCCTTGGAGTGGACTAGGCAGAACGTAGTTCAGCTCAAAGCAGACACAGCCCCTCCCTGGGGGCAGTCCTCACTTGGCATATCCCCTCCTGCCCTGCTCATCAACTGTTTTTTCTGCCTAGTGCAAGGAGTAGGACCTGGCTCCCTGCTGGGATCTGCGGTTCCCTATTCTTTTTCTCAAAATTTCTGATGAAGAATGCAATCAGGTGACAGGCTGGATATCCTAGATCCAGGGAGTCTCCCCAGTGCGGCCGACGGATGCAAGCTGACCCTTAGCTACACGCAGCACTGCAGGCCTCGTTCCATGCAGGGCAGCCAGCACACCTAGGACCAGGCCCCCGGAGTCCGCATCATGGGTGATGCCTGGCCAGCAGTTCCCCCCAAACCTGCGGGGTGGCAGGTCTGCCTCGGGTGGATACCCGCTGCGCCTGTCCAGAGTGGTGAGTACGCTTCTACCTCCTGCGGGGGGAGGGGGCGGCGGGTAGTGTCCCCCCTTTCCGCGGGTATAGGTGATCCTGTCTATCCTCCAGTATTGCCCCCCCCCCGGGCTGCAGCATCTCCCTGCCTGCGTTCCCCTGGATGGGCTGTGGGCGAGCAGCATGTTAGACGCGGCCGTCGTTTTCCTGTAGCCGGCTGCATGTTGTACACGGCCGCCAAATTCCCATAGCCGGCCACGTGTGCATCACAGCCACAATTTTGCGGTAGCTGGCTGCTGTGTTCGGCCTCTAGTGCATACGGCGGCCATGTTTGTGTGGTCCGCCGTATCCTGGCCTTAGATTCGCTGACTGGGTGGGCGGCCCTGTCTCTCTTGGCGCCGGATACAGGCCGGAAGAGCCTCTCCTAACGTGGGGGATGCAGGGCAGTGGTGGTTACAACAGCGCTAGCAGCAGTACCCGGGTCAGTGGGGTGAGTCCTCTGGGGCCGTAGTGCGACAGCTTGAAGGGCGGTGTGGGACGCACAGTCTGGTTTGGCCGATGGGTGTCTTCTGGGGTGCGGGCAATGGGGGCCGAAGCAGGTGCTTCCCAGCCAGGGGTCTCCGGTGGGGACCAGGGAGTGCTGGGACCTGTGGTTTCGCTGGACAGTTTGACGGCCATCCTGGGGGGATTCTTCTCCCGGGTAGAGCCGATCCGTGACCGTGGGGTGGCGAGGAAATGACCACCCCATCCTCTGGTGAGGACTCGGAGCCTGAGGGGGCTCCGCGGTGTTGAGGACCCCCCTGGAGCTGTCGGAAGGCGAGCTCGGGGACCCCTCTGATGAAGAGGATGAGCCCTCGGGGGCCACCGCTGCTTGTGAGTGGGCTCATTGGTCTGAGCGGTCCGTGAGACGCTGAAGCTGGGTCCGGCTGCGACACAGGGGGCGCCGTACGCTTTTGGGTCGCATAGGCCGGCCCGGACGCCTAAGGTGTTCCCTTATTTGTCGTACTTTGATCAGTTTGTTTACAAGGAGTGGCGACGACCTCAGGGTTCGTTCGCCATGCCTAAACGTTTTTCTGTGCGTTATCGCTTTGAGGATACCCTGTTGCAGAAGTGGAAGTCCCCGACGCTTGACCCACCGGTGGCTTGTCTGAACAAAGCGACCACTATTCCGATGGAGGGTTCTCCATCATTCAAGGACCCGGTCGAGGGGAGAACTGAGGCGGTGTCCAAGGCAATGTTCCTGGTCGCGGGGTCGGCCAAGCGGCCGGCGCTGGCTTCAGCGCTTGTGGCACAGGAGCTTACGGAATGGGCGGCCATCATGCACTGGGCTTTGGTAGATCTCCAGGTCCCTCGGAACCTGTGCAGATTGCGGACCAGCTGATTCAGGGCCTTAAGTACCTCTGTGATGCGGCCCTCGACATGGCTCCCATGCTGTCCATGTTTGCAATCGTCATTAGACATCTGCTGTGGCTTAGAAGCTGGTCAGGAGACCAGGCGTCAAAGAAGGGCCTGACGGACCTGCCGTTTGAAGGCTCTTTGGGGCTTCCCTCGATGAGATCATCAAGGATTACACTGGGGGGAAGAGTACATTCCTCCCAGAGCCCAGAAGGGGCAAGACGCCCCGGCGCAGGGTGGGCCCTTCACTCCCTACTCAAAATAGTTTTTTCGTGCACCACGTGCCTCAAACAAGGTCTCTCAGCCCGCCAAGGCCCCCGCGGGGGGCCAGAAGCGTCCCTGGCAGCGTAAGACCGAAAAGGTGGAGGAGACCTCCTCCGCATGATGGGTCGCCCCCACCTGCGGTTCGGGTAGGAAGACGGCTGTTGCAGTTTGTGGACCTCGCGGATCTCTGGGTGCGTGGGGTGGTTTCATCCGGGTACAAGATAGTTTTATACCCAGCCCCTGGACAGGTTCTTCACCTCCAATCTGAGGCTTCCCCCGGGGCGACGGCAGGCCCTGTTCGGGGCCGGGCAAGTCCTGCTCCATCAGGGGGTGATTGTTCCGGTCCCCTTTGCGGAACATTTCCGTGGTTTTGATTTCAGTTTTTGTAGTTCTGAAAAAAGATGGGGTCAGGCCTGTCCTGGACCTGAAGGCCCTCAACTTCTTTGTGAGGTGCGGAAATTCAGAATGGAATCTGTCCGCTCTGTGGTGGCGGTGCTTCGTCAGGGAGACTTCTTAGCCTCCTTAGACATCAAGGACGCATATCTACAAGTGCCCATATGTGCGCGGCACCTGCGCTTTGCGGTGGGGGATCTCTACTGCCAGTTTGTGGCCTTTCCATTCGGTCTGGCCTCAGCCCCACGGGTTTTCACCAAGCTTCTAGCCCCAGTGCTGGCTCTGCTGCTGCAGAGGGGCATAGCAGTGGTGGCGTATCTTGACGACCTCCTCTTGCGGGCGGAGTTAGCCTCAGCCTTGAAGGACAGTGTGGACATCACCCTCGGTGTTTCCTGCGGGACTTTGGCTGGGTGATCAACCTTCCGAAGTCGGTACTGACCTCGTTGCGCAGGTTGGAATACCTGGGCTTAGTCCTGGACACGGAGCGGGGCGAAGGTATTTCTTCCGGCCGCCAAGGTCTTGACGCTCCAAGATGCGGTGTGGGGCCCTGCTGTCCCAGCGGTGGTCCTCTCTCAGATTTTGCATGCGGTTGTTGGGGCTGATGGTCTCCTCCTTCGAGGCGGTGCCTTATGCCCAGAGTCACACCCGGCCCCTGCAGCGGGCAATCCTGCTGTGGTGGGACAAGTCTCCGCTATCCCTGGATCAGGTGATCAGTTTGGATCACCGGACTCGAGATTTTCTCGCCTGGTGGCTGCGGGCCTTGGAGCTGGGGAAGGCGTTTCTTCCCGTGAACTGGACGGTGATCACAACGGATGCCAGCCTATACGGCTGGGGGGGTCCTGGGGAGGCTTTTGACCCAGGGCCGCTGGTCACCGGAAGAGTCCCGCGTCCCGATCAACGTGCTAGAACTGTGAGCGATCAGGCTTTGCCTCTCCCACTGGTCGGGGAGGTTGCACGGGCATCCTGTTCAGGTCCAGTCAGACAACGCCACGGCTGTGGCTTACGTGAACCATCAGGGCGGAACGAGAAGCGCGGCAGTGGCGTCAGAAGTAGCCCAAATTCTGCAGTGGGCAGAGCTTCACGTGCCAGCATTCTCCGCCGTTCACATCCCGGGCTCGAGAATTGGCAGGCGGACTACCTCAGTCGCCAGAGGTTGGATCAGGGAGAGTGGTCCCTGAACCCGGAGGAGTTCCACCAAATTTGTCAAAGGTGGGGTACACCAGACGTGGATCTCTTGGTGTCGCAGCTCAACCAGAAGGTGCAGGCCTTCGTGAGCAGAACAAGGGATCTGCTGGCAGACGCGGCAGATGCCCTTGTGGCTCCATGGTCTCGGTACTGATTGCCTTCCCTCCACTTCCGCTACTGCTGCGCAGGATAGAGGCGAAAGGGATTCCAACCATACTGGTAGCGCCAGATTAGCCTCGGCGTTCTTGGTACGCCGACGTGGTGCGGATGGTGGTTGGCGTTCCCTGTCGGCTCCCGCTTCGCGAGGACCTACTTTCACAGGGACCCATCTTGCACCTTGCTTTACCCTTGCTGGCTTTAACTGCCTGGCTATTGAGTCCCAGGTGTTAAAAGATAGGGGACTCTGAGTCTGTCATTCCCACAATGCTCAAGGCGCGTAACGCCACTTCGCGGAAGATCTATCACCGCACCTGGACGGCTTACATTGCCTGGTGCGAGGTGGGGGGTTGGAACCCCCGTTCTTTCTCAGTGGCTCGGGTGCTGGCCTTCCTTCAGCAAGGTGTGGATCATAAGTTGGCATTGAGCACGCTTAAGAGGCAGATTTCTGCCCTGGCGATTCTTTTTCAGCGTCCCGTGGCGATGCATTCCTTGATCCGTACCTTTGTCCAGGGGGCCTTTGGTGCCTTGGGACCTTAATTTGGTCCTTTCAGTGCTTCAGAAGCCGCCTTTCGAAAATATCGGAAATTTCCCTGCAACTGCTCTTGCAGAAAGTGGCTTTGCTGGTGGCAATAACATCCACTAGGCGGGTGTCTGAGCTGGCGGCTCTGTCCTGTAGGTCCCCGTACTTGGCCCTACATAGGGACAAGGCGGTTTTGCGCCCTCTCTCTCCTTCTTACCGAAGGTGATCTCTTCGTTTCACATCAATGAGGAAATTGTCCTCTCTTCGCTGTGTCCGCGCCCGTCTCATCCTAAGGAAGTTGCTTTGCATTCCCTGTATGCGGTTAGGGCTCTGCGGGTGTATTTGGCAGCCACGGCCTCGTTTCGGAGGTCCGATGCACTTTTTGTCATGGTTGATGGCCCGCGCAAGGGGATGGCGGCCTCATCGGCCACCATTTCCCGCTGGATACGACAGACGGTGACCTTTGCATATGCTGTTCGGGGCCAGGAGCCCCCCTTTCCACTCTACCAGGGCTCTCTCTACCAGGGTGATCAGTACTTCCTGGGCTTTCCGACACCAGGCGTCGGTTTCTCAGGTGTGCAAGGCGGCCACTTGGTCCTCGGTGCATACTTTTTCCAAGTTTTACAGAGTTGATGTTGCAGCGTCTTCCGATGCTGCTTTTGCCCGCAAAGTTTTGCAGGCGGTGGTGTGAGGCACGTCTGGCACCTCCCGGAGAACACTTTTGTTGGGTACTGTTGTTGCCCACCCCTCGTTGTGACACTGCTTTGGGACATCCCCACATGTCAAGAATAGAGGCTGCGTCCGTCAATGAAGGATTGAGAAAATAGGATTTTTTGACTTACCGTAAAATCCTTTTCTCTGAGTTCATTGACGGACGCAGCACCCACCCCTCTTTTGTTGAGTTTGTACTGCTTGTTACGAACTGAGTTGCTCAGCAAGGCAGGAGGGGTTATGCCAAGTGAGGACTGCCCCCTGGGAGGGGCTGTGTGTGCATTGAGCTGAACTACATTCTGCCTAGTCCACTCCTAGTGAAAGGTGCATAAACCCCACATGTCAAGAATAGAGGCTGCGTCCGTCAATGAACTCATAGAAAAGGGTTTTACGGTAAGTCAAAAAATCCAATTTTTTTGAAGCTTGGGATCCCGTTTTTTTTGTGTGCAGTACAAAAAGGGCATTTAATTTCCTAAATTCTTTGGATACTTCAAGGTATCGCAAGACACAAGCTCTTACATCTAACTGGTGAAACTGCTTCTTTCTGATTAGTTGGAGATGCTGAGAAAGAAGGCAGAACGATCTCTTGAGACCTATTATACTTAGACGCCACTTTGGGCAGGAACCCCGGGTCTGTGCGCAACACCAGCCTGACATCAAAGATCTGAAAGAAGGGCTTTTTCAGAGAGTGCCTGCAGTTTGCTCACCCGTCTAGCCGTCGTAATGGCTACCAAAAAAGCTGTCTTGAGAGTAATTAATCTCAGAGACAGTACTCCCCCCAGGGATAGTGCTATCCATCCTTGTAGCACTATCGACAGGTCCCATTTAGAGAGGACTTTAAAAGGAACAGGCCTAATTCTTGCCAGCCCCTTGAAGAACCTGCTGATCAGCGGGTTTAAATCCAGAGGCTGTTCCAAAAAAATCTGACAGAGCCGCCACTTGTACATTTAAAGTACTAAGGGCGAGTCCTTGATCCGCACCCTCCTGTAAAAACTCCAGGGCGGCTGGGATCCCTGCTGCATCTTCTTGGCGTTTAAGTAAACACAAAAAAACTTCCAATACTTGGAATAAATGGCTTGGGTTACCCGTTTCCTGCTAGACAGGATTGTGTTAACCACTCCATCTGAGAGCCCCTTTGCTTTCAGGAGGCTTTCTTCAGATACCAAGCTGACAATTTCAGGCTCCAGATCTTTGACATCAGAACCGGTCCTTGGAAAAGTAGGTCTTCCCTTTTCGGGCAATATTAGCAGAGGTTCTACTGCTAGGCACAGCAGCATGGAGAACCACGGTCTCCGTGGCCAATATGGGACCACTAGAATCATGTCGGTGCTCTCCTGCAGAAATTTCCTTATTACTCTGGGAATGAGTTTGATAGTAAGATAGGTTGTATGGCCACACTTGTGCCAGAGCATCTATTCCCTGAGCCCTTGCGTCTCTTGCCAGCAAGAAGTACCTTGGGAGTTTGGCATTCTCTCTGCTGGCAAATAGGTCCACTTCTGGGCGACCCCATTTTGCCATCAGCTGCTGGAAGACCATTCAGCTTCCAGAATCGGACACCGACTCAAGAAATCTGCCAGATGGTTGTCCACACCCCTGAGGTGGACTGCCGAGATTGACTTCAAGTTCTTCTCAATCCACCGAAAAATGATGTTTGTCATGCGAATCAGAGACGGACACCTCGTGCCCCCCTGTTTGTTGATATACGAGACTGGCCACTACACTGTCCAAGAGGACTTGTACGTGGTGTCCTTTTAGCTCTTTGGAAAAAACCCTTAGGTCTTCCCAAATTTCCCTCCAATTCGCTGAACTTCTAGATTCTGCGTTGGACCAATGACCCTATGCCACCTTGAGACCCCAGTGGGCCCTCCAGACACTGGCGTCTATGGGGTTCGAATAGGTACTGGAATGACCCATGGGAGGCCCCGGACCAGGTTCGTCTCGTCCCTCCACCACCACAACAACCTTTTTGCCTCTGCGGATAGGCGGAAGGTTTTGTCCAGGGAACCCTTAGTCCCATCCCAGTTCCTCAGGACCTCTGCCTGTAGGCACCTGCAGTGGGCCCTGGCCCACGGGACTGCTGCGATCGTTGCCTGTAGGAGACCCAATCCTGACATGGCTGTCTGAAATGACAGAGCCAGGTTGGTTTGGAAAGACGCAGCCCTGGCCTTCACCTTCTCTACCTTTTTTGTCTGAGATGGCGTTAGATTTTTCTCTGTTCAGCAGCCGTCCCAGGCTTTCCAGGAAGGTGACGGCTGAACATAGGTCCCTTTACTAACCCCACAATTCAGGGGGTCCGGGTGGATAGTAAATCATATAAACTCAGCATTTTTGCGGATGACCTACCTATATATGTGAGCAAAGAAAAACAAACAAGAGAGGCGCACCGACCTTGTGCCGTACCATTAAAAAGTTTAATAATTAAAATAGATAAAATCCATATACTCACAAGCGGAGCTGGTATTAAAACCTTTTGAAATACAACAGTACATCCAATGGGGACGATGGTAGAGCCTCGGCAGAGGACCTGGATGTTCGCCATAGGACAAGGCTGACGCGTTTCCAGGGCGAATCCTCTTCATCAGAGCCTGGTTCCTCATGCCACAGGCACCTCCATATATACACACACACATTCCTCTAAAAGGTCACATGACTATGGGCAGGCTTAGCTCTGTCCACTGACCCACCCCTTCCTGGGAGGGGACATTATAATGTTGATGACTTAACTCTTTCACCCTTTGATCATACTAAATGTATATACAATATAAACAGAGATATATCATAACATAGAGAGATACGGACTGCACATATTGTCAGCTTATATATAATTCTGGTACAGTCAGGCGATACCAGATGGTAAAACATGGAAAAATCAAATGGATCGAATAACATCAAAACAAAGTATGACATGACCAATATCTAACATACATTCACCCTTTTTAAAAATGATTATTGTATATTGTAAGACATCTATCTTTCTTATATTGGCACTTCCCGTATGGTAAGGTATAGGCTTAATGGTATACTCTTACGTATGTTATGATGATCATGCTACTATTTATAGTCTTAGTAGACAGCAATCCCTAATCTCATGCTGTCACTCCTCTAAATGGTACTAAGGTCAGACACTGACCTGACTCAATGGGAGGTCTGCAGATGCAATGGATATACCACCCATGGAAGGGGAGGGGGGGGAAGGGGACTGGTGAACGGGAAGTAAAAGAAGGGATGGGGGAGGGAACCTCACCTTACCCTTTTGCTGATGCCCTGAGCCATCCAGGGGAGTGGATGAGGCGCCGATCAAAGTCGCCGATCGGTACTGTAGTCATGGTTGGAGCGTCCATGGTGGCTGGGACGCAAAGCGATCTGCCGAACCGGAAGTGGAACGCTCATGCGTTCCACCGGCGTCACTTCCGGGTCGCCGTGGGGCTAAACTGTGACTGGCTGAGAGGCGGGGGCGGATCGTATCGTCCCCCACCAGTAAAAGCTCTGCTTTGCAAATGGCCCCTCCTGTAAGTGTCACCAATGCTGGTACTTGTCCCCCAAACCTAAACAAATGGGTAATCCTCAAGGAGGGGGAGGTGGTGATACTCTAATGGGTGTTTTGACTATAGGAGGCTGATCATGAGTGGAGCCAGAGGGAGCAGCAAATGTAAAAAGGGTGAAAGGATAAAAACATTATGCTAGACTATGCTAGTCCCTTGAGCGCAGGAGTGCATTGGTTTGGTGTTGGTGCTACCTATATATGTAACTAATCCAAAAACAGCCTTTCCAAATATTCTTCATGAATTGGAACAATTCGGACTTTATAGCAATTTCAAAGTAAATGTTACGAAATCTCGGTGCCTCAATATTACACTTCCGATAACAGAAAAAGAAACGCTAGAAAAAAACTTTGATTTTCAATGGGAATCACAATCTCTTAAATATCTAGGAGTGAACATTGCCCTCTCAGAAGAAAAAATATATGAATTGAATTACCTCCCTTTGCTTAACTCTATGATTAGTAGTCTGCAGTTAAGGGCTTTGAGTAAATACTCTTGGCTAGGGAGAATGGCAATCTACAAGATGGATATTTTGCCTCGATTTATGTATCTGTTCTAGACGCTACCAATGAATCTTCCACTGTCTTTCTTTCGATCTTTGAGATCTAGCCTTCTTAGGTATCTGGTCAAATTCCTCTGCCAGACTTCGGTACGATATCCTAGTGAAACGGAAGACGAAGGGAGGAGCTGGCTTGCCACATATGGAACTGTATTATGCAGCAGTACTGAAAAGGATAATAGATTGGTTCCATAGTGAGCGAGCAAAACAATGGGTTACCATTGAACAACAATTGTTAGAGGTCCCTCTGACTTCGCTTCCATGGATAACGCCTAAGTTTCCCCAAATAGACAAACACTCCCACCAGTGACTCAATCCCTATTGAGAGTTTGGGATCGGAGTATTCAAAGAGGGGATATCTCCTCAATACCAGGTCCACTAACCCCGATTTTGGGCAACCCGGAATTCTTGCCGGGAATGACATCTGTTCCTACAGTGGACACCGTCAGCCCCTTCCCCGATTAAGCAAGCTTTAGCGCCAAAAGGATTACAGCCACTCAATACAATAATGAATGCTGATGGCTACTATGCTGGTCAGTGGTTTCATTATTTACAGCTCCAATATTATTACACATATTTATCTAGCAAGGGTCCGCTGCGTAGGGACTTAATTCCATTTGAGTCTTTGTGTGGGGGGCATACGACACCCTCAGGATCTATATCTTTAATATATGGTATGCTCTTATCTGGTGCATTACCAACAAGCTTGTACTACACTAGAGAGTGGGAGAGAGAAATAGGTCACTCGATTACGGCAGAGGATTGGAAGAAGGCCAACTTTCAAATCAAGCTCTTCATCTCATATCCAAGAAAAAAACTATAAGCTATTAATTAGATGGTACAGATGCCCAGCAAAATGTCATAGAATTTCTCGGATATACCCGGAGGAGTGTTGGCGCTGCGGAAGAGACGTGGTTACAATGCTCCATATATGGTGGTTATGCCCTCGAATCAAGGCGTTTTGGGAGCTGGTGTTCCAAATATGCACCTCCGTCTTGGGCATACAGTATCAGGAGTCCCCAGAAATGGCTTTGCTTTCTATATATCAAGGCCCCATGTGGAAGGTTAAAAAAGTACTCCTACCACGTCTTATATCTTTAGCGCGAACACTCATTTCTAGACACTGGGATACACAAGTTGTTCCCACCGTCAAAGATTGGGTAGCGGAAATAAACCGATTGAAGAGAATGGAGGAAATTATGGCATATTTACAAGGGGATTTCTATAAGTTTGTGGTCACCCTGGATTGACTTTCAGAGCTCTGATGTGTTTAGGTCATTCTTGTGAAAAGCTAAATTTTTTTTTTTTTCCTTTTTGATGCGATAGGACGGCTCCCCAGATATTCATGACGTCTGTGTGAGTATGATTGTTTTGTTTGTACCTGTCTTTTTTTAATCAAGAAAAAAGACTTTTATTGAGTAAGAACATAAAGCAATACAGCAATACAGTTGCAATGCCTCAGCATACCGATACAAGGGGAAACAACTCAGGAGATAAAAGAGATCAGCACATGTGTTAATATCCTTAGTCTGCATATTTAGTGATATGAAGGAACATAAGTCAGAATCCTTATACAGATCCATACAGCGTATTTTTTAGTAACAGAAAAAAAAAAAATTAAAAAGAAAACAAAAATAAAAAAAAGGCCAAAAGAAGATAAAGAAATACAAATATAACCATAATCATAACCAGCTGGAGATGAGCGTCTGCCATCCCAAGACACCGAAGAGCAAAGTTGACTTGCAGCAGGGACATCTGTAGTCCAGTGCGGGGCATCTATTCATCATTCATATCACACTCTCTCAGTCCTGACACTAACAAATGGATTGCCCTCTAACCCATCAGAAGCCTATCCATGACCAACCGCGGAGGTGCTACGTCTGGAGTGCCTAGCCAACCGCCAGATGTTAATGAACTTGTTTGGGGATTTTCTATGCTGGTAAGTGTTTTTTTCCCTAACCAAAATAAGGTTAACCGCTTGAATCCACTGCGCAGTCATCGGGGGTCGTACAGATAGCCACAGCCGGGCAATCAGCTTTCTGGCTAAATACAAGAGCCTAGTAAGAGCTAAGTATATCGGAGGAGGGTATTGTTCCTCATTCAGACCACCCAGCAAGCATGTCAGTGGATCCATAGCTAATTGAACATTATATATCGTGTTAATTATTGCAATTACTCCATTCCAATATCTCACCAACTTGGGGCATCTCCAAAGCATGTGTATAAAGTCCCCTGGTTGGGCCTAGCATTTAGGACGGATAGGGGAGTCCCTTCTTCCCCATTTTTGTAGCTGCACCGGAGTGCGGTATGCCCGATGTAGAATAAACAGATGAGAGAGCTTTTGTGCTGCCGATACTGAGACCAGGGGCCCCACCTCTAGAATCTGATCCCTTTCAATAGGGCCTGTATCAACCTCCCATTTTTCCCGACAAGGCAAAAGGTCAGGGGCCTGAATACAAGACAAAAGATGTGCATAAATTTGGGAGATAATGCCCTTTTTCTCCCTTTCATTGTAAATGGACTCTAGAAACAAAGAGTCCTCCAACCGTAGAGTTGAATGTCTGCCCTGACACTGGATTGTGTGGCGTAACCGTAGGTATTGGTAGAAGTGGTCCTTCAATTGTGGGAATTCCAATACCATCCGGTGAAATGGCTTCACAGTGGCATTGTGAATTACCTGGGATATATAGCCTATGCCCGTCCTATCCCATACCTGGTGCTTATCTAGTTTGGCCAGTTCCCCGAAGAATCGATTCCGCCATATAGGTGTCTTAGTCAAGAACCCAGTCATACCTAGCCTACCCTTCACACTTTTCCATAGCTTCATTAACAACTGAATCGTGGGACAGTGAGACGGGACCGAGGGAAAGCCCATCCCCATATGGGAAAGGGCCAAATATCCTCCGCTAGGAGGAATGAGTAGTTCTCTGGATAAGTCAATTGTCTTGTGCAAATCCCATCCCATGAATTGCTGCAGCTGGGCCACAAAATAGTACATCTGTGGGTGAGGGACGGCCATTCCCCCCTGATCCTTAGGGAGCTGTAAGGTGGTAAGTTTTATACGGGCCACCCCATTTTTGCAAATAAGAGCTCTAAATTGAGAATCCAATCTCTGGAACCAATAAGTGGGTATCCATATTGGGGCATTATGTAGGATATATAATAGTTGCGGGGCCCAAATCATTTTAATGAGGTTAATGCACCCTGTCACCGACAATGGCTATTTACACCAGGCAGTACATTGAAGTTTAAATTTGTGGAGAATCGGTTTCAGATTCAATGATACATACTCTCGTGGATCCCCAGATACTACTATACCCAAGTATTTGAAGGACATAACCACTTGTTTATGTCTCACACTCTCTGGCAGAGCAGCGGATAAGGGGTCCAACGGAAGGAGAACCGACTTGTGCCAGTTAATGGCAAAGCCAGATAACTGTCCGAACTGATCTATGAGTCGCATCACCTCCCTCAACGACCCCGCCGTGTCACCCAGATACAACAGGGTATCGTCCGCATATAGATAAATCTTTTCCTCCTTCTGTCCTCTACGAAAGCCCAGTATGGACGGGGAGGATCTGATCATGGCGGCCAATGGTTCCAGTGCGAGGGCAAACAGCAGGGGCGACAATGGGCACCCCTGCCTAGTGCCCCTATATAAAGGAAAAGATTCTGACAAGGTATCATTAACCGGAACTCTGGCCCTTGGTGCTGCATATAAAAGCTGAATCCAGGAGATAAACCTGTCTCCAAGGCCAAACCTCCGGAGCACTGCCCAGAGATAACTCCACTCGACGCTGTTAAAAGTCTTGGCAGAATCGAGGGAGAAAATAGCCCTGTTGCCCAGATTATCTACAGGGATCTGGATATTCAAAAAAAGCCTGCGAATGTTCAAGGCAGTAGAACGGGCGGGGGTGAAGCCAGACTGATCCAGATGGACCAAGTCCGCAACAACACCCGCCAGTCTATTAGCCAGGACTCGGGCCAGGAGTTTGACGTCCAAGGTAAGTAAGGATATAGGCCTATAGGAGTCTGGCTGCTCCAGATCCTTCCCCACCTTGGGGATGACCACTATGATAGCTTCACTCATGGATGCCGGCAGACTACCAGTGCGCAGAGCATCATTCAGGGTTGTCAGTAAAGTAGGGAGCAGTACGTCTCCATAGATTCTATACGTTTTATTGGGCAGTCCATGAGCACCCGGGGATTTACCATTAGCCATTTGTGCAACCGCTAGGGACAACTCTTCCAGTTCGATAGGGGAATTGAGAAGATCAAACTCCCTCCGCGAAATGCAGGGGAGAGAGCTCCGGTCCAAAAAATTGTTCAAAGCCTCCCTTGTCGGGCATACCCTGGAGGCATAAACCTCCCTAAAATATTGGGTGAAGACAGCAGCGACTTGTTCCTGGCCGTCAACCAGCTCCCCCCTGGCATCTCGAATGGTTTTGATGTGGGGGTTTCCCTGCTGGGCTCTGGCAATTACTGCCAGTAAGTGGCCCGTGTTCTCCCCCTCATCGAAATACCGCTGCTGCATAAAGAATCTCTTATTCTCGGCTGCAGCAGTGGAGACCTGTTGATAGAGTGCCTGGGCTTCTAGCCACCTCTGTTCAGAAGCAGGGGTAGGTGCATTTACTTAAGACTTCTCCGTCCCAGCAGCCTCAGCCATTACCAAGTTTTCCCATTCTTTGGTTCTAGATTTAATGGCAGAGATTTGGGTGATAATCAAACCCCTTAGGTGAGCCTTCAAAGCATCCCATATTACCCCCGGGGCAGCTGTGTCATGATTAATACGTATAAACTCTCTAAGGGCTTCTGGGATAGGGCTATTCTCCGGGAATAGAGCAAATCAGAAGGGATTAATCTTCCATAACCTGAGTCTGAGCGTGGGAGATAGAGCAATCTGGATCTTGAGAAGAGAGTGATCAGAAATATTTCGGGGAGCATACACCACAGAGTCAACCAATCGCTGTGCCAGCGTATTGCCTAAACACATATCTATGCGTGAAAGGCATTTATACGTAGCTGAAAAACAAGAGAAGCACTTTACAGTAGGATTTTTGTCCCTCCACACATCTCGCAAGCCCAGTTCAAGAAGAAATCTAGAAAAAGGTGTGGGGCCACCCACTATAGCCACCCGATCCCGTTGAGGTGAGAATTTGTCTAGCTGTCTGTCCATGACAGTATTGAAATCCCCCACCACCCAGATGGGGACATCCGGGTGGACAGTGAGAAATCTTGCTAAGGCCTGCAGGCTGTGCACAGAGAAGGGTGGAGGGACGTATACATTTGCAATAATACACAATAAACCCCGTAGTTTGCATAACAAAAACACATGATCATCCACCACCGAGCGTAGAAGACGAAAGGGAACAGCATGAGATATGAGGATACTAACACCTCTGGAATAGGCTGAGTGGACGGAGTGAAACTGGATGGGATATCCCCTATGCTTAAGAACAGTGGCAGCCTGTAGGTGTGTCTCCTGTAAGCATACCACAGCCGGTTTATGAGCTTTTATGGTAGAAAAAAGGGCCACCCGCTTCGCTCCATCCCCCAGGCCTCTGACATTCCATGAAATGAAGGTACACTTGTCAGCCATTGTAGAAAAAAAAGAAAACATTTTGCTTCAAATGGTATAAACCCCGCGCCCCACCCCCAAAAGAGGGTAGACATAGGAATCCCAACTCTGGGTAAGTGCATCTAGGCGACAGTAGACCCCCCAACAGTGGCACTATTAATGTGGCGTCTCTGTCAAAAATCTGGGAGAAAGGTATTATACTTGGGCCGCAGAGGCCGGCTCCAGCTGGAAAAAAGTAGTAACTAGACATATCTGTCCCGCAACCGGCAGGGAGCAATCCAATCAAAAAACAATAAAGGAAAATGGTTGCATAACAAAAGGTCTCCGAATCCTCGGAGCAGTCCTGGACATAGCAACCAGCAATCATGTCCACGCAGGGCAACTATCCGGGGGGGGGGCCCAAAGTCTCACTGTGACTGTGATTCGATAGAGCTTGCAAAGTTAAGCTTGTATTAAGGTATAGGGAATGTAGTATGCTCATGGGCTCCTCAACCGCCTTGCAATATGAACAGGAGAAGATAAAGCATTAAGGGAATAGTGCCACCTTCCGTAACAACTAAATGCAACAAGAGAGAGCAACAGTGTACTTAGACTGTAGAATGAGGTACTTTCCTGAGAGTGTGCTCCACTCGATCCAGCCAAGCAGATGCTTGTGCAGGGTTTTCAAAGAACTGAGTTTCTCCATTCGCTGCAATGCGAAGCTTAGCAGGGTATATAACATGGCATATGCAACTTCATAGCGCCTAAGACGTTTTTTCACCTCTGTGAATTTGGCCCTACGGCGTTGGAGTTCGGCAGAAAAGTCCGGGTAAAACGATATCCGGGCATTATCCATCTTCATTAAATCACCCTTGGTCCCGGCTAGATATAGCGCGGCATCCCGATCCTTGAAATTCAATAGTTTGAAGAGGAAGGGCCGTGGGGGCTCCCCGGGTCGGGGTGGTCTTGGAGGGACCCTGTGGGCCCGTTCTATGGCGAACATAGAGGAGAAGGCATCTTTACCAAAGGTAGACAGGAGCCATTTTTCCATGAACGCAATCAGGTTTTTGACCTAGATTTTCTACGGTATGCCCACCGCCCGGACATTATTGCGTCTTTGCCTGTTCTCCATATCCTCTAAACGGGCCGCATGGCCAGCAGAGACCGACTGAACATGGCGCAACTCTCTCTGTAATGGCGCCACCTCATCCTCCACATTGCTCATCCTGTCCTCCAGAGCCGCCGCGCGGTCTCTCAATTTCTGCATATCTTGTCTGACTAGATTAGGTTCCAGTTTCACCCCCCTTATTTCAGAAGCCAGGGCTGTAATAGAGGTATTGCAGGAGGTGACAGCAGCAAATTTGTCCCGCAATGTGGGTTCAGGGGTGGGCGAGCTGACATCCTCCCCATCACTGGCTAGGCCTGTAGGGGCCAGGGTACTCACTGCGACCCATGTAGATGTGGCCTCCGGATTATTAGGCCATGGAGCCTCCGACTCTTCAGGCAAACAATCCTGATCAGCAGTACTCAAGGCATGCAGCGCCGCTTTGGGAGGTTGATCCTTGCCAGGCATCTTGGAGAAAAGTTTAATGGCAGCCTCCTTCGCCGAGCGATGCGGTGAGGAAGTCCCGCCCAGGACGTAACGCGTACGTGGAGGAGCGGCGTCTGACGTCACCCGCAGCCATCTTAGTGTCATCACTGCTTGTACATAGAGAACAACGCTGATCCATGCACTCGGATAGAGTGCTTTCTATGTGAGTGAATTTTATACTTCTATTATTAACCGCTTGCCGACGGCTGATCGGCAAATGACGGCGACAAAGTGGCTCTGTAACGCGAATCGCCGTCATACGACGGCGGCCGCGATACAGAGCCTAGTGCGCGCGCGCGCGCCGCCGGAGGCGCACACGCTCACTGTGTTCGGGGGGGGCCAGGGAGCAGGTGCGGCGGCTTCGATTGCCGCCGGCTACCCGAGATGCCCCCCCCCGGAGTGAATGAACGGAGGTCCGTGTATGTAAACACGGACCTCCACTCTGTGTGAGGGGGAAGGGCTGTGATCACAGCCTTCCTGTACATGAAGGCTGTGACCACTTCCCTTCCCCTGCTAGGACAGTCCCCCCACAGTTAGAACACGCCCAGGGAACACAGTTAACCCTTAGCGCGCCCCCTGCAGGTTAACCCCTTCACTGCCAATGACATTTACACAGTAATCAGTGCATTTTTATAGCACTGATCGCTGTATAAATGCCAATGGTCCCAAAAAAGTGTCAAAATAGTCCGACATGTCCGCTGAAATATCGCAGTACCGCTAAAAATCGCAGATTGACGCCATTACTAGTAAAAAATAAAAACCCCAAAAATGAATTCTCAT
>BLSH010247574.1:543215-557924 GCA_018402905.1 Glandirana rugosa
GGACCGTTCCTAGTTGGAGGGTTTCGCCGCGACGTACGGAACTCATGACGACTAGTCCTAACAAACGGACTTCTCAGCCTCCGAGGTACCGGATTATTAGGTCTCCGGTGTAGATGTACCCAGCGTCACTCATGGGACCGGGGATGTCCGGATCGGTCACTACCCCTCCTACAGTCGAGCGGGTGGGGACTTGGGTGTAACGCCCTGTTTAAACGACGACAGTGGAGGACGTTATGGAGATAATTCCAGTTTCACCCCCCTTATTTCAGAAGCCAGGGCTGTAATAGAGGTATTGCAGGAGGTGACAGCAGCAAATTTGTCCCGCAATGTGGGTTCAGGGGTGGGCGAGCTGACATCCTCCCCATCACTGGCTAGGCCTGTAGGGGCCAGGGTACTCACTGCGACCCATGTAGATGTGGCCTCTGGATTATTAGGCCATGGAGCCTCCGACTCTTCAGGCAAACAATCCTGATCAGCAGTACTCAAGGCATGCAGCGCCGCTTTGGGAGGTTGATCCTTGCCAGGCGTCTTGAAGAAAGGTTTCATGGCAGCCTCTTTCGACGAGCGCTGCGGTGAGGAAGTCCCGCCCAGGACGTAACGCGTACGTGGAGGAGCGGCGTCTGACGTCACCCGCAGCCATTTTAGTGTCATCACTGCTTGTACATAGAGAACAACGCTGATCCATGCACTCGGATAGCGTGCTTTCTATGTGAGTGAATTTTATACTTCTATTATTAAAGAATGTTTTAAACAGAGAGCATTAGATGTGGCATGTCTTTTCTGTTTTTATGGGAAAACACCGTCTTTTGAAGCAAGCTTGGAGTTCATTGGTATTGTTACCATCCCTTATACCTCTGTAGAGGAAGGTGCATTATGGGCCTTGTGGTCCTGGAAGGGAGGTGAGCGGCAGTGTGTTTATGTCTGGTGGAGGATCCTGTTTGCACACTTGTGTTTGTCTCTTTCCTGTTGCACCAGAGGGACTATCTTCTTACTTCAGGAGAGCTGTGGTTATACATACAGAGAGCATTAGATATGTACCCTTCTTTTTTTATACACTGAGGAAATCCGGATGGTCAAACCTAAGGAACCATTGCAGGTGAAAATCCCAGAGGGGAAGGTGCTTTATAGGCTTATCAGCCTGTATAATTAAGGTGAGCGGCAGTGTATGTCGGATTTGAGGATACTCTGTGCCAAAGATTTTTACTATTACCCGCAAAGGACATTTATGAACTGAATGATGAACATTGTGTCAAAACGATAGTTTGACATACAGTGTCAATTTTATGTGATGTTTTATCTCTGACATTTTGAAGCAATCTTTGATCCAATATTAATTTAGCATAGCGCTGCTGTTTGTTATCTAATGGTGTTGTGAATTTACCATAAGTGTTCAGCTTGCTGTGTGACAGTACTATTTATTATTATTATTATTATTATTTTTGCGCTGAATATTATTTGGTTTTTAATATGAACATAGGTCCCTTTGCAGCTGGTGCTCGGAGGGGGCAAAAAATAATAGGTCGTCTAAGTAAGGGATGACCGCTATCCCTCTTAGCCTGAGATACTGCATCTGTCCTCCCGGCGTCTGTACACTGAGAACCAAGCCATCAAACACAGCCGATGGCTCGGTCCTCTCTGATCCCCGAGCAGAAAGCTGCTGGCTGTCACTCAGCAGCTCTGCTCCTCCACACTCACTGGAGCGCTGAGCTGTGGAGGGGCAGGGAGTGGCCGTCTCAGGCTCTCAGAGGTTCGCTGATTGGCTGAGATAGCTGTCGGTCCAGGCACCTGGACTCCTGGAGTCGTGATGACGCGGTGCCTGTCCCGGCTCCTGTGATGTCAGCAGAGAGCGGACTTTAATCCACTCTCTGCTGAAAATGGGTCACAGCAGTGCAAAGCAGATTGCACTCCTGTGATCCATAGAAGTATGGCCAAACGACCCCAGGCCATACTTCTACTTCTACTTTAAAGCGGAGTTTCAGTCCCCCAAACATTTTTTTTTTTTAAAAACTGCTCTGTAATTGTCCAAACCTGTGCATGAACATTTGTAACATGTTATATTTCCTGTGCTTTTACTTTCTTTAAAATAGTTTCTAACTTTCAGATCTTGGAAATAGGCAGGTTCCATTTTAGCTGTGGGCATCTGAAGCCCTCCTGTGTTAATTTCCTGTATTTGTGTGCAGCTGGCTACCCAGCATGCACCTCCTGATCTCGCACATGCGCAGTAATGCCGCCTTCTTCCTGAGGCCAACATTCTTCCTGACAGGTTGCCATAGCAATGTTGGCGTCAGCAAAAGTTCCCACCCTATTGCTATAGCAACCTGTCACTCAGAGGACAGAAGAGGAGAGGAAGGTAATAGAAGTCGGATCAGGCAGGGAATCTGCATGCCCGGGTCAGACTCACCTCCGCCTGCACTGTATAATGTTAACTGCTGGAGGGAGGTGGAGATGCCGGGCACCAGAAAGCTGTATAGCAGGCTTGATCTTCTCCCCACTGGCTGCTACACTCCCTTCCCCTCCCCCCTCCCTGCACATTGCTTGGTCACACAGAGGAGCAGAGCGCTTGCCAGCCTGCTCTACGGAGGATTACAACTGGCAAAGAAAAATCCCCCCTGGCCCCAGTCCTACCGCAAGCCTCTTATGCGGCTCCGTGACCTCAGGCACTGCCTGAATAGTCAGTCTGCCCCTGGCCAGGCCACATACTCACTGGTCGAAGCAGATCTCCTAGACTTCCTCCGGGCATCCTCCCATTCGCATCATTTCCTGTCTGCAAATAACATGCGATTTCGGTAGTAGTCGATTCGCAAGGAGTCCTGGGATACATGATTCCACTATCCCAGGAACCCTTGAGAATCACCTAGTGATGTAATTGCCTAGGCGTGGACGGGAGGAAGTAAAGGAGAAATAACAGAAAAAAAGGTATTTCCAAGCAGATAAACAAAAAAAATTGCCATTGGGAAAAGGATGCGCTAAGGGCATGCAATACAGAGAAAATGGGTGGAACTCCGCTTTAATCTATCCAACACCGAGCTCATAATATTTCCTCCCCCACTGCCTCTTCCCCTGGCACAACTATCAACCCATTCCCGCATGCAAAGGTGCTAGGTGTAATTCTACACTCTGAACTATCCTTTCAAGCCCCACATCCAATCACTGTACAAAGCTAGCTGCCTCAACCTATGCAATATCTCCAAAATACGCCCCTTCCTAAACAATGACACAAAGTTACTAGTTCACTCCCTGGTCATCTCTTGCCTCGACTACTAGCCTTCCCTGAATAAGTGAGTTTTCCAGGATTGCCTAAAGACGAACAGGGCAGGAGCTGACCGGACATATGGGGGCAGGGAGTTCCAGGGGATGGGAGAGGCTCAGGAGAAATCCTGGAGGCGAGCATGGGAGGAGGTAACAAGGGAGCTCAAGAGCAGGAGGTCTTGGGAGGAGCGGAGAAGATGATTTAGGCAACATCTGCAGATGAGGTTGGTGATGTTGTGGATGGCTCTGTATGTTACGATTATTATTTTGAGTTTTATACGATGGGGTGGGAGAAGCCAATGAAGAGAGAGTCAGCAGTCACGGATCGATTAGAAAGGTGTATTAGTCTAGCAGCAGCATTCACAATAGACTGAAGGGGGGATAGCCTGTGTTAAGGTAGCCAGTGAGGAGAGAGTTGCAGTAGTCAAGGTGTGAAATAACCAAGGCGTGAATAAGTTATTTTGTGGTGCTGTTAATCAGGAAGGGGCGATTTCTGGAAATGTTGTGGAGGTTAGGGTAGCAAGATTTAGCCAGGGATTGGATGTGGGGGCTGAAGGAGAGGTCAGAGTCTAGGATTACACCCAACATCCTGGTGTGTGTGGAGGGATCAATGGTTGCGCCGTTGATCCCAATGGTAACACTGCGCGCTCCCAGCACCGAGACCAGGGTCTTAGCGGGAACCCCAGGGTCCTATACTAATGATCGGGACCCATAACTCCCAGTTCTGGGTCACCTGATTGCTGTGACAGCCTCTGATTGGCTATCACAGTATTCAGTCACTGTGGAGCCCACCCCTGTGTTTCTCTCTCTGTGGATGGAGAGGAAAGATACATTGTATCTCTCTCTCCTTGCAGAGAGAGATAAACAAACAATTGTGTGTAAAAAATAAAGAAAAAAATACCTAGTTCAAGGTTTAATCTAGGTTAGTGCTGAAAGGAAGGAGTTACTGTATCCTCGGCTAGCTCTTGGACCTCGGACAGGCACCTCAGTGATCAACAGACATGTCTGGAGACAACCCATAGATAATAAAGAAAACACACACACTCAGCATAGTTAATCGGGGAGTTGTCTGTATTCTTGAACTCTAGGGTGTCTTTTTATAAGACAATACATGCCACGCAGAATAATCGAAAATTTACGCATGCACAGTATAAAAATGACACAGCAGAAAAATAAGCAGTTATAACCAGTTTAGGCTAGTTTAAACTGATTCTGGTTTCCCACTTACTTTATGCGGACTGTTACTTGACCTTAGCCCTACATATCAGGGCATTGGCAGCTGATGCAAGGAAAAGCAGATAAAAGGGGAATCTATCATGGGGACTTGTACAAATAAAATGGAAGTAACATAACAGCAAGGCATATCCCATCAAGTGCAAGGCATAGTGTTTGGGTCAAGTAAGGGTTAAAGGTCATGGTCAGTATATTTTGGGCAAGATTTAAAAAAATAAATAATTTTAAATTCATATTAGTGTCAGTGTGTTTTAGGTAGGGTGCACTATTGTTTCTGGGCTGTGCTACGGGTACAAACAACAAATAACATACACATATGGTATCACTGCGATCTTTGGGAGCAGGAGAATTTATTTTGGGTTGTTTTTTCATGGTAGGTTATGGTAGTAACAAGAAATATACAGCTAAATTTAAATTATTTTTTTTTTTACTATTTTTGGCCCTTTTCCTTTGATACCCATTACTATTTACCACCAAATAAAAGTCCAATTTGTCCTGAAAAAAAAACAAGGTATAGGCAACATTAATGCAAAAAGCAGATGTGATGATATGTACTGTTTTACTAACACACGTCAAAGTTTCAAAATTGTACTTAGGCATTAACATTTGTTTTACCCTTAGGCACGAAGGTGTTAACGTGATACTAAAGTCTCATTTTTTTTCCATTAAAAATAACAAACATGTCATACCTGCTTTGTGGAGTGGTTTTGCTCAGAGCAGCCCTGATTCTCCTCTTCTTAGGTCCCTCTTCAGTGTTCTTGGCCCCTCCCTCCTGTCGAGTGCCTTCACAGCAAGCAGCTTGTTATGGAGGCACCCAAGCCACAGCTCCCTGTGTCCATTCAGCTGTGGTTCGACCCCGCCCCCTCTCTCTCCTGATTGGCTAACTGACTTTGATTGACAGCAGTGGGAGCCAAAGGCGCTGCTGCTGGGTCTCCTCTAATTAGGAGGGAGAGTCCCGGATGGCCGAGGCACTCGTGCACGTCGCTGGATAGAGATAGACCTCAGGTAGGTATTAAGGACGCTGCTGCACACAGAAGGTTTTTTTAACTTAATGCATTCTAATGCAACAACTTTAAGCTATTAAGCCAGGGCTGGTGGGTGAGAGACGGGAAAGAGTCCAACTAAAAGTCAGTGGAAAAGTACTGGAGATGGCTGCTGCTCCTCAAATACAGGTATTGAGTAACCTAATGTACATACAATTAGGTCCATATATATTTGGACACAGGCACACTTTTCATCATGCTTTTGGCTCTGTATGCCACCAGAATAAAATTAAAATGAAACAATCCAAATTAATCTGTAGTGCAGACTTTCAGCTTTAATTCAAGGGGTTGAACATAAATGTCAAGTACAAATTTTAGGAACTGCAACCATTTTTATACACAGTTCCCCTATTTTCAAGGGCTCAAATGTAATTGGACAAATTAATATAATCATAAATCAAATGCTCATTTTTAAGATGTTGTTGAGAATATTTTACTGGCAATGACTGCCTGAAGTCTGGAACCCATGGACATTACCAAAGACTGGGTTTCCTCCTTTTTGATGCTTTGCCAGGCTCTAACAGCAGCTGTCTTCAGTTGTTCTTTGTTTCTGGGCCTTTCTGCCTTTAGTTTTGCCTTCAGCAAGTGAAATGCATGCTCAATTGGGTTGAGGTCAGGTGATTGACTCGGCCATTGCAGAATATTCCACTTCTTTTCCTTCAAAAGCTCCTGGGTTGCTTTTGTGTTTTGGATCATTGTCCATCTGTACTGTGAAGCGCCGTCCAATCAACTTTGCTGCATTTGGCTGAATCTGGGCTGACAGTATATCTCTAAACACTGCAGAATTCACCTGGCTGCTTCTGTCTTCTGTCACACCATCAATAAACACCAATCACCCAGTGCCACTGGAAGCCATGCATGCCCATGCCATCATACCGCCTCCACCATGTTTTACATATGACATTGTGTGCTTTGGATCATGATCTGGCGCACGGCGCGGATCTCCCTGGCAGCGGCCAGTGGGCAGCAGGAGTGGTGAAGGCAGCGACAGCGGCGGACAGCAGCAGGCGGCTCTTCTCTGGTCGGGTGGTGAGTCCCCCTGGGGTGCCCCCTGTGACAAGCCTTGCATAGCTGTGGGGTGGGGGGTGCAGTGGTCTCCTGGCAGAGGACCCGGACCCCGAGGGGGGCTCCTCCGTTGCGGGGACCCCCCTTGAACTGTCAGACGGCGAGATCCCAGACACCCCTGATAGCGGGGATGAGTCTGAGGTGTCCGCTGCTGCGCTCGACAAGGCTCTTGTAGACGCTCTGATCACCTCAGTGCGTGAGACCCTGCAACTGGAAGAAGGAGCGGGACCCTCTCGGGGGGTGCCCATCCCTTTGGGATGGACCAGGCCCGGCGGTCAAGGTTTTTTTCCGTATGTGGATAAGTTTATTTATAGGGACTTGGCTCGGCCCCTGAGCTCCCTCCCCATTCCGAAGCGTTTCGCTGTGCGTTATCCCTTTGAGGATAGCTTATTGAAGTAGTGGGTATCACCTCCCGTGGTTGTCCCCCCCCCCGTGTCCCACCTGAGTAAGGTGACCACCATCCCGGTGCAAGGCACGCCGTCCTTTAAGGACCCGGCTGACAGGAAGGCTGAAGCTTGCGTCAGATCCCGATTTGTTCTAATGGGGTTTGCCCATTGTGGCCTCTGCACTGGTGTCGCAAACGCGCACAGTGTGGGCGAAGCTGCTACACAGTGAGTTGTGCAAGATGCAGGCGTCTCCTGAGTGTGTGGATCTTGCAGATCGCATGATCCAAGGGGCTCAGTATCTGTGCGAGGCCCTGGCGGACTTGCCTTTCCAGGGGGGGCAGCTCTTCGGTGACCCCTTGGATGAGATGATTAAAGATCACACTGGAGGGAAGGGCACCTTTCTCCCGGAGTCTAGGAGGAGTTCGGACTCCCGTCGCCGACAGGGCCCCTCCTTTCCGGCCCATAGGAGGCCTTTTCGTCCCTTCCGTTCCTCGGGCAAGGGTTCACAGTCCACTAAGGCCCCCGTGGGTGGTCAGAAGCGTTCCTGGCCGCGTAAGCGCCTCAAGCCAGAGGACAAGGCTCCTCCACATGAAGGTTTGCCCGGCCCAGTGTTCGGGTGGGGGGACGTCTCCTGGGATTTACAGACAGGTGGTCCTCTCGCGTCTCAGACCGCTGGGTGCTTGAGGTGGTCTCCTCGGGGTACAGCATAGAATCCCGTTCCCGCCCCCCAGACAGGTTCTTTGCCTCCAACCTGCAGCTGCCTGCAGGCCCTGTTCGGGCTGTGCAGGACCTGCTGGGTCAAGGAGTGATTGTTCCCGTTCCAGGGGCGGAACATTCCAAAGGGTTTTATTCCAACCTTTTTGTGGTTCCGAAGAAGGACGGGGTTCGTCCCATCCTGGAAGTGAAGGACCTCAAAAAGTTTGTGTGGGTCCGCCGGTTTCGGATGGAGTCGGTCCACTCGGTAGTGGCGGCCTCTGCACCAGGGCGATTTCCTGGCCTCCTTCAACATCAAGGATGCGTACCTGCATGTTCCCATCTGCGCCCAGCACCAGCGCTTCCCACGCTTTGCGGTTGGGGAGGATCACGACCGTTTGGCCTGGAATCGGCGCCTCAGGTTTTCACGAAACTGCCGGCCCCAGTTCTGGCTCTGCTGAGGCAGAGGGGCATTGCGGTGGTGGCGTATCTGGACGACCACCTCCTGCGAGTGGAGTCGGCTCCAGCGCTCAGGGACAATGTGACGAGCACCCTGCACACTCTGCAGGAGTTCGGATGGGTGATCAACCTCCCGAAGTCGGTTCTGATTCCGTCCCACCACCTGGAATATCTGGGGCTGATCCTGGATGCAGCCCAGGCAAAGGTTTTTTCCTTCTGTCCCTGCTGTCCCAGTAATGGGGTCCTGGGCCTAATGGTAGCCTCCTTCGAGGCGGTCCCTTATGCTCAGTATCACACCCGGGTTCTGCAACGGGAGATTCTGCTGAGAGGGGACGAGTCCCCATCTTCCCTGGTTTGGGTGGTCAGGATGGACCACCAAGTAAGGGCCTCGCTGCTCTGGTGGCTGCGGTCCCCGGCTCTCGGTCGGGGAAGTCCTTCCTCCCCCTTCACTGGTCAGTGATCATGACAGACGCCAGCCTGACAGGCTGGGGTGGAGTCCTGGGGCTGCTCTCAGCCCAGGGACGGTGGTCTCCGGAGGAGTCTCATCTCCCGATCAATGTCCTGGAATTGTGGGCGATTTGGTGCTGCCTTTCCCATTGGACGTCGAGACTACACGGGTGCCCTGTCTGGATGATGCCATGTCTGTGGAACATGTGAACCACCAGGGCGGGACGAGAAGCTCCCACCCTGCGGTGGGCAGAAAGCCACGTTTCCCGGCAATCTCTGCCGTCCACATACCGGGTGTAGAAAATTGGCAGGCGGACTATCTCAGTCATCAGCGCCTGGACCAGGGAGAGTGGTCCCTGTACCCGGATGTGTTTCATCAGATTTGTCTGAGATGGGGCGTCCCGGACGTGGACTTACTAGCGTCCCGTCTCAACTGGAAGGTGCGGACCTTCGTGAGCAGGGCACGGGACCCCCTAGCGGTCGCAGCAGATGCTCTTGTAGCTTCGTGGGCTCGGTATCGGCTCATCTATGCCTTCCTCCTCTGAAACTGCTTCCGCGCCTTCTGCACAGAATAGCTTCCTTGGTACGCAGACGTGGTACGGATGGTGGTGGACGTTCCCTGGTGGCTCCCGCTTCGCGAGGATCTTCTGTCCCAGGGACCCATCCTGCACCCTGCTTTACCCTCTCTGGCTTTAACAGCCTGGCTATTGAGTCCCAGGTGTTGAGGGATCGAGGGGTCTTGGACTCGGTGATTCCTACCATGTTGAAGGCTTGTAAGGCCACTTCATGTACGATTTACCACGGTACCTGGAAGACTTACATCGCCTAGTGCGAAGCTGGGGGGGTGGAACCCTCGTTCCTTCTCGGTGTCTTGGGTTCTGGCCTTCCTGTAGAAGGGCCTCAACCAGAAACTGGCGTTGAGCACTATCAGGGTTCAGGTTTCTGCTCTGGCAATCTTTTTTCAGCGTCCTTTGGTGACACATTCATTGATTCGTACTTTCATGCAGGGGGTTCGGCAGGTCGCCCCCAGGTATGGACGCCTTTGGCGCCATGGGACCTCAATTTGGTCCTCTCGGTGCTTCAGAAGCAGCTTTTTTGTGAATATCAGGGAAATCTCTCTGCAGTTGCTTTTGCAGGTAGTGGCCTTCCTGATGGCTATCACATCCGCCCGCCGGGTGTCTGAGTTGGCGGCTCTGTCTTGTAGGTCTCCTTATCTGGTCCTACATAAGGATAAGGTGGTTTTGCGCCCCTTACCTTCTTTTTTGCCAAGGGTGGTGCCATCTTTCCACATCAATGAGGACATTGTCCTTCTTTCGCTTTGCCCGCGCCCGTTTCACCCTAAGGAGGTCGCCTTGCACTCCCTGGATGTTGTTCGGGCCCTGGGGGTGTATCTGGGGTCCACAGCCTCCTTTTCGGAGGTCAGACGCTCTTTTGTCTTGGTGAATGGCCCATGCAAAGGTTTGGCGGCCTCTTCAGCCGCTATCTCACGTTGGATTAGACAGACGGTGTCCCGAGCCTATGCTGTTCGGTGTCTGGGGCCTCTCTTTCCGGTTACGGCTCACTCTTCCAGGGCGATTAGCACTTCCTGGGCTTTTCGACATCAGGCATCTGTGTCTAAAGTATGCAGGGCGGCTACTTGGTCCTTTGTGCACACCTTCTCAAGGTTTTACAAAGTTGATGTTTTTTAGCATCCTCGGATGCTGCGTTTGGCCGCAAAGTTTTGCAGGCGGCCGTGTGAGACACGTGTGGTTCCTCACCGAGGGTTCAGTTGGGTGTAGTTCTGTTGTTCTGTTACCCACCCCTCATTTTTGGCACTGCTTTTGGACGTCCCACTTAGTTCTAAGAGTTGCTGTGCCTGTCGACGAACTAAAGAGAAAACTGTATTTTTTTGACTTATCCCTTTCTCTGAGTTTATCAACAGGCACAGCACCCATCCCTCTGATGTTGCACTGCTTGTTACGAACTGAGCTAGCAGAGCTGGGTGTGGGGTTATCAGCCAGTGGAGACTGCCCCCTGGGAGGAGCCATGTTTGTTACTGTTCTTTTTTGCTTTTAGAACTCCCTGTTCTGCCTAGTAAACTCCTGAAGAGGGCAGTATAACCCATTTAGTCCTAAGAGTTGCTTTGCCTGTCGACGAACTCAGAGAAAGGGATTTTACGGTAAGTCAAAAAATCACGCTTTAATGGCACTGGTATATGCTGTATTTCATGGCACTGGTATATGCTGTATTTCATGGCACTGGTATATGTTGTATTTCATGGGACTAGTATATGCTGTATTTCATGGGACTGGTATATGGCTGTATTTCATGGGACTGGTATATTCTGTATTTCATGGCACTGGTATATGTTGTATTTCATGGGACTGGTATATGCTGTATTTCATGGGACTGGTATATGGCTGTATTTCATGGGACTGGTATATGCTGTATTTTATGGAACTGGTATATGCTGTATTTCATGGCACTGGTATATGGCTGTATTTCATGGGACTGGTATATGCTGTATTTCATTGGACTGGTATATGCTGTATTTCATGGCACTGGTATATGCTGTATTTCATGGGACTGGTATATGGCTGTATTTCTTGGGACTGATATATGGCTGTATTTCATGGGACTGGTATATGCTGTATTTCATGGCACTGGTATATGTTGTATTTCATGGGACTAGTATATGCTGTATTTCATGGGACTGGTATATGGCTGTATTTCATGGGACTGGTATATTCTGTATTTCATGGCACTGGTATATGCTGTATTTCATGGGACTGGTATATGGCTGTATTTCATGGGACTGGTATATGGCTATATTTCATGGGACTGGTATATACTGTATTTCATGGGACTGGTATATGGCTGTATTTCATGGGGCTGATATATGGCTGTATTTCATGGGACTAGTATATGGCTGTATTTCATGGGACTGGTATATGGCTGTATTGAAAGGGCTCTTAAGTGAACCATATACATACAATGAATAAGCACAATTAACTGTTAGAATTTATGAGATGAAGGGAGAAAAAAAAATCGACATAACATATGGGCCCAAAAAATCAGCATCATATATCGGCCATTGGTCGCCCCGATTTCTAAATATTGGCATCGGCCAGAGAAAAACCCATATCAGTCTACCTCTATTACTAATGGCCCCTTGAAAAAGGGGGTTGGCTATTCTTAGGAGCTGTAATGATGAAACCCTTCCTCTGATTTGTATTTACATACCCTCAAATTAGTGTGCACTTTCAGCCCATATACAGTATATAACTATAGCTTGAATATGTTTGATAAATACCTGAAAAAATCTAAAATTGTGCCTGTGTCCAAATATATATTGACCTAACTCTACGCAAATAAAACAGGAGAAGACACCACCTTCTAAATGCAGACTGTTTATTAAAATTTTGCTAAAAAGCAAAGAATTCACTCACTACATAAAGGGAAAAGTCAGCATATTACCAATTCCATAGTGGGACCCTCAATGGAGCGGCCATAGTATGCAGAGATTAGCAACAAGGTGGCTGATCAATGCAGGGCTGCACTGGGAAGCTGCTGGTGTATGGCCAATGGTGTATGTGGCCCATGGTGTGTAGCCAGGCTGGAACCCAAGCTCTTTCTGAAGGCTTCTGGGAATAGCCAACAAGGAAATACTTTGTATGAATTAAATATCTTTGCAAACTCAAATATTACCTTGTAAAATTAGTGATGACATCATCACCATGCTGTACATAGCCTGTGCATAGAGCAGAGCAGTGGGAGGGGCCCACTAAAGGCTGTCTGCAGAAAACTACAGGAGGGGGCAGAGACAAGAACAGCCACCCTAAAGGCCACAGTGAACGGTCTTTATTACAGGAAGCTCCTGCAGAGAGGATAGGTTCATGCTGGAATACTACACAGATCTGGAAGAAATGCACAAAGCACACCAAGTGAATGTAAACCCTCACATATACCCAGTGAAGTGAACAGCCTCAAATGAAACAAATCTTCCTACATAAGTTTTACATGTATATCTGCTAGACAGCTAATTGTAGGGAAGGCACACCCCCCCCCCCTCCACATAGGCAAAGGAAGGAAGTAATGTGCAGAGCTCTGCTGTGTGAAGGCAAGCTGTCTGCTAATCTATTTATAGCAACCTCCCACAACATAAATTTTAGGTTGCTTTTATCACATGTGTTGGAGAACTTGTCAGAAGTTATCATGCTGATAACAGAGCCAAGGAGCAGGAGAAAGCCACAGGACTTAGTGCTTTGGAGAGAGATAAGAAAACACTGCAGATATATGTGCCCAGCTCGAATTTCATGAATCGGGTTTATATCCACATTAAGTAAGAATGCACATGCGCATGACTCTTGTGTTTAGACAATATTTGCTTCTCCCATTTAGAGTTCAGCTGTAGAGTTCATGCAATGCTGGGATGGCCACATTTTTAGATACCACTATAGGAGTGAATAGGCATGGTTGTCTTGCAACTCTTTCACATTGCTGCCAATATACTGGGTGTTTTTATTTTTTTACTGATGTAAATGCAGCCCATTATTTTCAACAACAGGTGGGTAAACATGCACTGTGTATGGATGAGTAAAAAAAAATAATGCAGAAATCTGAGGTGCCAACCAGTATTTTACACACGTACACACATATGCGAGCAGATATGCATGTAAAATGTTAATTTGAAGAGGTTTTTTATTTATTTTACACGTGAATATGTGCAAAATAAACACCTGAAATTTTCGGCCATAAATACTGATGTTTAGTATTGTGTGCAAGTACCCTAAGTTAGGCCTTTTGCTCAATGTACTAAACATCAGTATTTCTGGCCAAAAATTCCAGGCATTTATTTTGAACAGGAACATCACACATTCTGGGCAGAAAAAAACGCAAGGATGGGCTGTATATCACTTGTGTGTATTTGTGCGCATTTGCAAGTATGCACACAGCATAAAAATTCTTCTAGCTTTTGTGACAACAGGCAGGTAAAAATGCCTGGTTGCGTGTAAGTTGGCAGGTATGTGTGTCCAAGATTCAGACTTTATGCAGACTTATACCACTAGAGGGAAGTACTGAGAGTCTATCAGGGGTAGAGGTAATGAGCCCAGCTGAATTGAGCTGGCTCATTAAGGCCTTTACGAAAACTCCCAGGTGGCCTAGGGAATTGCTCCACCCTGGAACCAGTTTCTGTGTCAGCAGACTGGGGAGCGTAACATCCTGAACGATAGGGCCTGTGTACTTTTTTTCACCTTGTAAATAGTGTAATAACCATGGAAACCCGGACACGGCTGACAAGCTTGTGGATCTGGTAGAGAGGTACTTGGCTACAGAGAAACTGACTGCCTCTCACAGGGACTCGCGGACTTTCCACCCTAAGACCAGACCACCCCCGCAGCGGGTAAGATGGGTGGAGAGAGTGAGAGGGCAGGAAGTTTGCATAATGTATGGCGAATGCAGTCAAAGTCACAGGAAGCAGCGACAAAGTTTATTTGTTACCGTTGCCGGCAAGAGGCACATATTGCAGCCAATTGCCCAGTTGTGGATGAGCATGGATAGAATGTGACTATCTAAGAGACAGACGTCAGTCGCTATTTGCGACAGTTGCATGCACTGCCACTCGGGGAACTGAAAAACATTTATGCAAAATGTGTATTAATGGGAAAAATGTTGTTGTGTTGCTAGATTCAGGTAGTCTGGTGACATTGATCAAAGCTGAATTAGTTACTACAGAGTCTCTAATGGTACCAAAAGTCAAAAGGTCATAAGACCCCAGATTAGATGATCCCAGCAGCGCTTATAACTAGTGATTAGTCCAGTCTTTTAATTGATAAAAGGTTTCTTTCGATAATGTATAAGATAGTCCTATATGTGTCTCAAATCTGGGAATGCGGATCACTTCAAAAGACCTTATCCTTCACCACACCGCGTGAGTATATAGGGAGGAGAAAAACCCCCCAATGTGGAAAAACTCACCGGAGGTAAGTCAAATCTGCGCCTTGTATGAGCCAACTGCAGTCAAATCCACTTCGGTTTCAGATCATCTTAAGGTGTATGGGAACCAAATGATGTTTTACCGTGCGGGATTACCTTAGAGAGACAACGCTCAACATAGTGCATGATCTATATATTTATTGAGTGTTTTTCAGGAT
>BLSH010247575.1:3416-14528 GCA_018402905.1 Glandirana rugosa
TCTAGTTCCCAGTAGTATATAGCCCGACAAGGGTCGGCCAGCTAGTCAAGTAGATACGCACCGTACCCCATCCACAGTTTAAAACATTGATAAGTTGACGGTCTTTAGCAATGTTTTAGCGGTCGAGGGTAGCCCAAACCCGTGATTTTGCTAGCCCGACCTGGTTAGTGAGACCCTAAGAAGATAGTATGGATTAAGTTCGTAAGCAACTTGAAGGGGTGCATAACGGAGGGCAGCCATAAGTTATTCCAAAATCAAAGTGAGAAAGAGCTTAATTCCTGAGGTTGGAATAGCAGTCACCCTATCGAAATCCCAAAAACAGGAGGTGAAAGAGTTTGTGCTCCGCAACAGAGAGGTGTTCTCTGAGCTGCCGGGACAAACATCTGGGGTAGAGCATGACATTATCACCCCGCCAGGAGAAAGAGTGAAACTAAAACCTTATTGAATACCGACGGGAGGCAATACGTGGGGAAGTTCAACGAATGCTTGAATTAGGTATGATAGAAGAATCCCAGAGTGATTGGTCCAGCCCGATCGTTTTAGTGCCCAAACCCGATGGGAGCTGGCGATTTTGTAACGATTTCTGGCAGTTGAATAGTTACAAAATTTGACACCTACCCCATGCCACGCATAGATGAACTGATCGACCGGCTGGGAACAGCCCGATATATGATGACCCTTGATCTCACCAAGGGGTATTGGCAAATTCCCCTAGCTGAGTCAGCAAAGGAGAAAACGGCATTTGTAACACCAGAGGGGCCATTCCAATACAGAAGAATGCAGTTTGGATTACAAAATGCACCAGCCACATTCCAGTGGAACATGGACAAGATTCTGAGGCCCCATCAGAAGTATGCTGCAGCCTACTTGGATGATGTGATTATCCACAGTACAGATTGGGCCTCACATCTGCCAAAAGTGCAAGCCGTGTTGCACTCCATAAGGGAAGCTGGGTTCACGGCCAATACCAAAAAATGTACCATTGGACAGGAAGAGGCCAAATATCTAGGGTACACTATTGGGAGGGGAGTAATAAAACCCCAAGTCAACAAAGTGGAAGCCATAGATGATTGGCCGCTCCCCAACAGTAAGAAGCAGGTTCGAGCGTTCCTCGGAATTGCTGGATACTTGGATACTATCAGCGGTTCATTCCTCACTTTGCTTCACAGGCTGTGCCCCTAACCAACCTGACAAAAGGGAAAGATTCTACCATGGTGAAATTGACACTGGAAGCTGAAGCAGCCTTCCAGGCTTTAAAAAAAGCCTTGTGTAGCCAACCAGTGCTGTACTCCCCTGACTTCACTAAGGAATTTGTGGTACAGACTGAGGCGTCAGACGTAGGCTTAGGAGCAGTGTTGTCCCAGGTCTGGAAGGGGGAAGAGCATCCAGTAATTTATCTTAGCAGGAAACTAAAACCCCACAAAGAGAATTATGTCACCATTGAGAAAGAGTGTCTAGCGGTGAAGTGGGCGTTAGACTCCCTTCGATATTATTTGCTGGATAGACACTTTGACCTGATTACGGACCACGCGCCCTTAAAATGGATGGCTCAAAACAAGGAGACCAATAGAAGGGTAAATAGGTGGTTCCTGGCCCTGCGGGAATTTAACTTTATGGTGAAGCATCGCCTGGTGTTCAAATGGGGAATGTGGATGCATTGTCTCGGGTACCTGCATGCCTGACTGCGTGTGTTCCAAACCCAGGTTGGAAACAAGAGGGGGGGTATGTGACAAAAGGCAGGTAAAAATGCCTGGTTGCGTGTAAGTTGGCAGGTATGTGTGTCCAAGATTCAGACTTTATGCAGACTTATACCACTAGAGGGAAGTACTGAGAGTCTATCAGGGGTAGAGGTAATGAGCCCAGCTGAATTGAGCTGGCTCATTAAGGCCTCTACGAAAACTCCCAGGTGGCCTAGGGAATTGCTCCACCCTGGAACCAGTTTCTGTGTCAGCAGACTGGGGAGCGTAACATCCTGAACGGTAAGGCCTGTGTGGCTGAGTGTGCCCAGTAAGAGCTAGGAGCTAGGTACAGCGGTAGGCTGTACCTAGCTGACAGACAGGGAAACCTATCGTGCCGTTAGTGGCCAAGTGACCTAGGATTTATTTTGTTTTTGTTTTGCTGTTTTTTTTCACCTTGTAAATAGTGTAATAAACGGCCTTGTTGATTTCACCTACAACTACTGTCTTGCTGTGCCTAAATTGTGTAGTGAACCCTTCCAGGGGGTCACACACACCTGCTGCCGAGCTAACTCCCTTACAGTTTATATTAATAAAGGAAGTATGATTTCTGTTCTTTCTTTTACTGATCTATATGCAGCACATGTTTATGAGCCTGTGTGTACAGGCACAATAAAAAATGGTCTGGATTTACATCAGTGAAAAAAAATGCCTGTATGCCTAAAAATGTTGCATTTTATACAGACAACAATTTTTTGACAGTATTTGAGTGCTCATAGAAATTGTACACATCTAGCAAGTTTCAAAAGAGCATACAGAGGGTATAGAACCCCCCCCCCCCTTTAACTGGTGACCGGTTGATACGTCCCATATGATATGCAAAAATGGCCCGCCAATGGGAGATAGTGGACGCTAGATATAGTCTGTGGCAGACTGCTTGTGACAACGTCCCACTTGAATGACGAAACGTGTCAAGTTACAATTCCTGTACGTCGCCATAGGCCCGGAGAGTGGAACGCACACCACAGACTGTATCTAAGCGAATGCACTGAAGTCACCAAAGCACTTTTGAGCACTGGAAGTACTTTATATTTGTATTTAGTTTGCATATGATTTAGAATTTGCGCATATAGCACTTGTATAATATAATAGAAACATAGAAAAGTGACGTCAGAAAAAGACTGAGTAGTCCATCGAGTCTGCCCCTTTTTTATTTATTTATTTATTTATTTATATAATTTTTTTTTTTTTTAACATTAACCTTGTTGTCTGACTATAGATTTATGTTTATCCCAAGCATGTTTGAAGCCATTTACTGTTGACTGTCTCACAACCTCTGTTGGTAGTTTATTCCAATCATCAACCACCCTTTCAGTAAAATAATACTTTCTAAGATTAGATTTGAACTTCCCCCCAGTTAGCTTGAGGTCATGTCCCCGTGTTCTTGATTTTGGTTTCATATTGAAAAGACTGCCCTCCTGAACCTTATTCACCCCCTTGATGTATTTAAAGGTTTCAATCATGTCTCCCCTTTCCCTTCTTTCCTCCAGACTGTACATATTAAGTTCCTGAAGTCGCCCTTGATATGTTTTATCCCCCAGACCTTTCACCATTTTTGTTACCCGTCTCTGAACTTGTTCTATCTTATCAATATCTTTTTGTAAGTGAGGTCTCCAGAACTGGACACAGTATTCTAAGTGAGGTCTCACTAAAGATCTATATAGAGGAATCAGAACCTCCTTCCTCCTGCTGGTGATCCCTCTACTGATACATCCCAGAATTATATTTGCTTTTCCCACTGCCTGGTTACACTGTTTTGCAATTATCACTGTACCCCCAATGCTGTACTCTCTAAGCGGATTCTTTTTCCCTAGATGCATTATTTTACATTTAGAAATATTGAACTGCAGCCTCCACTGCTTTGACCAATCTTCCAGCAATGCCAAATCATGTTCCATGTTACAGACACCTCCAGGGATATCAACCCTATTACACACCTTTGTATCATCAGCAAAGAGACATACATTTCCCAACAAACCTTTAGTTATATCACTTACATATAGGTTAAATAGAACAGGACCCAATACAGAGCCTTGTGGTACCCCACTAGTGACTGGTCTCTGTTCTGAGTGTCACGGATAATAATAATACGTTTAAATTGGTAAAAAATAATTTGGGTTTAGCAAGCGCTGTTCATTACTTTATTATTAATTTGCCCCATCATTGGGAACAACTTATACAGCAGCGGCCCCCATATAGGTATTAATATCTTCCGGCACGAGCGTCTAATATTTTTCATCTTTTACTGAAAAGCATGTCCATGTACAGTACAGTATGCACTCAATAATTGGTCGGGGCTCCTTTTGCATGACTTACTGCATCAATGTGGCGTGGCATGGAGGCGATCAGCCTGTGGCACTGCTGAGGTGTTATGGAAGCCCAGGTTGCTTTGATAGCGGCCTTCAGCTCATCTGCATTGTTGGCTCTGGTGTCATCTTCCTCTTGACAATACAACACAGATTCTCTATGGAGTTTAGTTCAGGCGAGTTTGCTATCCAATCAAGCACAGTGATAACATGATCATTCAGTATTGCCAACTCAAATTCAAATTTACTGACACAACGCCAAAAATTTACTGGCACAGCCAAATTTTTACTGGCATTTCCAAACGTTACAAAATTACAGTTTTAAGTGCAAATGTCAGTATTTTGGCTACAAACAAGTACAATATGCAATTAGCAATATGATTTAAGGTAGATAGTAAGGCAAAAAACACACTGACAGCAGTGTGCAGCAGAACAGATGATGAGACCTCAATGACACAACACATCCCATCCTAAGTCACAGTGACAGTCTCTCTCCAAGCCAGGTGGTCCCTTCAGTCCAGTCCGGTCCTGCTCCCAGCCTGCCTTGCTCCCATACCGCATACCCGCACCATGACATCACATGACATGCTCAGGCACTACCCATGCCAGAGTCACCCGAACACACTGTAGCAGGCACACGGATGGTCTCGGCCGGCTTCAAACTGATCCTAGCATCACAGCCATATTTTTTACTGGCAAATTTTTCCTTTTACTGGCATTTACTGGCAGGAGAAATTGCCTGTTTTTTGCTGGCTGCCAGTAAAAATACTGGCGGTTGGCAACACTGTGATCATTAACCCTTTCCCGCCCATGCTATAGCTCAATGACGGCTACAGCACAGGCCTTAATTACCAGGAGGGCGTCAATAGACATCCTTCCATGCATGAGCTGTCTGCGGGGCGCATGGCGTGCTCTGTGATCACCATTAAATGAGACTTACCAGGTGATCAGCTGTCAGCCAATGACAGCTGATCACGTGATGTAAACAGAAGATCGGAAATCTGCTTTTTTTCCCCCTCGCGCTGATAGGGCTCACAGTGCGCGATCTTGCGCACTCACAGTGCATGATCTCGCAGCTGCCGTCAGGTGATGGTGGCTTGCAATAACGAACCAAGTTGCCGCCGTCAGGCCACGGCGGGCGGTCGGCAACTGGTTAAAGTAACGCAGTGCTGTATAGCAAAAAATGGCCTGGTCATGAAGGGGGGTAAATCTTCCGGAGGTCAAGTGATTTAAAAAAAGGTATTATATTGTGTTTGTGTGCATTAAACTCATTAAATTTTTTCCTGAAAATTTTTGTTTGATAAACGACTCTGCAAATATCACGTAACATAAGGGCCTCTGCTTTCAAAAAATATATTTCTACCAAAAAAAAATGCTAATTTAACCACTTGCCAACCAGCTGCCATCATTATGGCAGCATACAAGAAATATTTGGGTGGGAACACCCTAACAATGCATGCTGCTGCTGTAAGACGTCACAAACAACGCAATATATTACAGCGCACACATGACATTTACTCCTGCAAGGCTATTTAAAAACATCTATACATATAAAGCATATATGCAAAAATAATAGGATTTTTTGACTTACCGTAAAATCCTTTTCTCTGAGTTCATTGACGGACGCAGCCTCTTAATCTTGACATGTGGGGTATGCACCTTTTACCAGGAGTAGACTAGGCAGAACATAGTTCAGACAAAAAGCAAAGCTAGCCCCTCCCAGAGGGCAGTCCTCACTCTGCATTACCCCCTCCACCCTGCTAGCACTTCAGTTTGTAACAAGCAGTACAAACTCAGAACACAGAGGGGTGGGTGCTGCGTCCGTCAATGAACTCAGAGAAAAGGATTTTACGGTAAGTCAAAAAATCCTATTTTCTCTTTCGTTCATTGACGGACGCACAGAGGTCCAAGTGGCAGCCTTGCACACCTGAGACACCGACGCTTGGTGTCGGAAACCCCAGGAAGTACTAATCGCCCTGGTGGAATGAGCCGTGACCGGAAAAGGGGGTTCTTGACCCCGAACCTCATACGCACGGGTCACAGTCTGTCTGATCCAACGAGAGATAGTGGCCGACAAGGCCGCCAGCCCCTTGTGTGGTCCATCCGCCACCACAAACAGCGCGTCCGACCTCCGTAAGGAGGCAGTGGCCATCAAATACACCCGCAGAGCCCTAACCACATCCAAGGAGTGCAAAGCAACCTCCCTAGGATGTGATGGGCGCGGACACAAAGAAGGAGGGACAATGTCCTCATTAATGTGAAAAGAAGAAACCACCTTCCGTAGAAACGAAGGAGATGGGCGCAGCACCGCCTTGTCCTTATGCAAGACCAAGTATGGAGACCTACAAGACAAAGCCGCCAACTCAGACATCCGCCTGGCGGATGTGATGGCCACCAAGAAGGCCACCTTTTGCGAGAGCAACTGCAAAGAAATGTCTCTGATCTTTTCATATGGCGGCTTCTGCAGTACTGAAAGTACCAGGTTCAGGTCCCACGGCGCCAGGGGTGATCGCACCTGAGGGGCCACATGACGTACCCCCTGTACAAACGTACGAATCAAAGAGTGCGTCGCTAACGGACGCTGGAAAAGAATCGCTAGGGCCAAAATCTGCCCCTTGAGGGTACTCAATGCCAGTTTTTGATCCAGGCCTTGCTGAAGAAAGGCCAGCACACGAGCCACTGAAAAGGAACGGGGGTTCCACCCCCTGCCTTCGCACCAAGCAGTATAAGCCTTCCAGGTGGTGATAAATCTTGCGTGACGTGGACTTACGTGCCTTAAGCATGGTGGGGACCACTGACTCAGAGACCCCTCTATCCCTCAATACCTGGGACTCAATAGCCAAGCCATAAAAGCCAGTGAGTGTAAAGCAGGGTGCAGGATGGGCCCCTGCGACAGCAGATCTTCGGGTAGCAGAAGCCGCCAGGGAACATCCGTTACCATCCGCACCACGTCGGCGTACCAAGGACGCTGAGGCCAAACTGGAGCCACCAGGAAAGCCGGAATCCCCTCCACTTCTATCCTGCACAACAGGCGCGGAAGAAGCTTGAGAGGAGGGAAGGCGTAAAGGAGCCGGTACCGAGCCAAGGAGCCACAAGGGCGTCCACGGCGTCCGCCAACGGATCCCTTGCTCTGCACACAAAGGTCCGCACCTTGCGATTGAACCGGGATGCTAGCAGGTCCACGTCTGGCGTGCCCCACCTCTGGCAAATCTGACAGAACACTTCTGGATGCAGTGACCACTCTCCCTGATCCAGAGTTTGGTGACTGAAAAAGTCCGCCTGCCAATTTTCTACGCCTGGAATGTAAACGGCGGAGATTGCTGGCACATGGAGCTCTGCCCACCTCAGAATGTGGGCTGCTTCCGCAGCTGCTGCCAAGCTCTTTGCTCCGCCCTGATGGTTTACATACGCCACCGCCGTGGCGTTGTCCAACTGCACACGAACCGGTCGACCGTGCAACCTCCCCGACCAATGGGAGAGGCAGAGCATGATCGCCTGCAGTTCCAGCACATTGATTGGAAGGCGGCACTCCTCCGATGACCATCAGCTCTGGGCAGACAACCGCTAGGCTGGTGTCCGTCATGACAATCGACTATTCCAGGGGAAGGAACGACTTCCCCAGACTCAATGTCGGGGCCCGTAGCCACCAGGCAAGAGCCCCCTTGGTCTGATGATCCAACCTGATCACCCGATCCAGAGACAACGGAGACTTGTCCCACTGCAGCAGAATCGCCCGCTGCAGGAGCCGGGTGTGACTCTGGGCGTACGGTACCGCCTCGAAGGCCGACACCATGAGCCCCAACACCCACATGCAAAAACGTAAGGAAGACCACCGCCGTGACAGCAGAGCCCGTACCGCAGTTTGCAGCGTCAGCAACTTGGCCGGAGGAAAGAACACTATCGCCTGCTCTGTGTCCAGTATCAGGCCCAGATATTGTAGGCGGCGCGATGGGACCAGCGTCGACTTCTGAAGGTTGATCAACCAGCCGAAGTCCCACATGGAGGCCAAGGTGATAGAGATGTTGTCCTCCAGGGCAGGAGCCGACTCCGCCCTCAGGAGCAGATCATCTAGATATGCCACCACAGCAATGCCCCTCTGCCTCAGTAGAGCCAGCACCGGAGCCAACAGCTTGGTGAAGACTCGCGGAGCGGAGGCTAGGCCGAAGGGGAGAGCCACAAATTGGTAGTGGAGGTCCCCCACCGTGAAACGCAGGAAACACTGATGCTGAACACAAATGGGAACGTGGAGGTACGCGTCCCTGATGTCCAGAGAAGCCAGGAAATCCCCCTGGCGCAGCGCGGCCACGACATCCTGAATTTGCGCGCCCTCACAAAGTGATCGTGCTCCTTTAGGTCCAGAACCGGCCTGACTCCATCCTTCTTTGAAACCACAAGGAGGTTGGTATAAAACGCGCTGAACCGTTCCGCAGGAGGGACCGGGACAATCACCCCCTGCTCGAACAGAGCATGGACAGCCCCAAACAGAGCTTGCTGACGCCCCGGAGGGAGTCTCAGATTTGAGGGGAAGAACCTGTCCGGGGGCAGGGTACAGAACTCTATCTTGTACCCGGAAAACACCACCTCTCGCACCCAAAGATCCAAGATGCGGGTGGTCCACCGGGCCGCGAACCCCAGAAGCCGACCCATGATGCGGAGGCGGGCTTCTCCTCCGCCTTCCCGAACTTGCGCTGCCAGGAACGTTTCTGGTTCCCTGCGGCAGCCTTGCCAGACCGAGGACCCGCGCCCGTTGCACCGGGCGCACGAAAAAAACGCTTCTGGGTAGAGAAAGAGGGACATTGTTTTCGGCGTTGCTCCCGCCACTTGGGTTCCGGAAGAAAGGTACTCTTCCCCCCTGTGAAATCCTTAATGATCTCATCTAGGGAAGCCCCAAACAGCTGACCACCCTGACACGGCAGGTCCATGAGACTTTTCTTCGACGCATGGTCACCCGACCAGCACCGCAGCCACAGCAGTCGTCTAATGATGACCGCAAAAACTGCCAGTTTTGACAGCATGGGAGCTACGTCCAAGGCCGCGTCACAGAGGTACCTGAGACCCTGCGCCAGCTGGTCAACCAGCTGCACCGACTCCGAAGGAACCACGAGGTCCCCCAAATCCTTGTGCAACACTGTCGCCCACTCCGTGAGCGACTGCGCCACCATTGCTGACGCCAGTACCGGCCGCATGGCCGTCCCCGCCACCAGGAACATAGCCTTGGACACCGCCTCCGTCTGCCTGTCGGCTGGATTTTTAAAAGATGGAGAACCCTCCATAGGGATAGTGGTAGCCTTGTTCAGGCGGGTCACCGGCGAGTCTACCACAGGGGGACGCCCACTTTTGCAACAAGCTATCCTCAAAAAGATAGCGCCCAGAAAAGTGTTTTGGTAATGTGAACGAATTCTGAGGACGCTGCCATTCCTCATAGACAAACTGATCAAAATATGGCACATAAGGGAAAACCTTAGGAGCCCGAGCCGGCCTGTGGGACCCAAAGGTGTAAGCCACCTCCTGCAATGTCCCAGTCTGGCCTAAACGCAGCATCTCACAGACGGCAGCCACCAGGGAGCCCACCAACACCTTTTTCCACGTTACAGTGGCCCCCTGCTCCTCCTCGCTGTCAGAAGGCTGCTTAGATCCCACCACATGTGCCGACCAGAAGGAGGAAACGGTGCCAAAGCACATGCTTTCGCCCATGCTTTCGCCCATCAGGAGACCAACCAAAAATGGCCGCCGAGCGGTCACTAGAAGCCAAAACCGCCACAAAATGGCCACGACTATGGCAAAATGGCGGCCAGCCCCGAAAAAATGGCGGCGACACAGAACAGCAGGAAAAGGAGGCGGGATGCGGTGGGATGGGGGGGAGGGGAAGAGAATGGGGAGGGGAACCCACCTACACCCAGTCGGGGGGGACACTCGCCAGCCCCCCTTCTGCACCCCCAAAGGGGGGGAGGGGGAACGCGTACTCACCCTTCCAGACGGGCGCAGCGGGTAGCCACCCGAGACAGACCTGCCGCCCCTACAGGTGGGGAGGGAGCTGCCGGCCATGCGACACCTCGACGCGAGCCGCAGCCCGGTCACTCAGTGCGCTGGCGGGACATTTAACCCGCTGGCCGCCCCGCACGGAACGGGGCCCAATGCGGCCGACCCCGCAAGCAGCTAAGGGACGGCTCGCATCCGTCGGCCACGCTGGGGATATTACCTGGACCTAAGTATCTCCAGCCTGTCACCCAGCAGGCTGCTTGATTGCATTCTTCATCACATAGCTTGAGCAAAAACAAAAACATTGGGGAACCGCAGATCCCAGCAGGGAGCCAGGTCCTACTCCTTGCACTAGGCAGATAAAACTGAAGCGCTAGCAGGGCGGAGGAGGTTATGCAGAGTGAGGACTGCCCCCTGGGAGGGGCTAGTTTTACTTTTTGTCTGAGCTATGTTCCGCCTAGTTTACTCCTGGAAAAAGGTGCATACCCCACATGTCAAGATTAACCACTTCAGCCCCGGAAGGATTTCCAGCTTTAGGACCGGAGCCCTTTTTGCGATTCGGCGCTGCGTCGCTTTAACTGAAAATTGCGCGGTCGTGCGGCGTTGTACCCAAACTAAATTTGCGTCCTTTTTTTCCCCACAAATAGAGCTTTCTGTTGGTGGTATTTGATCACCTCTGCGTCATTTCTGATCGCCGCTATAAACAAAAGAGCGACAATTTTGCAAAAAAACCCAAATTTCTTACTTTTTGCTAAAATACAAATCCAAAAAAAAATATAAAAAAACATTTTTTTTCACCGTTTTTGGCCAATTTATATTCTTCCTCATATTTGCGATAAAAAAATCGCAATCGGCGTTTATTGATTGGTTTGCGCAAAAGTGGTCGCGTTTATGGGTGATGAGAATTCATTTTTGGGGTTTTTATTTTTTTTTTATTTTTTACTAGTAATGGCGGCGGTCTGCGATTTTTAGCGGTACTGCAATATTGGGGCGGACATGTCGGACCATTTTGACACTTTTTTGGGACCATTGGCATTTATACAGCGATCAGTGCTATAAAAATGCACTGATTACTGTGTAAATGTCATTGG
>BLSH010247575.1:35969-46334 GCA_018402905.1 Glandirana rugosa
ACCGAAACTTCCTATTCAAGTGGAAATCATTGTACAATGTGGGTATATAAAATGTGATCCCCTGCTCTGTCGAGGGGGGGGGGTGCTTAATAGTAACATGGTACACCATAAATATATGGGTGTAACATGTTACTAAAGGTGAACTTATCCTTCAAAGCCATTTAATAGCCCTTGCAGTACAGTTACTATAAATCAGTCTTTAAGAAATGCAGAGTAGAGCACAGCTGTAAATCTGCAAAGAACAGGCCATCCATCACTAGCAGGAGACCAGCAAAGCAGTGTGTAACATTGCTCTATGTGGCAGCAATCATTTGTCATGTGTCATAAAACTAGCTTCTCTAAATATAATATCCAAACATAAGTTCTCTTAAAGCAGAGCTCCACCCAAAAGGGAAAGTTCCACTTTAAGGCCTCCATCCCAACTCCTGTTTGTGAAACTGAGCTTTTGAGAAGGGGGGGTACCCAATTATGACAGGTACCTGCTCCCACTTACGTTGCGATCAGAAGCGGAAGTTCTTCTCAAAGTCTTCTGGGACACCTGACCGCTCCCAGAAGACTTTGGGACCAGTCACAGAGCGCAGCAGTGCTCCCGCATGTGCTGGGGGCACCCGGCTGTGCAGCCACAAGCTGTCACAGCCGGGTGCCCATAGTGAAGATTACGGCGCCACCGAGGGTGGACACAGGATGAAAACAGCAGTGGTGAGTGCACTGCTGGATCGTGGGACAGGTGAGTGACTGTTTATTAAAAGTCAGCAGCTTTTTGTAGCTGCTGACTTTTTAATAAATGCAAAAATGACTGCTTTAAAGCAGTTGTCTACCCATTGATTTGATAGTGTCAAAGAAGAGTTAATATTCCCGGAATGCCGGAAATGCTAGCTGTCTCCTTGATTGTGCTCTCAACCAAACTAGCAAACCATCCAATGGGTGGTGTCATAATGGATCACATGTGCAGCATCATGGCAGTTGCAGATTAAACAGAGGCTAAGATGTCAGCTTCCTTAGCTGAAAAGATAGGAGAGTATACAACCACTTTAAGTGTGTCAAGCACGGCACTCTGTTCTAAAAGAACCCTGCTGTTTATATTCTGTAAACCTGATTATCATACACTCCCTTTTTTCCAAAAGGATGATGAGGAATTCCCTGACTTGATGTCCTCTACTGGTGTTGCTGAAAGAGGTTTAAGACTTGGGAATAGAAGTTTTTCTAGTTACAGCCGGGGGCCTCGAGAGACATTGGTAAGAAAGTAAATGTTAGAAAATATTTTATTGCCACATGTTTATCAGAACTTTTCTAAAACATCCCCACGGTAAAGCTGTGTACCTCCCATGAATGACAATAGAAAAGGGTTTTTTTTTTTTTTTTGTATGTACTGTAAAATCTTTCTTGGGGAGTTGATTGGGGGGCACAGATCCCAGTTGTGGTTTCTCTTTGTTTCTTACCTTTAGTCCATGTTTATATCAGGGCTTTAATGCTAGATTTTATTTTATTTTTTTCTTTCTGGTGATCTTCTTCTAGTTGCTCTTGTTTTCTTTACCTTTTCATTTTTTCATCTCTGAGCTTGTTTTCACTTGTGTGCTACGGTGCAGGAGTATAACGCAGGGGAGAATAAAGTTGTTGTGGTTTCCTGGCACTAGTAAGTAGGGCATGTGTACCTCAGGGTAAAGCTGTGTCCCCCTGAATATTTTATTGTAAGCACAAAAAGCTTCTTCATGCCACTTTAGTATTGTTTAGCCCTACAGCACAGCAAAAAAGAACCATACTAAAAAGTCACACAAGAAATGTATTTGATGAAAGAACGTGTGTGAATGTGGCCGAAAATTATTGGAATAGCGTAGCATTTAGATGCTAGCTTTTATGTGATACTATAAAAGCAATTGAGATAAAAATGTAAGTAATGCCGTCAGCTTTTAAACAAGCTTAACTAGAAAGCTTAACAGAGCTTTGTCCACTCTATTAAATTAGGAAAGGTGATAGAGTGGTTGTCGTTTATACTTAAATCAGAACTACACTGCATCTGAGCACCACAAGCTACAAACTCTTTTTAATTCATTGTTAATATTTAAAGCAAACATACCCATCCATCCATGTCTCCATGCTGTTTTTTTTTTGTTGAGAAAATGCTTTAAAGAATACCCTCTAGCATTTTTAGCTGTGACCATATTGAATAAGGGCAGATGATTCATGTAGCATTAACTTCCTGGAATCCATCTTCCCTTAGCTCAAGCATTCAAGCAGCAGGGTGTGCTTATCTGAGAAAACCCCTCCTCCTCTCCTGAAGACTTCGGGGATTTATGACATAATTTGCCTAGGCCTGCAAACCGGAAGTAACTGAATTAACATAGAAAAAAGTTTAAAGGATAAGTTCACGTTTAAAAAAAAAAAATGAATGCACATTTTTTTGCAGGTAAAAAGCTAGTATGGGGAACTTATCCCACTACTGCTGTCACAGGGAGAGAGGGCAGCAGGGAGTGGCTACAGCAGTGAGAACATTACATGTTCCACCCTAAAAACAGGTGGAACAGGTAACATGTTTCCAAAGGTGAGCTTATCCTTTAAAACAAGTAAATACTATATACTTTCCTATCTATTTACTAATCTAGCAGCATGAGGATTAAAAATTGTCAATGTTGATTGAGAGAGTGAAGTTCCGCTTTAAAGTGCATTACCAAAATTTTAAAGGTTTCACCAGAGCAAGAGGTGTAGGAAAATCCAATGTCCATTGTCCTAATTCCCCTTGCTTTGTAGGGATTCCCTCTTACTTCCTGTTGTATCTCCAGGACAGGAAGTGATGGGACATCACCCTAACAGGACACAGCAAAAATAAACACTTCTACTTTTACCAAAACCAAAAATATGTTTTAAGGGGTATTTCGCTTTCAAGGAAAAAGTATCTTTTTGAGACATTTTTGGATGATTGATTCTATAGGCCATTGGGCAACGTGACGTAACTTTACTTTGAAACCATTGTTTCAAGCAGAAGGTAACCAGACACATAAGCGGTTATCATGTTCCTCGCCTAGGAACCACTTTGTAAAGCTGAATTATGAGTCTTGGCTGGAATTGTCCTTTGCACATAGAAATACAGACACCGCTAATATATCCTTAAATCTCCCAGGAGTCATCAAAGACAAAAGGCAGTGGCAGGAAGAGCAAAACTCCTGTACAGCTGGATTTAGGAGGCATGCTGGCAGCACTTGAGCAGAAACAACACATAGATAAAACCAAACCTTCTACTAAGCCAGTCGTCTTGTCTGGTAAGTGGGATATCAATGTGATATCTATATGTTTTTTACAAAGTCCTTATACATTGCAGTGATTCATCTTTTGGTCTTCATTCACACCGGCGCATATAACCCAGTGTAGAGGGTTTATGCAAAAAGCTGCCAAACTCCAGCGCTCACTTCATCCAAGGTGGTTTGGGCGGTGCTGCTCTCCCTGAGTTGGAAACTCCAAACAGTCTAAAAACAAACAAAAAGGGAGGGCGCAGCTCTGAGGAAGGGGGCTTGTCTCCCGAAAAGCGTTAGCTTTCCAACCAACCACTGAGGCTTGGCACCCATGTTACTGGAGTGTATATGACATGCTCTGTATTCACTCATGTTTGTGAGTATGTTTGTTTTTGGCTGTTCTAATAAATTTTAAAGGTGATGCACTAGGCGTTTGTGCCCTCCCTCTTTTTTTGTTTTTAGAGGGTTTATGCGCCTGGGGAATGGCAAGTGTTCTGTCCAGCCAGCCTGTTAAAATCAATGCCACGCTGAGAGATGCCATGGCTGTTCTGATCTTCCCGCACTTGTTTAAATAATCTGCGTCGCATGTAAACACTGCCATATGCAGGAGGATCTGTAGAGCCACTGCATCTCTCGGCATGTCAGTGATTGATTTCAGGTGCATAAACACAACCTTCTGCACGGAGGTACGGGTTTATGTGCCATTCTGAATGAAGCTTTGATGTGTTCCTTGTCCTTTTACATTAACAATTGCACTTTGACGTCAGCTATTGCAAGATTTACCTGAAAACCTTGTGATAAAATTTTGAGGTATTGGGATAATTATTTTAGCATCAAACAGTTGGTTCTTAGGCTGAATTTGCTGGGCCATCCAGTCCTGCACAAATTGGCATTTGTATGAAATCTGAACCATTTGTAGATTGTTTTCCTTATAGTGGAGAGATCGACCTCCAATAATTTGAATTATAATTTCATGGATTTAGTGGTGATAAATGTAGGGACGTACTTATTTTATCCACATTACAAATCTGCCTTTTCATTCATTTGAATTATGAGATTGAATACACAATGATACATTTGTGTGTGATTTGTTCAAGTACTTTATTTTTAGGCATCATTTGAATGAAGATTTAATGTGTGCCTGATCAAAGATGTTGGAAAAAGTCAACAACTTCCATGGGGTGTAAAATTTTTACATAACTGTATGTAATTATTCAGCTCAAACATGTGCTCTTTTATATTCTGAAAAAGGTAAAGTGGTATTAAATCCAACAGCAAACATTTATTATATTGCAGGTTACCAATTCTTAGATGTGATGGCTGCATTCATTTTTCTTTTTTTTTTTTTTTTTTTATCAAAGGATTTTATTGATTACAAACAAGCATCATGACCACACTTCCCACACGTATCGTACAGTTAGTCGCCACAATATAACACATAACCACCCGCATCACAATTAACCATCAGGGCATTTTACAAATAAATGTCATGTGTATCCCTTTACCCCTCCCCACCGACCCCTCCTACCCTCATAGCAACAGTCTGTCCCATATTAGTTCCACTGGTGAAAGGCCAGGTGTGTCTAACCATGAAAACAACAGTTTTTCAAATTTGGCAGGACTTCCCCTGTGTTGGTAAATGTACTTTTCTAGATGGAGGGTGTCCCCCATTTGGGCAATCCATTCCTTAACAGTGGGGGGGCGGGCGCATCTTTCCAGTGATGAGAAGATGGGCCTGAAAGAGGGCCCTGGAAATGGCTTGCTTGGGGGCCTCTTCTATAGGCAGACTGTCCAGGATACCCAGGATACAATGTTTAGGGTCGGTAGGTATGGCAACCTGGAACACTCTATCCACAGTACTTAGCACCCCTGCCCATTAACGGTGTAATTTGGGGCAGCGCCATATCAGGTGAATTAGGTCTGCGTGGTCTCTGGTACATCTTGGGCATTTTAAGTCCTCTCCCACCCCCATGGCAAAGAGCCTAGCCGGTGTAAGGTGCACTCTCAGTACTATATAAAGCTGCTACAACCTTTGCGCCACATTCAGGGAACACACCTGCACTGCCTGGAGTACCTCCTCCCACTGTTCCTCCTCTAGTGCCCCCACGTCACGCTCCCATTTAGCTACCACCTGGAGAGGGACGCCCTCGTGGTAGATCGATATAAGCATAGAATAGCACTGGGATATGAATCCCTTAAACAAAGTCACACCTTCCATGTAAACAAAAATGGGGGTAGGTGAAAGTGTCCACTGAGACTCCCGGGACTGTGCTCGTATCGCGTGTTGCAGTGGCATATAATAAAAATGCATAGACTGCGGCAGGCGAAACTTCTCCCACAGTGTTCTGAATGGGCATAATTGGCCATTATAAAAGATTTGCCTTAGGTACATGACCCCATATCTCCTCCATCTCTCCCCACATGGCAGTGTGAGGAGCTCAGGATAGTGGCCTTTGTTCCAGATGGGGCTACATTTGGTGAACCCTTCCACTTTCTGGAGGTATCTAATTTTGCTCCATACTTTCTGCATGAAGTTATACGTGGGGAACCGCCTGTTAGGTTTAGCATAGGATAATGCCTCTAACCACTGTGCCACATTCTGTGTTCCCGTTACATGGCTAACAAGATATTTGGCAGGATCCTAATCCCCCTCCTGCCTTGTCGAGAGAAGCCTAGCTATATGCTGTGCCTGCGCGGCTAGATAGTAAAGCCACGGGTTAGGTAACACCAACCCGCCCCTATCCTTTGCCTTCTGCAGCTGTTCAAGTTTAACCCTTGGAGTGTAACCAAAGGAGAGTCCTGAACAGAGAGTTAATGACCCTAAACACTTTCGACGGGACCACCATGGGGGTATTATGCAATATGTATAATAGTTGTGGCATGAGGATCATCTTGGTCAGATTTACTCTACCTACCAGGGACATTCTAAGTCTGGACCATATCTTAATTTTTCCCCTCATACGGGCTAACAGGGGCGTCAGATTCAGCCTAACATACTCTCTTGGTTCAGGAGTTACCTGTACCCCCAAGTATCGGAAACAGGAGGTCACTGGTATCCCCTGAAGTGAGGGGCCCACTCTTTCTGAGTCTGTATCTAATGGCATGATGGAGGTTTTGTTCCAATTGATCACCAGCCCTGAGAAAGAGCCGAACCGTGTGATAAGGGACATCGCCTCCCGCAGGAAGTCTGAGGTGTCTCCCAGCAGAAGCATGGTATCATCCGCATAGAGCATTAGTTTCTCCTGCACCTCACCATACTGGAACCCCCATATTTGGGGGTTTGCTCTGATCTGGGCAGCCATGGGCTCAATGGCCACCGCGAATAGCAGTGGGGACAGCGGGCACCCCTGTCGAGTGCCCCTAAAGAGGGAGAACTGCAAGGACACGCGGCCCGCCTCCCTTATAACTGCTCATGGGGAGCAATAAAGTAACTGTACCCAGGCCAGAAATGCCCTACCAAAGCCGAATTTGCCCATGACCGCCCAGAGATAAGGCCACTCTATGCTGTCGAAAGCCTTATGGGCATCCAGCGACAGCAGTGCTCTGTCGCCCATATTGTCAGGCTGGGATTGTAAGTTGAGGAACAGGCGTCTAAGATTTATTGAAGTGGATTTTTGGGGTATGAAGCCCTACTGGTCGGGGTGGATGATGGAGGAGATAACCTTTTTAAGCCTCAATGCCAGTACTTTAGCTAAGATTTTTATGTCGCATTGGAGCAGGGATATGGGTCTGTACGACCCCGCCTCCAGTGGGTCTTTTCCTGGTTTTAATAAATGGGCAATGTTGGCCCTGGGCATCGAGGTAGGCAAGACCCCCAGTTTCCTAGCTGTATTGAGGACCTCAAGCAGGCGGGGGAGAATAGCTCCCCCATACTGCTTGTATACCTCCATTGGGAGACCGTCATCTCCCGGGGCCTTATAGTTTGGTGACAAACTGACCGCCTCTTGTAGTTCCTCCATTTTAGTGGTGGCATCTAATATTGCTTTTTGTTTCTCGGTGAGGGAAGGGAGATCTATGGTTGCAAGATAGTCCTCCAATTCCATCGCTGAGTATTCCCCCTCTAGACTTATATAAGTCAGCATAGAAACCCTGTAGTTCCTGCTTAACAAGGGAGGGGGTACTTACAACCTTCCCCTTACCGTTGCGCAACGTGCCCACCGGGGGGGAGGCCTGCGAGGACCTGGAGATTTTTGCAAGGAGCTTTTCAGTCTGTTCTCCCTCCTCGTAAAAGGCCAACCTATTAAAGAAGCGTTTTCTGTCTGCCGCGGAGCCCGTGATCCGGTCCAGAGTCTCCTGGGCCAACAGCCAAGCCTCCCTGTGTGCCTCCGTGGAGTCCGCCACGTATTCAGCCTCCAGTCGGCGCACCATTTGCACCGCCTGGTCTATCTGAGCGTGTGATCTGTTTTTGACCTCTGCAACCTCTTTGGCAAAAATCCCCCTTGGGAATGCTTTAAATGTGTCCCACGTAAGGTTCAAGCCAGGATGGTGAGAGTGACGCTCCCAAAACTCTGTTATGCTGCTCGCTATCCTATCATGGGATGTAATCAAGTTTAGCCAGAAGGCATTTAACTTCCAGGGGGCCCTTTGTAGGTCAGTGGGTGGTATAGCCTTTACGTGCACCAGGAGGAGGGAGTGGTCAGATATCCCCCTAACCAGGTACTGTATATCCTGCAGCAAGTGAGATATCTGAGGGGAGCACAGATACAGATCAATTCTCGACAGAGACATGTGTGATTTAGAAAAACATGAAAATATGGTCTGCAGCGGATTGTGTACCCGCCATGGATCAATCCACCCTACCTCCTCTGTGAATTTCCGCAGTGCCGCTTGGGCAATTTTGCAGCCAGCCACTGGGGAGGGGGGGGGATGTTTGTCCCTGACGGTATCCAAGAAGCAGTCAAAGTCCCCCACAGCCACCATAGGCACGCCAGGGTCGTTCAGCTGGAACACAAGTAACTTCCTCAAAACCTCCGAGCCATACGGGAGGGGCACATATATTGCAGCCAAAATACATTTCAAGTCATGAATTTTACATAGCAGAAATACAAATCTCCCCTCTGAATCAATGAGCTGGTCATATACATCAAACTGCACAGAGCGGTGTACCAAGACACTCACACCCCTCGAATATGAGGTATGTGTGGAATGAAACCCCCGGCCTACCCATGAAAAATTCAGGGACGACAGTGTCTCAGGCGTCAGATGAGTCTCCTGAAGTGCATATATGGCCGGTGAGAGCAGAGGATATCATAAAGCGTTTGAGTGGGTAATGAAGTCCCCTGATAGTCCAGGGGAGGATAGGTACAGTGGTCATGGTGATGCAAAAATAAAATGTTCTGCTGGTCCAAATGAACCCAGTTCATTCATTGGGGGCCCAATAGGATCCAGAGGGTACACTTCCAGATTCTTACTGGCCAAGTGGTGTTTGGGCTCTCCCCAGGGGTCACTTTTCCCTGAGGTAACCCTGGCAAGGGCGTTCCTGAGAGCCCTGCAAATTACTGTGGTATTGCTGGTTGTCAGTATAGAATAAATCAGAAGATGCATGAGATCAAGTGTTGTCAAAGATGAAGTACCAAAAGTTCCACCAAACTGTGGAGAAGAAAACAGTCGCTCACCGGCGACAACTGACCTAATAGGCCAACGTGATAACCTATAACACAGAACAAAAATGGATCTGAGGATTACTGTGATATGTAGCATCGCTCTCTTTGTAATCCACAGAGGTAATCAGTCAGATAAGTATACAGGCTAGGTGCTGCCTTTTGAATACAACGTGTATTAGTCAACTCACATGCTCTCATCGCTTGTATGGAAGTGATGGTATGGTCTCCCGACCCAGTAGAAATGAGGCCCCTTTTCAGTCCTCTGCCCCCGCTCTTCCCGCCCTGCAAAGGAGATGTTCATTGGTGTCAATCCATTGGGATGCGTCAGCCGCAGATTCAAAGAATTTGGCTTGGCCTCCAGCAGTGATCCGGAGCTTTGCAGGGTATAGCATGGCATACGGTGTATGGAACTGCTGCAGGCGCTATTTAACATCTTCAAATCTAGCCCTGCGACGCTGCACCTCCGCAGAGTAATCCGGATAGAAGTAGATGCGGACTCTGTTGAATTTGATATCACATTTTTCTCTCGCCTGTCGCAGGATGATCTTTTTATCCATGTAGTTGAGCAGTCTCGCAAGGAGTGTACAGGGTGGGTGTCCCGGTGGAAGGGGTCTGGGTGGCACCCTGTGGGTCCGCTCAACAGCATACAACGGGGTGAATACGTCTTTCCCAAATATCTCCAGCAGCCAATTTTCTATGAAGGTTATGGGGTCCCTGCCCTCCACCTTCTCGGGTAACCCCACAATACGCGCATTATGTCTGCGCAAACGATTCTCAATATCATCCGACTTGAGTTTATTCGCTTTTGCCAGCCTGGATGTGCTTTGTGTGTCCCTGAGGAGTGGGGCCATCTTATCTTCAGTATCGCTGATGCGGCCTTCCGTGGCCGTTGTGTGTTCCCTCAGCTTCTGTAAATCATGGCGTATGAACCCCAGTTCCTCTCTCAGGCCTCCGAACTGATCCTGCAGTGAGTGTACAGATGCGGTGCAGCGGTGCACCGCTCTAAGGATTTCAGCAAGGGTAGGCTGTTGTGCCTCTTCCTCACCCCCTCCGACCTCCACATCACTGTGTTGATTGCCCTGTATGCCTGAGCAGTGCTGGGAAGCGACCTCCTCCTCTTTTCCAGCCTGGAAGACAGCAGGGGTGGCCACCATATCTTCCCCACTCCCCAGCTCCAGGGCCCCCGATAATTTCTGGGCATAATACAGCATATCCCTGGGGGGGGGGGGTCTTTGTTATTGGCTTTAGGGGTTTTATGGGTCTTACCCGAGTCTTTCCCCTTCTCCGTCACACATGCTCGCTGGGGAAGGGAGGCGGCGGCGCCATGTTGGGCCTCAGCGGCGTCTCCACTCTCCATCTGTTTGCAGGTTAACATGGCCGCTGGGAAGTGTGAACGGAGGACCGGAGCCTTCTGCAGACTGTACCGGAGTACCCTGTTAGAAATTTCGGCAGGATTACAGGTCGGGAGCAGGATCAATGCCGGGTTCTGTGTCGGAGCTCCGTGAGCTGCTTTCACTCACATGCTGCGCTTGGACACG
>BLSH010247575.1:52244-63926 GCA_018402905.1 Glandirana rugosa
ATCACAAAACGGACATATTCTTCGATTTACGATAAGGATACACACTTTTTCTGCCGTCACTTTTCTATGTTTCTAAGTAATAATGCTGTAGTGCAGAACAACCTTGCAGACCTCGCCAGTCACAAACTTTAGACCTTTTGAACCATGTATGTGTTGGACTCTCTGTACTGTTAAGGTCCATGCACACTGGGCTTAAAAAAAATGGCAGTTCTGTTAGTAGAAAAAATTCACATATAGAGCGTTTTTATACAGGCGTTTTAGGAGCGTTTAACATTTTCTTTTCTGCTAGAAAACGGCTGAGCCTAAAATATGCCTCTAAACCTCCTCATATGCATGGACACATAGGAATAGCATTTAGCTTCTTATACAGGCAAAACACTAGACTCCTCTAGAAGCAGTGTTTTTGTTTTTTTTAAGCCAGTGTGCATGAACCCTTATAATGCACAGTGCCTCATTTTGAAATGTAAATCGTTCTGTCCATTTTTTGGAGTGCAGTTAGAGATCAGACATAAACAAACAGGCAGTCTTTATTTCCAAGGACAGAATATTCTTTAGGCAGTAAGGCCTGGTTCACAGCTATGATTTTTTTGTAGTGCCTTTTCAGTTTTGCAGAAACACACTACAGTCCATTTAGCATGGTTTCCTATGGGTCACGTTCACATCTGTGCATTTTATGGTAAGGGCCAGGGACCTTTTTCTGGTTTTTGGTTCCATAGACTTCAATGGATCAAAAACGTGTACTGAAAAATGCAAAATGCGCCTGGAATATGCAAACTGCAACCTGCATAGGCGTGAACCAGGCCTTAAGTCTCACTATGTGAAGCTTCTTGATTAACTTTCTGTAATATATGTATGTTAATTTTTCACATCTTCAGATTATTTTGAAAGAAAGAGAACAGAAGAAACAGCTGCAGTCTTCTGTGTCCCAGGATGCATCCCAGAAAGTGGAGGAAGCTCATTTGGATGATGCAGAGGGAATAGTGGAGTGCCAGGATGTGTCTGAAGAGCCTCTTGGTTCTCCAAGCCCAGAAGATATAGGTATCTTACATTACAATTTTTGGTTACATTTGAAAAAAAAAAAATGAAAGTGTTCCGAACATATTAACAATGCTACTCACAGGCCTTGCTGTTCCACAGATTTTTCATCTTATTTTTGTGAAAAGGTTTATACCATTATTCAAAGAAGTGGAAATATTCATGTAACACGAATGCCTCCCGGTAAGGGCTCATTCACAAAGCACATGCTTTAAAGTGGTTGTCAACTCGTCACAACCACTTTAACCTACAGGTAAGCCTATAATAAGGCTTACCTGTAGGTGCCCTGCATATCTCCTAAACCTGCACGGTTCAGGAGATATGCAGTGTACTAGCTGTGCAGACGTCATTTCCGCACATGCGCAGTGAAGAAACGGCCTCCGTGCCATTTCTTCACTGTGATCATGCCATAACTGGCGGCTCCAATGCCACTTCGGCCAGTCACGGAGCCGGAGATCGCAGTCCCGGAAGGAAGAGGGGCAGAATATGGATACTGCCACCACAGGGGACAGCGCTGGACGTCGCATGCTTTGTTTGCAGGTAAGTGGCACATAATGGGCTACTATGCTATGCATAGTAGCCCATTATGCATCTACTTTGCAGGGGAATGTAGAGGAAGTACGTCCAATCTGGATTTACTTCCTCTTTAACTGTCCTAAAGAGGTTGTAAACCCCCCTGTGTATGTTTTACCTATAGGTAAGCTTAGAATAAGGCTTACCTATAGGTACTGTAAATATCTGATCGGCGGCTCCCACGCACATACGGCCAGTCACGGAGCCCGAGTCCACAACCCCAGAACGAAGAGGGGTGAAGATGGATGCGGCCTGCAGTGGGGACGGCGCGGGCTTCATTTGCATGTAAGTGTCACATAATGTGCTAGTATGCGATGCATACTAGCACATTATGCTTTTACTTTGCAGAGGAAGAAAAACTCATCAGAATTTACTTCCTTTTTTAAGCCTAGTTCACACTATTACAGGGTGGGCCATTTATATGGATACACCTTAATAAAATGGGAATGGTTGGTGATATTAACTTCCAGTTTGTGGCACATTAGTATATGTGAGGGGGGAAACTTTTCAAGATTGGTGGTAACCATGGTGGCCATTTTGAAATCGGCCATTTTGAATCCAACTTTTGTTTTTTCAATAGGAAGATGGTCATGTGATACATCAAACTTATTGGGAATTTCACAAGAAAAACAATGGTGTGCGTGCTTGGTTTTTAACGTAACTTTATTCTTTCATGAGTTATTTACAAGTTTCTGACCACTTATAAAATGTCTTCAATGTGCTGCCCATTGTGTTGGATTGTCAATGCAACCCTCTTCTCCCACCCTTCACACACTGATAGCAACACCGCAGGAGAAATGATAGCACAGGCTTCCAGTATCCGTAGTTTCAGGTGCTGCACATCTTGTATCTTCACAGCACGTGTGCATAGACAATTGCGTGCGAGGCGGCCGGCGGGTTAAATGTCCCGCCAGCGCACCTAGGACCGGGCACCCCGTGTCCGTGTCACGGGTGCTGCGTGGCCAGCAGCTCCCCCCCCCCCGTTTCGGCGGAGTGGCAGGACTGCTTCGGGTGACTACCCGCTGCGCCCGTCCAGAGTAGTGAGTACTTCATCCTCCCCCCCCCCCCTGTCGGAGGGCGGGGGGGATAAGGGGGGGGTGACGGGTGGTGCCCCATCTTTTTCCCTAGGTATAGGTGTTCTGCCTATCCTCCGGTTTGCCAACCCCCCCCCCCCCCCACCACCCCCACTCGGGCTGTAGCTCTCCCTGCCTGCATGGGTCCCCCTGGGTGTAGCGGCCGCCATTTGCCTGTGTCCGGTCGCACAGCCGCCATTTTCCTGTAGCTGGCTGTGTGTTTTGCATGGCCGCCATTTTCTTGTAGCCGGCCGCATGTATATATCCGCCGCCATTTTGCGGTGGCCGGCCGCTGTGTTCGGCCTCTAGTGCCTACGGCGGCCATTTTTGTGTGGTCCGCCGTATACTGGCTTAGATTGATGGCTGGGTGGGCGGCCCAGCTTCTTCTGGCGCGGATACAGGCCGGAAGAGCGCTCCTGACACGTGGGGATCACGAGCAGAGGGACAGCAGCACAGCCCCTGGGATGTCCTCCTGGGAACCTCTGGGGCCCTAAGGCAGCGACTCTGGGGCGCTGTGAGACACTCAAATCCGGTGGTCTTCCGGGGTGCGGGATATGGCGACCGAAGCTGGGGCTTCCCAGCCAGGGGTCTCCGGTGGGGACCAGGCAGCGCTGGGACCGGTGGTTCCGCTGCACACTTTGACGGGCCCTCCTGGAAGGATATTTCTCCCGGGCAGAACCGATCCATGACCGCAGGGTGGCGAGTAAATGACCACCCACTCCTCTGTCCTCTGGGGAGGACTTGGAGCCGGAGGGGGGGCTCCGCGGTGTCGGGGACCCCCCTGGAGCTGTCGAATGGTGAACTCTGGGACCCCTTGGATGAAGAGGAGGAGCCCTCAGGGGCTACCGCGGCTCGTGAACAGGCTCTGGTGGGCTCATTGGTTTCAACGGTTTGTGAAATGCTGAAGCTGGGCCCGGCTGCGTCTCCGGGAGTGCCGTACGTTTTTGGTTCGCATAAGCCGGCCCGGACGCCTAAGGCGCTCCCCTATTTGTCGTACTTTAATCAGTTCACTTACAAGGAGTGGCGGCGTCCTCAGCCAAAACGTTCTTCTGTGCGTTATCCCTTTGAGGATACCCTGTTGCAGAAGTGGAAGTCCCCGTCGGTGGCTTGTCTGAACAAAGCAACCACTATTCCGATGGAGGGCTCTCCATCGTTCAAGGACCCGGCCGACAGGAGGACTGAGGCGGTGTCCAAGGCCATGTTCCTGGTTGCAGGGTTGGCTATGCGGCCGACGCTGGTGTCTGCACTGGTGGCACAGGCGCTTACGGAATGGGCGACTATTGTGCACCAGGCTTTGGTGACTCTCCAGGCCCCTCCGGAACCTGTGCAGATGACAGACCAGCTGATCCAGGGACTTAAGTATCTCTGTGATGCGGCCCTCGACATGGCCCCCCATACTGTCCAAACTGTCCATGTTTGCAATCGTCATCAGACGTCTGCTATGGCTGAGATGCTGGTCAGGAGACGGACCTTCCTTTTGAAGGGGGTCGCCTCTTCGGGGCTTCCCTCAACGAGATCATCAAGGATTACACTGGGGGGAAGAGTACTTTTCTTCCGGAGCCCAGAAGGGGCAAGGAGTCCCGGCGCAGGGCGGGCCCTTCCTTCTCTACTGAAAAGAGGTTTTTTTTTTCGTGCGCCACGTACCTCGAACAAGGTTTCTCAGCCCGCCAAGGCCCCCGCGGGGGGCCAGAAGCATCCCTGGCAGCGTAAGTCCAAAAAGGCGGAGGATAAATGATGGGTGGCTCTTACGGTTCGCGGACCGGTGGACCTCGCGCATCTCGGATCCCTGGGTGCGCGAGGTGGTTTAGTCCGGGTACAAGATAGAGTTCCGTACCCAACCCCCGGACAGGTTCTTTGCCTCCAATCTGAGGCTTCCCCCGGAATGGCTGCAGGCCGTGTTCGAGGCTGTGCACGTCCTGATCCATCAGGGGGTGATTGTCCCGGTTCCTTCTATGGAATGTTTCCGCGGTTTTTATCCCAATCTTTTTGTAGTCCCGAAAAAGATGGGATCAGGCCTGTCCTGGACCTGAAGGCCCTCAACTTCTTTGTGAGGGTGTGGAAATTCAGAATGGAATCTGTCCGCTCTGTGGTGGCGGCGCTTCATCAGGGAGACTTCTTGGACTCCCTGGACATCAGACGCGTATTTACATCTGCCCATATGCGTGCACTACCAGCGCTTCCTGCGCTTTGCGGTGGGGGGATCTCCACTACCAGTTTGTGGCCCCCCCCTGTTCGGTCTGGCCTCAGCCCCACAGGTTTTTACCAAGCTCCTGGCCCCGGTATTGGCTCTGCTGAGGCAGAGGGGCATAGCAGTAGTGGCATATCTCGACGACCTCCTCCTGCAGGCGGAGTCAGCCTCAGCCCTATCGGACAGCGTGGACATCACCCTTGGTTTCCTGCGGGACTTCGGCTGGGTGATCAACCTTCCGAAGTCGTTGCTGACTCCGTCGCACTGGTTGGAATACTTAGGCTTGGTCCTGGACACGGAGTGGGCGAATGTGTTTCTCCCTGCCGCCAAGGTCTTGACACTCCAAGTGGCGGTTGTCCCAGTGGTTGTCCTCTCTCAGATTTTGCATACGGGTGTTGGGGCTGATGGTCTCCTCCTTCGAGGCGGTGCCCTATGCACAGAGTCACACTCTGTCCCTGCAGCGGGCCATCCTGCTGCGGTGGGACAAGTCTCCGCTATCCCTGGAGCAGGTGATCAGTTTGGATCACTGGACTCGAGGCTCCCTTACTACGGGCACCGACCTTGGAGCGGGGGAAGTCGTTTCTTCCCATGGACTGGACGGAGATCATGACAGATGCCAGCCGATACGCCTGGGGAGAGGTCCTGGGGAGGTTGTCAACCCAGGGCCGCTGGTCTCAGGAAGAGTCCCGTCTCCCGATCAATGTGCTGGAACTGCAAGCGATCAGGCTTTGCCTCTCCCACTGGTCGGGGAGGTTGCACGGGCGTCCTGTTTGGGTCCAGTCAGACAACGCCCTCGGTTGTGGCTTACGTGAACCATCAGGGTGGAAGGAGAAGCGCGGAACGAGAAGCGCAGCAGCAGTGGCCCACATTCTGCGGTGGGCAGAGCTCCACATGCAGTCAATCTCCGCCATTCACAACCCAGGCGTCGAGAATTGGCAGGCGGACTATCTCACTCGCCAGAAACTGGATCAGGGAGAGTGGTCCCTGCATCCGGAGGTGTTCCGCCAGATTTGTCAAAAGTGGGGCACGCCAGATATGGACCTCCTGGCGTCCTGGCTCAACCGGAAGGTGCAGGCCTTCGTGAGCAGAACAAGGGATCCGCCTCGTCGGCCACCATTTCCCATTGGATACATCAGATGGTGACCCGTGCATATGCTGTTCGGGGCCAGGAGCCCCCCTTTCCGGTCACGGCTCACTCTACCAGGGCGATTAGTACTTCCTGGGCTTTCCGACACCAGGCGTCGGTTTCCCAGGTGTGCAAGGCGGCCACTTGGACCTCGGTGCACACCTTTTCCAAGTTTTACAGAGTTGATGTTGCAGCTTCTTCTGATGCTGCTTTCGGCCACAAAGTTTTGCAGGCTGTGGTGTGAGGCGCGTCTGGCTCTTCCCGGAGAACTCTTTTGTTGGGTACTGTTGTTCTTGCTGCCCACCCCTCGTTGTGACACTGCTTTGGGACATCCCCACATGTCAAGAATAGAGGCTGCGTCTGTCAATGAACGAAAGAGAAAATAGGATTTTTTGACTTACCGTAAAATCCTTTTCTCTGAGTTCATTGACAGACGCAGCACCCAGCCCTCTTTGTTTGAGTTTGTACTGCTTGCTACGAACTGAGTTGCTGAGCAGGGATGGAGGGGTTATGCTAAGTGAGGACTGCCCCCTGGGAGGGGCTGTGTCTGCTTTGAGCTGAACTTCATTCTGCCTAGTCCACTCCTAGTGAAATCTGCATTAACCCCACTTGTCGAGAATATAGCGTCTGTCAATGAACTCAGAGAAAAGGATTTTATGGTAAGTCAAAAAATCCTATTTTAATGTAAATAATTTAATATTTAAAAGTAAATCAAATGTAATTTCCATCCCCTCTCTTATTTCAGAGAAGGAAACAGAACCGGATGTTGATTGCTCTGCTTCAACAAGTGAATCTTCAAAAAGCCTTTCCGATACCACCAGTGTTGTTTCTATTCATCAACCGACAACCAACCTCCCAAAAATTCACAGCAGAAGATTTAGAGAGTGAGTTCTTTGTTTTAAAATGTTCTGTGCATCTAAAAAGATGTTCCAAGTTTACCTTTGGTAAATTGATTGTGCTGTTTAGCTCATGCCGTTCTTTCTCATTTTAACAGAAATTGCATTGAGTATGTTGGAGCCATTTGGTGAAACCTGCTAATCACATAACATGCTTCCAACCTCATGCCACTTTTGATCTTGAGCCCAACCGATAAGTTCTGCCCCATTCAGACACCATAAGTGTCCCACTCATGTTCCAAGTGGATCCTGAAAAGTACACAGATTGGAGGGGGGGGGGCAATAGAAGAGGAAGACCACATTAAGAGAGAGACCTTTGTTTGTGGCATATGTTTTGTATTCACACAGGATTTATAGATTGTAGTAATGAATTGTATGTATTTGTACATTTTACAGTAGATTTAAATGGCCATTTTTGTTTGTCAGGTATTGTAGCCAGGTTCTCAGTAAAGAAGTGGACAGTTGTGTGACAGAGCTTCTTAAGGAACTGGTGCGCTTTCAGGATCGCTTGTATCTTAAAGATCCAGTAAAAGCAAAGACAAAAAGGCGTCTTGTGATGGGATTGCGTGAGGTGTTAAAGCATCTTAAACTGAAGAAATTAAAGTGCATAATCATTTCTCCCAACTGTGAAAAGATCCAGTCTAAAGGTACAAGTGAAACATTTTAAATATTGCTCATTTAAAGGTGTATATTGTGTGTGGTGTTGTATATAGGATCCTTGTTTCTATATAATAATTTGTAATGTAGAGGGTTATGTGGGCATCCATACTTGCACATTACAGTCTGTGGTGTAAGGAATCATTTTTTACTGAAGGAAACTGACATATTCAGTGTGTTTTGTTGTGATTAATCGCATGGTACCGAAGGGCCGTGATGGGCCCTGTCTGTACCATGAGATCACTGTGACCAATTACAACTAGCAACACAATTGTACACAAAGGAAGCCACCCATTGTTTACCATTGTCATGTGATCTTCTGTGATTGGTCACAGTAATCACATGGCACCAGCAGCAGACCAATACACTGATCAGTCATCGGCTGTGTAAGGCGATAAATTGCGCCGCGGCCCTAGTCATGATCTGGGAGAACGTCATATGACATCCACCTAGGTCGACAAAACTCTCACTTGGCTGTCTTTTTGCTATAGGACAGGCGGGGAACTAGTTAATGAGAAAAAGCTCCCCTAAGTCAGGGGAATTCTCTCCCCCCCCAAAGAAAAAAGTTCAGTTTTAAATCTGATTACGTCCATCCAAAACTGAAAAATACTTTTTGACCTTCAGAATGTAATACTATGAAACTACAGCTTTTTTTTCCCTGAATACACAAATGTATTTATTTAGCAAGCTGAAATCATCAGCGTTCTTGTAATCATACAGTGAAAGTTATGAGACTAAAAACCATTAGTCTTTGTAAAGAGCATGTCTGTCTAGAAATGTTGCCATTATAAAGTGCTGATTGTGTCTGTATGCATGTTGTTTGTGCAGGTGGGTTGGATGACACTCTGCAGACAATTATTAGCTGTGCCATTGAACAGAATATACCTTTTGTGTTTGCACTCAATCGCAAAGCTCTGGGCCGTTGTGTGAACAAAGCCGTCCCTGTTAGTGTGGTCGGGATATTCAGCTATGATGGAGCCCAGGTGAGGCATGTCTAACCTTTTGTCTATTGCAGTAATAGCAGCCATTGAAGGGAGCATTGTCATGCACCAAACTATTATATAGCAAAAGAATTGATAGTACAGCAGGCGTGTATAAAGGCATCCACAAAAATAATACACGTGTATAACCTATATTGTGTCTTCAGATTCTACTGTATGTGAAAATAACATAGCGTAAAGATCATTTATATAAATTCCAAACTTTTTGGTTATGCCTAGTAGCTCTGTTCACTCTCATCCAGTGTATAAGTGAAGAACAACAAAGACTTCATTTTTTTTGTTTGGCCGTTCACTAAATGACAGTAGTAAAGGAGCCTCTGAGCTGTAAGTTTAACGAACTGTAATAAAACGCCCATCTCAAAAAAGGCCCACAGTAGGCACTGGTGTTATAAAAGGCATATTGGGAGAAAATTAGTTCATAGGTTATTAGAAAATGTAAGAGGACAAAAAATTTGTTTTATTATACCCATCAGTAGAAGTTATTATTCTGAATCTGTAACATAACTGAAATAAACTTGGTAGGGTAATATACTGCACAGTAGTGAGAGTTCATTGAACAGTCAGCTCCCTTCCTTAGTTGAACTTGCAGTCTCACAAGCAAGCACATGCTAAAACCACTTCAATCACTTAACGCACTGTGAGAGAAACCCATGGCACTTGGTGGAAAATTTTTTAAATACACAATACAGTATTGCTACTCAAAATGTGTGCGTATATAACACTAATTTACTAGCATACATATTACTGATCTGTAAGGCATTTAATGCCTTTTATCCCCTATGTAGATTTATTTCTATATTAGTATCAGGTATTTGGCGGTCAACATTCCCCTGCACAGTGCCCTGCGCTGAGGGTGTGTTAAAGTACAACTAAAGGCATTTTTTAACCACTTTAGGATAAGCCACTTTCACCCCCTTCCTGCCGAGGTCAATTTTCAGCTTTCAGCGCTGTCACACTTTGACAATTGCGCGGTCATGCAGCACTGTACTGAAACAAAATTTTTATTATTGTTTTTTGAGACAGAGCTTTCTTTTGGTGGTATTTAATCATCACTGGGTTTTTTTTTTTGCTAAGCAAACGAAAAAAAAGTCTGAAATTTTGAAAAAAAAAAGAAAGTTTTTCTTGGTTTCTGTTACAAAATTTTGTAAAAAGGACAGGTAATTTTTCTCCTTCACTAATGTGCGCTCATGCTGCACTGACGGGCACTAATGAGCTGGCACTATGAGGAGGCACTGATAGGCAGCACCCTTTGAAAGCTAACAGCCGAAACTGTGCACAGCTGTGAGCTGTCAGATTGGGCTGTCAATGACAGTTCCAGTCTCCACTAATGATGGGGAAACAGTCAGAATGCTTCCTGACCATGTGATGTTTGCTGGCGGCTTTATTCAGAAAATAAGCCTTCAGCCTGAAGATGGCAGTGTGCCTCTGTAGAATACTGTAATTATTAGTGATCATTACAGTGTGTATATATATATATATAGTCATGGCCGAAATTGTTGGCACCCCAGAATATTTTCCAGAAAATCGAGTATTTCTCACAGAAAAGTATTGCAGTAGCACATGTTTTGCTATACATGTGTTTATTCCCTTTGTGTGTATTGGAACAAACCAAAAAAATGTAGGAAAAAAAGCGAATTGGACATAATGTCACACAAAACTCCAAAAATGGGCTGGACAAAATTATTGGCACCCTTTCAAAATTGTGGATAAATAAGATTGTTTCAAGCATGTGACGCTCCTTTAAACTCACCTGGTGCAAGTAACAGGTGTGAGCAATATAAAAATCACACCTGAAAGCAGATAAAAAGGAGAGAAGTTCACTTAGTCTTTGCATTGTGTGTCTGTGTGTGTCACACTAAGCATGGACAACAGAAAAAGGAGGAGAGAACTGTCTGAAGACTTGATAACCAAAATTGTGGAAAAATATCAACAATCTCAAGGTTACAAGTCCATCTCCAGAGATCTAGATTTGCCTTTGTCCACAGTGCGCAACATTATCAAGAAGTTTGCAACCCATGGCACTGTAGCTGATCTCTCTGGGCGTGGACGGAAGAGAAAAATTGATGAAAGGTTGCAACGCAGGATAGTCCGGATGGTGGATAAGCAGCCCCAAACAAGTTCCAAAGAAATTCAAGCTGTCCTGCAGGCTCAGGGAGCATCAGTGTCAGCGCAAACTATCCGTCGACATTTAAATGATATGAAACGCTCTGGCAGGAGACCCAGGAGGACCCCACTGCTGACACAGAGACATAAAAAAGCAAGACTACAGTTTGCCAAAATGTACTTGAGTAAGCCAAAATCCTTCTGGGAAAACGTCTTGTGGACAGATGAGACCAAGATAGAGCTTTTTGGTAAAGCACATCATTCTACTGTTTACCGAAAACGGAATGAGGTGGACGTTCAATGATGTTTTGGGGTTGTCTTGCTGCCTCTGGCACTGTGTGCAAGGCATCATGAAATCTGAGGATTACCAAAGGATTTTGGGTCGCACTGTAGAGCCCAGTGTCAGAAAGCTGGGTTTGCGTCTGAGATCTTGGGTCTTCCAGCAGGACAATGACCCCAAACATACGTCAAAAAGCACCCAGAAATGGATGGCAACAAAGCGCTGGAGAGTTTTGAAGTGGCCAGCAATGAGTCCAGATCTAAATCCCATTGAACACCTGTGGAGAGATCTTAAAATTGCTGTTGGGAAAAGGCGCCCTTCCGATAAGAGAGACCTGGAGCAGTTTGCAAAGGAAGAGTGGTCCAAAATTCTGGATGAGAAGTGTAAGAAGCTTATTGATGGTTATAGGAAGCGACTGATTTCAGTTATTTTTTCCCAAGGGTGTGCAACCAAATATTAAGTTAAGGGTGCCAATAATTTTGTCTAGCCCATTTTTGGAGTTTTGTGACATTATGTCCAATTTGCTTTTTTTCCCTCCCTTTTTTTGTTTTGTTCCAATACACACAAAGGGAATAAACATGTGTATAGCAAAACATGTGCTACTGCAATACTTTTCTGTGAGAAATACTTGATTTTCTGGAAAAATTTCTGGGCTGCCAACAATTTCGGCCATGACTATATATATATATATATATATATATATATATATATATATATATATATATATATATATATATATATATATATATA
>BLSH010247575.1:97189-120035 GCA_018402905.1 Glandirana rugosa
TCCCGGTACCAGTTAAAAATAAAATTAAAATTCCAAGGTTTCCTTATTTGTTTCTGTGGGCCAGTTCCCTACCCTATAATCATCCCCTCAAATAGTTCGGAGGGGTAGTTCTCCTTTGGCTCCCGGTTGGTTGGGAGTCCATTTTTTACCCTTTTGATCCTTACCCCCAGGCCGATTACCTAGTGTTGGGGCCCAGGTGGTGATGGGGCAACATGCCCTGTTACCCCCCATACTTGCACCTTGCCGAACCTTGTCGGGATCTGTGGGATTGTTACCAAGTATAAAACCCAGGGGTGATTAAATACCACCAAAAGAAAGCTCTATTTGTGTGAAAAAATGATAAAAATTTCATATGGGTACAGTGTCGCATGACCGCGCAATTGTCATTCAAACCGCAACAGCGCTGAAAGCTGAAAATTGGTCCGTGAAGGAAGGAGGTTTAAGTGCCCAGTATTGAAGTGGTTAAAGGTGCAAAGCGATTGGGCCCTCCCCCATATGAACCATTGTTAGGGTGTCTAGGGCTGTTCCAAGCCGTTCCACGTTCATACCCCCCATTGTCCCGTACAACGGGGTAGTGGTGGACCCGGGGTTGTGATCCATTAGCCGGACCCCCATTCCTAGTTTTCCCATTTTTTACCTGAGGGTTGGTTGGCCCTCGGTTTCCTCTTGATGGGGAGGCTTGATAAACTCCCCTACTAATATCCCATCCCTTGACCGGGTGTCTTTGTTTATTCCTTTGGAACCTTAAAATTAAAATAAAAATTGACCATGGCCCTTTTTCTATTTAGGTGGAGTGAACCTCCTAGGGGGGTGGAATAATTACGGGCTTGCCACCCACACCTCCCACCTATGTGTTTATACTCTGGTAATTTGTGGGGAATTACATTGGTATGTGAGCCAGTATAATAATTTTAAAACAGCACTTTTCGGACAGTGGGTGAAGTTTGTAAACACTCTGTTCTGGAGTATCTTTGTAAATTGTCCCCACTGTGTGAATCCGCCATGTTTATGGTTGGTTTGGCCATTGGAAACGGAGGAGGAACAGAATTAATTAAAACTTGAGATGTGAGAGCTGATTGGCCCTCCCGGGCTGATGCTAGGTATAAATAGAGTGGTCCGTGTGTGTGGGCGTATCCCTGATGACGTCAACTCTGACGAAACCGGTTGGAGCTACGCCCGCACGTTGACCACTCCTCTGTTATCGCCATCACGCATCTGCGCATGCGCTGCCGCGGCGCGGCCATTTTCCTTCCTGGTGGATGTTCTATATATGCTTTATCAAAGACGAATTGTTTGTAAGTTTTATTCCTTTTTTATTAAACTTGTGAAAAACGTTATTACACTATTGGGGCCCTTTATTCTTACATGTCTGGATTGATCCTGTCATCTGAGTGATTTGGAGTGTCGGGTTCAACAGCTGGGTCTGAAGTTTCATAGTGAATACAGCAGCAGGAGGGGACAACTTGATTGCAGCAGCAGGAGGGGAGACCACCTAACTTGTAAAAAAAGCGTGTTTGACCACTCTTATCAGGGGGTCGCATGCTCTCTGGTAAGAGTATAATAGCTGGGTTGTTGAGTGGCACCAGTGTGATTTTGTTTTCCTTTCTGACACGGATTGGGACTCTCTCTGCTTGTTTTCATCTGTGAACACTTACCATCTCTTGGATTTGCTGTTTTCTATGGACTCATGATCTTATTGAGTTACTAGCGCTGCACCAATTTATTTATTTATTGGCTCTTTACCCCGATCTGGGGGGGACACAACCCCCCGGCAGACGAGCGATCCGCTATCGCCGCTGTGCGGGCCCCTGGGGGCCCGCAGTAGCGGCAAGAAGCGGAGGACGTCATATGACGTCCTCCCGGATCAACGGCCAGTCCCTGCCGACGTCATTTTACTATGCGTCGGTAGGGAACTGGTTAAGGCCAGCCATAGACCGTTCAAATTCCGGCTGGTTCCTGCTGAACCAGCTGAGATTCAAACCATGTATGGGCAGGCCGAATGTACCAGGTTGATCGATCAATCAACTTGGATACAACCAGCCTGCTGGATTTTACATGTGATTTTCGCTAGCACTGAACCCCTGCGGAACAGAGCGGGCAGATGACAGGTCTGTGTCTGCTCAGTTTATGCCAAGCGCACACAGCCTGCTCTGTTCTATGGGCGGTAGGGTGTTTACAGATGACATAATCATGCAGTCTCTCATCTTGTGATTTGATACATCGTTACAATGTTGCAGTCTTTTCAGTGGCAGAGAGGACACTGAGGAAATGTTGTACCTCTTGCCTATAACAGACTGATGACATCTCAGCCTAGATATTATTTTCTTTTCCTGATGGACTCTGTGGCAGCATACGTTTGGGTAGCCCTGCCCTTGCTCCTACCCCATAGGACCCCCCTCCCATAAATTTTCAGGCTGAGCCAGAGGCTGTGTTCTGTAACTAGCCTACTGATGACTCTGGGAGGGAACTCCTGCTGCCATGGAGTCCATCAAGAAAGGAAAATGACGGTATTTGATAGTAAATTTTCAGTTTTCCTGACAGACTTCCATGGCAGCATAAGGGTTTCAACCATAGCCAACAGAAACCCTATGGATAGATATTAACCGCATAAGGAAGTTAGCTACCCCACACAATGAGCCAGAACCGCTTCACTGGAAGACGTGTTCTCCTACAACTATTCCTAGTGCCCTTTCACAGGGAGCCCACAAAGCCTACACACTCCTGGATGAGTGTGTGGTGACTGCTTCCGTAGGAACCAAGCCCTAAGCTTTATAAGCCTAATAGCTAGCTGGAATAACCCTTCCAGTGAAAAATTCTGGAAGCTATCTCCAGCTTGCTGGTTCTGAGAGAGAGTGACAAATGTATACTAAAACTCTGAGCAAAGCTGTAGCTTGAAAGCATGCTCAAAGTATCCCAATATCCTGTGCATGGAACCAGTTATCCTTGGTGGTACTGCATATGGGAGGAACAAATCTTTTGTTCTCATAGAATGCCAAAGCCACCTCTGATTGCCACCTAGTAGGGATATAAATACTACCCCTACTGGCCAAAAGGCCACAAGGATCCCTCTCAGCGCAAGGCCCAGATCCCAGCAAGCCCCCTGACTGAGGAAAAGAACCCATAGAAAGGCTGCCTTCATGACTGAGACGTTACTCAAAATCGGACTGAAAGAGATTTCATCTGGAGCAGCAAGCTGTCAAGGGGCCTTAAAGGCCCTGACTCTGGTCAAGCTTCCCACTGAGGATGTAGCCCTAGAGAGATTGACATCATGGCTCAATCCTTACTCTAGCTGGACTGGAGGGGATCCCACCTGGGGCTGTACATCACCAAGGGATCCTTCCTAGCCTAAAGCTTTGATCTTGGCAAACTTCCTGGCTGAAGAGATAGCCCTTAGAGTGCATGTCTTCATAGCTCAGTCCTTACCCAAGCTGGACTGCAAATAGATCTCATCTGAAGCTGGCAAGGAAGTCCAGAGCAAGTAGTAAACCCCTCCTAGAGAGTCTTGGCTCTCCTTCGAGTCTCAGAAGCAGCCCCCCATCAAAGTATTGGATGAGTAAGGGATAGTCTACCCATGAGACATTGGATATGACAGGGACTGTGGAGATCTACCCTCTAAGAGAGCTTTAAGATCAGTTGAAGTCCAGAATTGACCTGGCCTGAGAACTGAAGCAAAGAAAAGAAAGAAAGCAGTCCAAACTGAACAAGCTCTATTCAAATCCTTTTGTAGGATTTATAGATATTAGCTTAGAGAAACCACAGCCAGGGCTGATCAATCTCTTCCCACCAGGATGAGAAACTGGAAGAGATGAGCAAGGGTGGAATATTGATCTCTAAGATTTCATCCGAGAGAAAGGACTGCAATCCGGTATCAAAGGCAGGAACCAAGGCCTGTTTGGCCAATAGGGAATTAATGCAAAAATTGCCACGGCCTTTAGCATCAGACCCCCCCCCTGCAAAAAAAAAAAAACTGTATATGGATCAAACTGGAAAGCATATGGCTTGAGAAAACTTTCCTGATCTGACACAGCATCCACGCCCAGGCCCCTAGCGAAAAGCTTTCCAGCTTGTAACAGTAAGGATATGCTACCAGATCTAACTCTGAAATCTTGTCCAGAGATGAAATACAGTTGGAGGAACCTGGATGTAGGAACCACTAATTGCCCAATTGGGCCATAGAATATGGATTCTTCCCAGAAATTCTATGTAGACTCAAAAGAGATAATAAAGCAAATTCTACTCCACCCAGATCACAGTCATCTCTACTTCTTCTCAGTGGACTGACCCTGCAGGTTCTGACCTTCCCCCTGATGAAGGACACTAGTGTGATGTTGTTCAGCCTCACTGGAGACTAGAAAGCCTGCTGTAAGGTGGCAAAAGGTGAAGGGCGCATAAAAGAGCTTGCCAGAATACCACAATGTTCAAAATAACTCCCCACCTGGGGAGTTCTACTGGCAAAACAACTTCCCGACAGGAGAGTTCCACTGGCAATAACTCCGTAGCACAGATGATTTATTACTGTGCCAGCACCAAAGGCTTCATCTGCTTGTTCGCGAGACATAAATCGCTGGGTGCATGATCAACATTGGAGAAAAAAACTCTTTCAGGACAGGAGGTCATTTCCATTGAGCACACCTTAAAGCGGTAGTAAACCCGCTGCTAAAAAAAAAAAATAAAAAAAAATCCTGCAAGACAATAGCATAATATGTTAGTATGCATCGCATACTAACATATTATGAAATACTTACCTTAGAACGAGGCCCCCGATGCCCGAGTCGGTCAGCGCTAAGGACGCTGACATCTTTGTCCTCTTCTCTCTTCCGGGTACGCGGCTCCGGCGCTGTGAGTGGCCGGAGCCGCGTGACGTCACTCCCGCGCATGCGCGCGGGAGCTCTTCGCTCCGGCAGCCAGCTCTGAGTTGCCGGCCGCCTCGGCCGGATCGTCAGAGCGCATGCGCCGCTAATGTCAGCGGCTGCATGCAGGGCGAATATCTCCTAAACCATGCAGGTTTAGGGGATATTCTTTTTACCTACAGGTAAGCCTTATTATAGGCTTACCTGTATGTAAAAATAGCTTTGCGGGTTTACTACCGCTTTAATATAGGGATGGGAGAGCCCATGGTCCTGATCATCAGGTATTGAGACACTGACAGGTGAAGAGAGGAAAGCCAAGATTACCCAGCCTCCTACCACAAGTATGCTCTAGTGGCAAAAACTATGTATCCTGAACCATGATGGATTAAACTCTCAGATACACAAGGATTTGCGTAGGAGTCACATGACCCTTTTTGAAAGACTAGCCAGACAATCTTTTTTAGAGTTCTGAGAACTCCCTCTGTATACTTGACAGGAATTCCTGTGTAGAGGAGGAGTGGATTGAGAACCTAACCAGCAGATATATGTTGCATGACGTCTTGACCCATGTAGAAACAGAGGTATGACAGGAGACTGCTCTGGGAGAAAAGGCATCCTTCTGAGCAATAATAGTACTCCTCTTAAAATCACATCTGCTGGAATTACCGTCCCTAGAGACGGTAAGAACCACTTTGGCTAGCAGAACTTGTCTATTGGAGCAAATGATTCCTCCTGGCTTAAAGGTGACTGATTGACCAACATGGCCTGAAGTGCTTAACCTGAGGGTCCAACCGTCTGAGACCAAAGCTTTATCTTCCTATCAGAAGAGGAGCAACCAGGTACAGGCGGTCCCCGGGTTACAAACAAGATAGGGACTGTAGGTTTGTTCTTAAGTCGAATTTGTTTGTAAGTCGGAACAGGTACATTTTTTAAGTGTAGCTTCAGCCAAAAAAAACTATTTTTAAGCATTTTGGATAGCATAGGGAAGGGGTAACACCCCTGCAATGTTTGTTTTGGTGTCTATGTTTCTGTTCAGAAGATTTCACCCCACTTCCTGTCCCAATGATAATTGGATTTTGAAAATTTTAGGTTGTTGTGGAAACAAGGATTGGTGATAAAGCATCAGTGGAGACTCCTTTTTCCCATAATAACTCTTACAGGAGTGAATTTCCCTCCCTAGGGGAGATTTCCTCTCACTTCCTGTTGTCTTCCTCCGTTTGTAAGTAGGAGTCGTTTGTAAGTCGGATGTTTGTAAGTAGGGGACCGCCTGTACACATAAGATATGCATGCGTGGCGGAAATATTACAAAAGCCAGCAAGCAACCTCTGCCCCAGAAGTAGAGCTCTTTGCTGACTATTTGGTTGAGGAGACTCGCAATGCAGACAAGATTGTCTCACGTGTAAACTTATTCCCAGCTATTTGCTGTCAAATGAAGCTAGCCCTTAAAGGGAACTGTTTAGACTCTAACAATGCAGACAAGATTGTTCTACTTGTAGAATCATCTCCAGCTATTTGCAATCAAGATAAAGTTAGCCCCTGAAAGGGGCAGTTTAAACACTTCAATGCAGACCAGATTGTCCCACTTGCCAGAATCATGATAGAGTATACTGCTGATGGACACAGCACCTTCCATTGACAACTCTATGTATACGGCTACACTGGAAAACCTCTTCCCCATAAGTGCCTTAATCTGACATTTTGCATTGCAGGTAGAAGTGTCCTGCTTGAATTTTGAACTGAGCAACTCGGAATTGCAAGGTGCTGACAACTAAGGCATTCTGCTGCTCTGTCCTGTTCAATTTGCACCCCTTCTTCAAGAATGAGCTTCTAGCTTAACATCATAGGAAAAAAAAGCAATGCACTCCTTTGGACGTACTAAAAACTTGCATTACAGGTACCTCTGCCATTTTAGGCATCCTTACAGCCTTACAAAAAGGAGGTACAAAACCTGCTCAAAGATCTTCCTCATCCACATCTTCCTTTTAGGAATTGTTTAAAGAGGGTTAAATTTGCCAGTTGACTTGGTCCTGCAAGGAAAAAGCTTGACATTGTCAGAGTAGAAAGTCCTTGTACAGGGAGAGTTGTAACACACTCCTTTAGAGTGTCTTGACTACCCGTGGCAACCTGTTGGTCACTGTCATCTTCCTCCCTGGATACCTGAACAAAGCAGCACAATTCACACATGGTTTGCCCACCAAGACATGAGCAGCAAAGGCCCAGTTTATGGTGTGCATAATACATGTAGACAGGACTGGACTGGGACAAAAATTTGGCCCTGGACTTCATCCAGACCGGCCCACTTTAATTGAATAAAATGCTGCCCCCAAAAAAAAGAATCACGCCCACCAAAAGGCCCCCACATCCATTATTGTATATCATGAGATGGTGAGAGAGAGGTGGAAGTGAGAGAGAGGGGGCGAGTATTAGGCCCCTTTCACAGTGAGCGGATCCGCTCAGCCGGGTCCGCCAGCTCAGTGAGAGATCTCTCCGATGATCTCCGCTGAGTCGGAGGATGACAGCTCCGTCTCTGCACAATGTGCAGGGACAGACCTGTTAGCTCCCTGCTGTCCTCTATGTGCAGATCAGATGAAAATGGATCCGCCTGTCCATTTTCATCAGATCTCATCCAATCTGATCCGCTAGACGGATGGTGAATGTATCATCCATACGTCTATTATAGCGGATCTTGACAGATCGGATGGCAGACTGGTGTCAGCGGACACATCTCCGCTGACATCCGCCTGCCCATAGAGGTCTATGGGTGGCCCTCTCGGATCCGTCTGTCGGTGTTTCAGGCGGATCCGATCGTATGAAAGGGGCCTAAGAGAGATGGGGTGAGTGTAAGAGAGAGGAAGTGAGTGTAAGAGAGAGGGGTGAGTATAAGAGAGAGGGGAGTGAGTGCAAGAGAGAGGGGGTCAGTGTTAGAGAGAGAAGGGGCTGAGAGACAGGGGGGCTGAGAGATGGGGAGCTGAGAGACAGAGGAGGGGGCTGAGAGGGACCACATAACACTGTCCCCCACCCCCTCTCCTGAAAATAAATATTATAACATGTACAATTAATAAATATAAACAGTTGCGCTAAAAAGTGAAAGGTTAATTAATATCTGGCTGAAATAAATCAAGTCCAAATAAAATGAAAAAAAGTCCTCATATATTCAAACATGTATCTTAAACGTTGATTGGTGATTCCAGAAAATAAAAAATCCAAAATCCAAATGAACACCGTGAGGTATAAAACAAATAACAAGTGTCGATTCCTCTTTCAAGCACATCAGAGAGGTGATGAGACCGCCACCGAAAGATAAACACACCTCTATGTGGATAAAAAGGGTACCCTTACCATGGGTTATGGACTTACTATCGCTAGCAAGTCTAACAGGCTGGCAGAAAATAACCCTCTGCGGGGTCTCTCATCAAGGGGGTCCTCTCTTTCCAATGGTCAGGTAACTCAAGACAAACAGCTTTCCTTCCAGCTGGAATGCTCATTCACATACATCTCGCCATGATGGTACTGCTACCAATGAAGTGTAAGACCTAAAGACGGATGTTTCTCACACAGGGACAGTCTCTATACACAGGGCATTGATCTTCCCATCACATCACTTGCTGCCAAACATTCGGATGCTCAGTGCAGACTCCTGTAATGTTGTGCAGAGATTTCTCTTTTATACAAACAGAAACATTGCTTTCAGTTTCACTTTGACAATGAAGTCAGACCACCCCTGAAGTCAGGCCATTTATTGGAAATCACAAAAGTCGAAAAGCCTAAATGAGGTCATAAACTTAAGCCAGGCCAGGGTCATCCACGGGAGATCAGTCAGAGGGAACCGGGGAGCAGGACAAAGTAGGATGCAGGTTTTCAGGATGCAGATTTTCAGAGGCACAGGGAAGTAATACCAAGGGCAACTGTTTATATTTATTATTTGGTTTTGGTGTTGTTATCACATTATATGTTGCAGCTGCACGGAGACTTTTAGCGCAATACTGTACTTTGTAAAATTTTGGGTAACATGTACAATTGCTATTCAAGCTATGTAGTAATTTATTAAATAACTTTCCCAATATAAACTGCAGCTGCTGAAGTTTCCTAAGCTGGCCAGAAAGACAAAGTAACAGTTGTTTGTTTGCTAGGTGAGAGAAAGCCCCTAAGGGGCTAACCACTGCTAAAGGAATATTCCCACAGTAGACTTCTCATTTCAGAGCACCACTACACAGGGGATTTCATTAGACAGAGCCTCCAACACAGAAGATAAACCTTGCTTAAACAAACAGATATCTGTTCAGGACAGAAAGCGATTGCACCAAACTTTGATAAAAATGCTACAATGCACATCACAGCATAGACCTCTCCATATGGCCCCTTTCACACTGCCGCGACTTGAAAGTTGTGCTATTTTGCGGGTGCAATTTTGACACGATTTGAGGGAATGCCTGTGCAAACTTGAGGTCTATGGACCTCTAGGGTGTACAGTGAATGGTCCGAAAAAGAGAAAATATCCAGTGAGCGGTAGTTGTGTGGACACAAATGCCTTGTTGAGGTCAGAGGAGAATGGGCAGACTGGTTTGAGATGATAGAAAGGCAACTTTAGCTCAAATAACCACTCATTACAACCAAGGTATGCCGAATACCATCGCTGAACGCACAACACATTGAACCTTGGAGCCGTTAGGCTACAGCAGCAGAAGACCACATCGGGTGCCCCTCCTGTCAGCTAAGAGCAGGAAGGCTATAATTCGCACAGGCTCAACAAAATTGGACAATAGAAGATTGGAAAAACATTGCCTGGTCTGATGAGTCTTGATTTCAGCTGCGAGATTCAGATAGTATGGTCAGAATTTGGGGTAAACAACATGAAAGCATGGATCATCCTGCCTTGTATCAATGATTCAGACTGGTGCTGGTGGTGTAATGGTGTGGGGGATATTTTCTTGGCACACTTTGGGCCCTTAGTACCAATTGAGCATCGTTTAAACACCACAGCCTACCTGAGTATTGTTGGTGACCATGTCCATCCCTTTATGACTACAGTGTACCCATCTTCTGATGGCTCCTTCCAGCAGGATAATGCACCATGTCACAAAGCTCAAATCATCTCACCACTGGTTTCTTGAACTTGACAATGAGTTCTCTGTACTCCAATGGCCTCCACAGTCATCAGATCTCAATCCAATAGAGCACCTTTGTGGATGTGGTGGAACGGAAGATTTGCATCATGGATGTGCAGCCGACAAACCTGCTGCAACTGCATTATGATATCATGTCAATATGGACCAAAATCTCAGGAATGTTTCCAACACCTTGTTGAATCTATGCCACAAAGAATTAAGGCAGTTAATTCTTAAAATTTAGTATATATTTACAAATCTATGGAAGCCAAATTGTCTCATCAAAACCCCTCTGCACAGTGTGATCCCTAGCTCTAAATTAACAAAGCACCCATCCTGGGACACAAACAGCAGTAAATAGGGCCCATTCACACCAGAACGCGGTGCAAGAAATCCGTGTTCGATGCATGCTTCCTGCACCGCGTGCAAAGGACACTGGGTGAGCGAGCTTCTACGAGTGTCAATGTACTCCTAACAATACCTCAAGCGCAGTGCGTTTGCCTGCATAGGATCACATGGTATTGCAGTGCATGTACAACTTTTGGTGCAATTTCAGGCCATTCAGAAAATCGCACCTCACCGGAGAGGAACGCAGACCACCGTCCTGTGTGATTTAGTATGCAGTTAGGTGTGAACTGGCCCTAACGGCAGGTATGCCTGGAGGTAACTGGTTCTTCCTTAATAGTGCAGACACACATAAGAAGCACGGAACAAAGGCAGCTGAAGGCCTACAAGTATAGCTTTTTAATGATATAAGGTACCGTTTTAATATTTGTTTAATTCAACTATCGCCAGGAAACTACAAAATCTCATGAAATTATGTAACTATGTTTTTAACATGTAAATGTTATACTTGTAATAGATTTGTCTTATATTCAATTTTTTTGATATTTTTCCTGCTTTTTGCTTCCCTTCTGAAAATTCTGTAGTCCCTAGACACTTTTACTTGCAGTTGCTCGGTTAGCCTTAATGCCAGTAGAGAATTAATGGCATCTCCTGACAGAGGGTGGAAAGTATACATTGCTGGTTGAACTCTCTGGCATCTAACCAAAAATTCCTAAATTTTGGTTGATTTACTATTTCAGTTAAACTCAAATGAACATTTATGCTCCATAATATAATCATGTAATGTCATAAAAGGTAAGAAAAACTGTAGAAAGTTAAATGTGTCCCAGAGGAATGAAGAATCAGTGTATTATTTATTTTCTCTTATGAATTTGGTAGAGCCATTGTGCCAGAGAGAGACTTACGGCTGACCTTTGATCTAGATGGGATGGATCTCTCCAAGAAGACAGATCTATTGTTATAGAGGGCTTCTTTTGAGTATTAACAAGGCCATTATATACATAGTTACCTTTTACTGTGGATATTTTATAACCCTTCGTGGGTTAAAGTTGGCTCAGGAATTAGCAGACAGAACATGCCCAGAGCATTTTGAATGTGGAAATCAGCAAAGCACATTTCATTTCCTGTATAACATCCAGCAATAGAGCACGTTTCTGATGGTTCTCCTTAATTTCCCCTGATGTTACAGTTTATAGAGATAGCCTCTTCTATTATAATGGGCCACATTAAAATGATATTATGTTTCTTACTGCCAGTTATTAGGACCTTCATAAAAGCCAGTTTACAACTGTACTTGGAAAGCAACATCTTTTATCTTCTGACTCTGACCTTAAATAGCCCAGTAGAAATGGTTTGGTTGAATAGAAAAGTTCTTCCCTATAATGTACACAAATAAGTGGCAAAGCTTCCAGTACTGGATGAGAATCAGGCTGTAGGCAGCATTAGGCCCCTTTCACATAGGGCAGATTCCGCCAGCTCAAGGGGGAATCTGTCCACTGATCTCTGCTGAGCAGGCGGATGGTGTGGATCCTAGGTGGATGGGGAACGGATCACCATCCGTCTGTTTTTTTTTTAAATTGTATTTCTATTGAGTATTTTAGTAAATACAAACATTTGCAAATTAGACAAGTATCAGAAATGTTATCGCCAACATTGTATTGTAAACAGCACATGAATTAAAAAATGTAAATTACATAAGTATATTATATAGTTACTAACAATGAGTTACGGTGTCTAAAAGAAAATTTAGAATCAAAATGACAAACAATAATATGAGAAACAAAAAAAAAAATGAAAACAAGGAGCGAACGGGGGGGGGGTTGGGCACCATGAATCTTTAAATCAAAAGAAGCTAACAATAGGCTTTTAAGACATTGTATGAGAGGTAATCATCTAGTTTCCTATAGGGATTTTTCATACTCAGAACTATCCCAAATTTTTGTAAATTTTAGAACTGAGTCTGTTAAATGTTCCTACCTACGAATGTCCTCAATAGTGGAGAGCAGATGGGATTGGGTAGGGTAGGAGGAGAGGTAGAAAGCCAACAACATGGTATCACTCACTTCGCTGCTAGTAAGACAAAAGCCATCAGCTTCCACGCATGCTTGGAGATTCCCGGAAGTGGCAGACCCAATAAACAGTGCATAGGATTTAGAGGGACGTTATTACTTAAAGTGGAGTTCCACCCAGAATTTTTTTTTATTTATTTTTTGGCATCCGCTCTTTTAATACTAAATAGATGTAACCTTTTGTTTCCTTACTTTCAATCCGCCTAGCAATTACATGTATTTTTTTACTCACAATTTCATTTCTCTCACTGCTGGACTTTTCCATCTTAGGTGAGGGCATCTTAAGCCCATCTGTACTCTCCTGGCATCTCTTCCTGAAATAAGTGCATGGTGGGTAACCATCATGCACTCCTCGATCTCGGTCCGCCTTAAATCGCGTCATTTCCTGTCTTGAAAAACTCGATTTTACAGTACAGGGAAGCCCACCGACTCCTGGGAAATGATGAGTCACATCTCCCAGGAGGCCAGGGGAAGCAGGAAGTGAGGAGAAGAGCCTATGACCTAATAGGGGCAAATTACAGAGACCACCTAGCAACAAGCGACTTAGGGTGAGTATAAAATGTTTTTTTCCTTCAAAGGTAAGTCTATATAGGCAAAGGTCTTGAATGATATAAAAAAAATTCTGGGTGGAACTCTGCTTTAATAGGTTCTGCATGAGAGATTGAACATAATTCCAAAAAGGAATAAGAATGGGACACTCCCAAAAGTAATGATAATGGATGCCAACTTCGGTGAGACATCTCCAGCATTGCCATGGAGCTTCTGGATTACGAGCATGAAGAATGACGGGAGTCTTATACCAAAATAGAACAACCTTTGAGGCAGTCTCACACAACGTGAAACCTTTGAAGTGGATTCCAAGATTTTGCTCCATTGAGCAAGGGAAATAAGTTGATGAAGAATACTAGACCATTTACTCATGAAGGCATGACTGGACTCCGTTAAAGGGACAGCCTCATGTAAAAGTCGATAAATAGAAGAAATCAAATGGTGTTCATATGGGCCTCCAGCACAAAGAAGCTCAAAACTATTAGGTTTAACCAGTGACAAAGAAGGAAAGATGGACAAAAAAAATGCTTAATTTGCAAATATGAATAAAAGAATTGTTTCGGTATATTGAATTTGACTTGGAGCTCCGCAAAGGACAAAAATGTACGGGTTGTGGGATCTACCATATGACAGAGTTGAAAGACTCCCGCTGGAGTCCAAAGAAACATATGATTATACGATAGGCTATCAGGGATATCTGGGTTAAAGACCACATTCAAAGGGGGGGGGGCATGGAGAGGAGAGAGAATACCTGTTACAACAATATTTCCATATAGATAGAGTAAATAGCATCGGGCTAGGCATAAATTTCTCAGTTGAGATATATGTTTATCAAGAGTTGACCACAACATTGCACATGGATGTACAAGACAGGTGATACTCATTTCAATTTTAGACCACCTATTTGTAGCTGGAGGACCAAGAAATAAGAGCTCGTAAATGGGAGGCATAATAATATTTACATATATCCGGAGCCCCTAAACCTCCTCTAGATCGTGAAGCAAATACTACTGAACTGGTGTTTCTATAAGCAGCTTTTTGCCATATAAAATTAAGAAAAACTCTCTGGAGCAATTTTAGTCGTGATAACAGAACAGGCACTGAGAGAGTATCAAACAGATACAGTAATTTCGGTAGTATGGACATTTTGATCACATTAATTCTCCCTAAAAATGAGAGAGGGAGAATGGTCAATTGTTTTAACAGGTGATTAATCTCTGAAAATAAAGGGGGGAAATTAGTCTGGAAGAGAGACGAATAGGAGGGGGTAATATAAATACAGTGCCTTGAAAAAGTATTCATACCCCTTGAAATTTTCCACATTTTATGTTACAACCAAAAACGTAAATGTATTTTATTGGGATTTTATGTGATAGACCAACACAAAGTGGCACATAATTGTGAAGTGGAAGGAAAATGAGAAATGGTGTTCAACATTTTTTACAAATAAATATGTGAAACCTGTGGCATACATTTGTATTCAGCCCCCCTGAGTCAATACTTTTGTAGAACCACCTTTCACTGCAATTACAGTTGCAAGCCTTTTTGGGGATGTCTCTATCAGCTTTGCACATCTAGAGAGTGACATTTTGTCCATTCTTCTTTGCAAAATATCTCAAGCTCTGTCAGATTGGATGAAAAGCCTCTGTGAACAGCAATTTTAAAGTCTTGCCACAGATTCTCAATTGGATTTAGGTCTGGACTTTGGGCCATTCTAACACATGAATATGCTTTGATCTAAACCATTCCATTGTAGCTCTGGCTGTATGTTTAGGGTCGTTGTCCTGCTGGAAGGTGAACCTCCGCCCCAGTCTCAAGTCTTTTGCAGACTCTAACAGCTTTTCTTCTATGATTTCCTTGTATTTGGCTCCATCCATCTTCCCATCAACTCTGACCAGCTCTGTCCCTGCTAAAGAAAAGCATCCCCACAACATGATGATGCCACCACATTTGACGGTGGGGATGGTGTGTTGAGGGTGATGTGCAGTGTTAGTTCTCTGCCACACAGCGTTTTGCTTTTATGTCAAAAATTTTAATTGACTAAAAGTGGTCATGTGGACAATTTCTGAGCTGTGGATCTCTGCAGCTTCTCCAGAGTTACCACGGGCCTCTTGGCTGTTTCTCTAATTAATGCTCTCCTTGCCTGTCCTGTAAGTTTAGGTGGACAGACATGTCTTGGTAGGTTTGCAGTTGTGCCATACTCTTTCCATTTTCGGATGATGGATTGAACTGTGCTCCATGAGATGTTCAAAGCTTGGGATATTTTTTGTATAACCTAACTCGACTTTAAACTTCTCCACTTCTTTATCCCTGACCTGTCTGGTGTGTTCCTTGGCCTTCATGATGCTGTTTGTGCACTAAGGTTCTCTAACAGACCTCTGGGGGCTTCACAGAACAGCTGTATTTATACTGACATTAAATTACACACACTCTATTTACTAACTAGTAATTCCTTTGGGTCTCTTATAACCAAGCATATCATGCTATTCAATCACAAGTAAAGGTAAAGATTTTGTATTGCTCCCTGTTTTTTCCTGTACACCCCCTGTCCCCTCCCCCTACACACCCTGTGTTTTTTAGGGTTGTTCCCCCTACACCACATGTTTTTTTTTGTTTTTTCTCCTTTTTTCCCTTTCCCCCTCATCCCCTAGAGGAAACATTACATACTCATGTTTTTTTAAGCACCTGTGATCTATACAACATACCTTATTTCACTGAAACTCTGAAGGAACAAACTCCTCTTGCTGGGAACAGACAGTCTCAGTTCCCACGGGCTCACCAAGGCTCGATTTCCACCAGGCTGTTACCAACCATTTTACAGGTGAACTTTTTTCAATACCATTTTTATTGCATTAATATTCTCGCATCATAATTGGCACATATATGGATACCCTCTTGTTGGGACCTTCTAACACAAGGGTTTTTCCAATTGCCATTGGATTCAAGATATGCAACTTACCTATCTTATGCTTTGGCCATAGCACATAAAAACAAGCTGTTTATCATGTCTATTATATTTAAATTGGTAAAGATATTAAATGGTTCTATATACGTGTTTTGATATACTGTTTTAATATCCTATGATCATTTACATGTTTCTTTTGAATTTTGAAAACCATTTATCATTTTCCTTCCACTGCACAATTATGTGCCACTTTGTGTTGGTCCATCACATAAAATCCTATTAAAATATATTTATGTTTTTAGTTGTAACATGACAGAATGTGGAAAACTTCAAGTGGAATGAATACTTTTTCAAGGCACTGTACCCAAATAATTTTGAGTGTGGGAGTAGCAGTAGCAGTGATACGAATAGTCTTGCTGAAGTACGGAAAGGAGAAGCGGTGGGATATTAATAGGGAAGACCTCAGTTTTGGTAGTGTTAATCTTAAAGCCTGAAAGAGCCAAAAGCGAGCAAAATATTATGCAGAGAAGGGAGAGAAGTGAGGGAGTGAGATGATGTTAATAAAATATCATCTGCAAAAAGGGATAATTTATACTCCTGTTTTCATAGAAACCCCCCTCCCAAATATCATGGTGAGAGTGTATGGCAGCGGCCAGGGGCTCTAAACTCAGAATGGAGAGACCATCCCGTCTGGTTTTAGCATCCATTGACACCCGCCACTCCATAGAGGGCAATGGATGATCCGATCAGGTCCGCCTAAAAAAAACTGACAGGCGCACCCGTGGAATTGGCTAGTCAGCTTCCATCCATAGCCATTAGTTTCAGAAATGTATCCTACAAGACTTCATGATTGACATGTTGTAGAGTGATCAGGTGTTCACAATTTCCACAGATGGCGTGAAGAAACTCTATTGCCAGGCCATTAATTTAAAAAATAATCTTCTTCTAAGATTATATATGCATGTAATGTATTTTATGCTTATTATCAGTAGTATGGTAATATCCCCTTAAGCCGGCCAGTTCAGCAGGGACCGGCCAAGATTCTAACCATCTATGGGCAGGCTGAATGTACCAAAGTCGATCCATCCATCGACTAGGGTACAACCAGCATGTTGGATTTTTGGCATGTGATTATTGCCAGCAGCTATAGCCTCTAGGCATAATCACTGTGTTCTACCGGCCTGTACGGCTCCCCGCACCCCTCCGGAAAACACAATTGCTTTGCAACACTAAAGCCTCGTACACACGGGATGACGATCGTACGTACGATCGTCTCAAATCGTATGTTGGATAATGTAACTTGCATACTGACTGCACTACACGATCGTACGACCACAGAAAGAACGTTCAGGTGCATGTAATTAGCATCCGGCCGTTCCTGACTTCAGAGCATGCGTGTTTTGCACAATACAACTTGTTGTACCAACTGCTTTGTACACACGATACAACGGTCGTATGACCGCTTGTTGGTACGACCAATTTTTCTAGTCTGCTCATACAACTCCCCTTATACGACCATCGTATGTCGGCTGTTCTAATCGCGCATACGAAGATCGATTTCGCATACAACGGTCGTTCATATGACCTGTTGTATACGATCGTCATCCCGTGTGTACGAGGCTTAACTTTGTTGTTGGGGAAATTAAGCAATTTTCTTTCCTGCAACCTGTGCCAATCGGCAGACCATTTTTCGGTCATGCCGGAACGGCAGCCGTACACACGGGCCGAATGTCGGCTGGTTTCTTTTGAACCAGCCGGTGCTGCACGATATTCGGGCCTGTGTGTGCTAGGCTTTAAACTGACGAGACATCTGCCTGTACTTACAATGTTAACTACTCTAGAAGTAGAGATTACTGTACCACAATAACACAGGCTATATGTAGTAGCTATCATATTTTACAAATGAATACAGTGACGAAGCACAGTGCAGATCAAGATACCACAGACTGTAGAGCTACAATATAGAAATGTTTTATTGGGAATGATCAAAATGCATTACTTTTTTATTAAACTTTACTTTAAGGTGTACATGGCATATTGTATTCCTCAAAAAGATTCAGTAAAATGCAAACAATTGTTAGCTCAAAGCTTGCTGTAAACATATCTGCCAATGGGCTTCCAGGAGATCTCTGGTTTTAATCATTTTTTATAAGCTGACATACCCACTGATAATATGTCCCTCATGGCAGGGGGCATATCATCTTCATTTGTCCAAGGATGTAATGGTCAGATGTATAAAATACTAGAGAAGTCAAGCTTGCTGTGGGCAACTCCCGAATGTTGTTCCCATTTTATTTTCCTTTTTGCTTGTGTGTTCATTTATCAGACCACAGTGCAATTATTAAAGTGCTGTAATCCATAGGAACCAAATCACTGTACACGGCATCTGATTAAAAAAACCTTGTCTAGGACAAGTAACATATGATGCAAACCCCAAAAATTACATAGGTAAAACCTTATCAGTTGTTATAATTTATAAGTGCAGAACAACATTTTCACATTTTGGAAGAAAAAAAGAAGACAAACCCATTAACTAGAAGTAACATGGTAACACCATCATAAACAAATCATGCACGCTCCTCAACAAATATGAATAGACAGTATTCATGTGTTCGGTACAAGTCTTGCATAGTTAAACTGTATTTTAGAGAGCTCTTCCATTATCTACACAATACACAAAGCCATAGAACAGTGTGTATGTATTCTCTGCCCTCCTCCGTGGCTGAGGTCCTTTGGAAGCCATATTTAGTCCTCATAATACAGAATTTTTCATAGAAGCTGCTTACTCTCAGAATTCAGCTTGATGCATTTTCTTCATTTTGTTGAATCAACATCTTTTTTGTTGCAGCTCTCCTGAAATAATGGAAAGCAATTTCAGCATTATTCTGGGCAGTCCAGTCCTGCTAAATTCTGACTTGATTAATGACTATGCTGAAATGGTCATAATATGCATGAGCTTATTTACATGAAAATAGTTGTCAAGGGAAAACATATCAGTGTATAAGCATAAAAATAGCAAGTTCGGACCATTTTGTAACTGAAGTAAGCTTCTATAATAACGATTGTGAGGGTCGCCCATTTCAGTATTAAAAATGGTGAGCTCTATCTGTTCCCGTATTACAATTGTGAGCGCTATCTGTTCCCGTATTACAATTGTGAGCTCTGTCTGTTCCCGTATTACAATTGTGAGCTCTGTCTGTTCCCGTATTACAATTGTGAGCTCTATCTGTTCCCGTATTACAATTGTGAGCTCTATCTGTTCCCGTATTACAATTGTGAGCGCTATCTGTTCCCGTATTACAATTGTGAGCTCTATCTGTTCCCGTATTACAATTGTGAGCGCTATCTGTTCCCGTATTACAATTGTGAGCGCTATCTGTTCCCGTATTACAATTGTGAGCGCTATCTGTTCCCGTATTACAATTGTGAGCTCTGTCTGTTCCCGTATTACAACTGTGAGCTCTATCTGTTCCCGTATTACAATTGTGAGCTCTGTCTGTTCCCGTATTACAATTGTGAGCTCTGTCTGTTCCCGTATTACAACTGTGAGCTCTATCTGTTCCCGTATTACAATTGTGAGTGCTATCTGTTCCCGTATTACAATTGTGAGCTCTGTCTGTTCCCGTATTACAATTGTGAGCTCTGTCTGTTCCCGTATTACAATTGTGAGCTCTATCTGTTCCCGTATTACAATTGTGAGCTCTATCTGTTCCCGTATTTCAATTGTGAGCGCTATCTGCTCCCGTATTACAATTGTGAGCGCTATCTGTTCCCGTATTACAATTGTGAGCGCTATCTGTTCCCGTATTACAATTGTGAGCTCTATCTGTTCCCGCATTACAATTGTGAGCTCTATCTGTTCCCGTATTACAATTGTGAGCTCTGTCTGTTCCCGTATTACAATTGTGAGCTCTGTCTGTTCCCGCATTACAATTGTGAGCTCTGTCTGTTCCCGTATTACAACTGTGAGCTCTGTCTGTTCCCGTATTACAATTGTGAGCGCTATCTGTTCCTGTATTACAATTGTGAGCTCTGTCTATTCCCGTATTACAATTGTGAGCGCTATCTGTTCCCGTATTACAATTGTGAGCGCTATCTGCTCCCGTATTACAATTGTGAGCTCTGTCTGTTCCCGTATTACAATTGTGAGCTCTGTCTGTTCCCGTATTACAATTGTGAGCTCTGTCTGTTCCCGTATTATAATTGTGAGCTCTGTCTGTTCCCGTATTACAATTGTGAGCTCTGTCTGTTCCCGTATTACAATTGTGAGCTCTGTCTGTTCCCGTATTACAATTGTGAGCTCTATCTGTTCCCGTATTACAATTGTGAGCTCTGTCTGTTCCCGTATTACAATTGTGAGCTCTGTCTGTTCCCGTATTACAATTGTGAGCTCTGTCTGTTCCCCTATTACAATTGTGAGCTCTATCTGTTCCCGCATTACAATTGTGAGCTCTGTCTGTTCCCGTATTACAACTGTGAGCTCTGTCTGTTCCCGTATTACAATTGTGAGCGCTATCTGTTCCTGTATTACAATTGTGAACTCTGTCTGTTCCCGTATTACAATTGTGAGCTCTGTCTGTTCCCGTATTACAATTGTGAGCGCTATCTGTTCCCGTATTACAATTGTGAGCGCTATCTGCTCCCGTATTACAATTGTGAGCTCTGTCTGTTCCCGTATTACAATTGTGAGCTCTGTCTGTTCCCGTATTACAATTGTGAGCGCTATCTGCTCCCGTATTACAATTGTGAGCTCTGTCTGTTCCCGTATTACAATTGTGAGCTCTATCTGTTCCCGTATTACAATTGTGAGCTCTGTCTGTTCCCCTATTACAATTGTGAGCTCTATCTGTTCCCGTTTTACAATTGTGAGCTCTATTTGTTCCCGTATTACAATTGTGAGCTCTATCTGTTCCCGTATTACAATTGTGAGCTCTATCTGTTCCCGTATTACAATTGTGAGCTCTATCTGTTCCCGTATTACAATTGTGAGCTCTGTCTGTTCCCGTATTACAATTGTGAACGCTATCTGTTCCTGTATTACAATTGTGAGCACTATCTGTTCCCGTATTACAATTGTGAACGCTATCTGTTCCTGTATTACAATTGTGAGCACTAGATTATTACAATTAATAATTGAAGGGACCACCGCTGACTTGTTCTGAAGGTGCAGGCTCTGAGGCCGTCATCCTTTTTCTCACTACTAAGGCCCCTTTCACACTTGTGTGACTTGTCCTACGACTTTAGACTGCAAAGTCGCATGACAAGTCGTTCCCCATGATTTCCAATGACAACCATTCATATATGTACGACTTCAACTCCGCCCAGGTTCACACTAGTGTGAAGCAGGAACCGGCGTGAGTCCAGAGCCGGTTCCCGCATCACACCCCTCCCACAGGCAGTTCACACTGTCTTCTGCAAACCGCTGCGGGTGTCATTAAAAAGTTAATGATACCCCCAGGTTTGTTCAATCTGGGGGTGTTAATCTGTGAACACCCATGCAATCTGATTCCAGTGCAGCAGAAAAGAGGCTCCTGCACCTTTTTTGGTGCAAATCTAATGCGAGTTCAGCCATACAACTGTATGGCTGAACTGGCATTGCTCAGAGATCGCATATGATTGGCACTTGTGGTCACATGCGATCTCTGAGACGGCAGTAGTGTGAACCCAGGCTCAAAGTAGTCCCTGCACTACTTTGGTCCAACTTTCATGCAAGTTGAGGTCCATAGACCTCAAGTTTGCACAGGCATTCCCTGAAATCGCGTTACTCTCAAGTCGCAGAAGTGTGAAAGGGGCCTTAGCAAGCCTCTGAAACAAGTACATGTATACACAGGGTGCACTAGGGCAGTTATTGCACAGGTGATTGATTTAGGCTCCACAGCACCTTTACTGGCATCAGCAAGTTTCCTCTAAACTAGCAAAGGCAATGCATCTTATGGACATTAAGAAAAATGTCATGGCACAGCTGCAATGCTTTACCCATGATTTCTTCCAGGCCTCCATGATGTTGCTGTGCTCATTAACAGACGTCTTCCAGCGTGCAAGTTCATTCGACCAGCCAGGGTTTAATGAGCCTGTGTAAAAGTAGACAAAGATCTTCTTAGCCAAAACTCTCACGTTTCATCTTCCCACCCACTAATTGCTATATCAGACCATTGAATCCTATAAAATTAAATGTTCAGCCCACCACCAATCTTCCTAAACAGTGGTATCTGATGCCTGATGTTCAGTACTGCAGTGACCACTAGGTGGCATCATTGACTAATAAGGGAGCCAGTCGTTCGAACGATGAAAATCGTTAAAAAGGATATTCACCCTAGAAAGAAAATATTAAAAGTCAGTAGCTACAAATACTGTAGCTGCTGACTTTTAATAAAAGAAAACTTTCCTGTCCAGGGATCCAGCTCTGACGTGTCACAGAAGGCTGCGGGCAAAGAGAGGGGAGGCTGAACTTTTGCTCGATTGCCTATTCGATCTGAGTGGAAGTGGGTACCCAGCAAAACTAGGTACCTGCTGCCCCCCAAAAAATTTAATGTGGTAGAGGAGGGGGCTGGGGAGGACATAAAGTGAAATCTCCCCTTTTGGGTTAAGATCCACTTTAAGATTTCTGCTGACTGGCAGACCTGTTACACAGTTAGGCCTCTTGCACACTGTACAGATGTATGAGCATCAGACATTCCTGGCAGAAAAAAAAACACAAGGATGGGCTGTATATCACTTGTGTGTATTTGCGAGTATGCACACACAAGCATAAAAAAAGGGATTTTATTAAAACTTACCGTAAAATCCTTTTCTCCGAGTTCACTGACAGACGCAGCTCTTCATGACTTTGTGGGGTTTTATGTTCGTCCTACTAGGAGTTAACTAGGCAGGGAAAAGAATCAGCTGGCCCCTCCCTTCGGGGCCGTCCTCTCTTCCTACATCAAACCCCCTCACAGAATATCTCCTAAGTTCGTACACAAGCCGTACCAAAACAGAGCCCAGAGGGGTGGGTGCTGCGTCTGTCAGTGAACTCGGAGAAAAGGA
>BLSH010247575.1:125215-155226 GCA_018402905.1 Glandirana rugosa
GAACATGGTAAGGCGTGCAATAGGCGGATCCACCGCAGGAGATTCCCATTTCTTTAGGAAACTCTCCTCAACAGGATAGCGTTCAGTAAAACGGCCAGTCAGTGAGGAGGAATGCCAGGGTTGCTGCCATTCACGATATAGGAAATGGTAAAAAAAATTCATTGTAAGGATAGGACTTGGGGGCCTAGAAGACCCGCACACATAGGCAGATCGCGATTCGCCCGCTTGATCCAGCTGCAACTTGGTGCGAATGCCAGCGATAATGGTGGCGACCAGCACATTGTCCTGGTCAGCCACTGGCTCTTGGTCCTCCTCAGTTACCATGTCACCCGTGTCCTCATCAGACAAGTCCCCCGGGGTCTCTAAGACCCCTGAAGCCACCTCAGACTCAGAATCTTCCCCTGAGGATAAGGGGGGGGGGCACTTCCTGGGGACCCGCGGAGCGGCGTCCCCACGTGGAAGAAATTCAGCGAGAACATCCCGCAACTGGGTGAGAAAAGCCCTTTGGGCAGACTGCGTGGCTGCTGATGCCCTCTCAGCAAGTTCAGCAGGGAGATCAGCCTTGTCAGGGATGGATGGATGGATGCCCCGCACACAGCCACACACCCCCACAGGATCATAGGACAGCACCCCACTGCCACCAGCACCCAGAGGGAGCTCAGCTATACTTGCGTTTTTGCTGTTCGTTAGCGCCGATTGTTCAGGAAAAACTGCCTGTCACCGTACATTTTCTGATGGGAGAAGCTGCAGCCACGTGTATAATTATTATTATTATTATTATTATACAGTATTTATATAGCGCCGACAGTTTGCGCAGCGCTTTACAATATTAGGGCAGACAGTACAATACAATACAATTCAATACAGGAGGAATCAGAGGGCCCTGCTCGGTAGAGCTTACAATCTAGGAGCAGAGCATGCAGTGAAGATGGCCGCCAGGAAGCACTAGAGGCTGAAACATACCTCTCAGGCAACGTGCAGTACCGAATATGGCCGCTCCGAGCGCTAGAGGGAAAGCCCCATAGGCTGGAAATGTCCGCGGCTACGGCAAAATGGCGGCGGTCCGCCACAAAATGGCGGCCGAAGGACCGCATGGTGATGCTGGACAAGAAGGCCGAACGAACGGACAGCGCTGGGGCGGGGGGTGGGGGCAAAGTGTGGCAGGGGGCAAGATGAAAGGCTGATCCCCACCGGTGGCTACCCCGGACAAGCTATTGGAGCAGTGGAAAAAACCGCATTTGCGGACGTCGGGCCCACTTCACTCCCCGGGTGGGGAGGAAGGCAGGGTGCTCACTTACCCCTCCGACGCCACGGTAGCCACCGAATTCAGACTTTCCGCCCTCGACGGGGGGGTATGCTGCCGGCCCAGAGTCGCCCTGCCGAACGAATCGGGAAGGGGACCAATGTGGGGGATCTCGCCCCGGGCCACCCGCACGGAACGGGTAAGATGCGGCAGGTCCCTGTGTTGGGGCCGGCTTCGCATCATGTTGGCCAGGTCGGGGAAAGTACAGAGCACCAGGACTCTCGATGCCCCGACCGGCTTCTTGATAGCAGATCATCTTGATTGCAGCAAAAAAAAAAAAAGAAAAATGGTCACAATAGGACCGCAGTTCCCTATAGGGAAGCCAGGTCAACTCCTTGCGAACTAGGCATTGAAACTGAAGAGCTATACTGTGAGGGGGTTTGATGGGGAGGGGCCAGCTGATTCTTTTCCCTGCCTAGTTAACTCCTAGTAGGACGAACATAAAACCCACAAAGTCATGAAGAGCTGCGTCTGTCAGTGAACGTAAGGAGAAATCTGTTGTTTTAATGAAGGAAATATGGCATATGCACATATTCATGCAAAAATACTGACCTGCAACTCAGATTTTTTTTTTTTGTTTACTGATCTATACGCAGCACGTTTATGCTCCTGTGTGTACAGGCACATTGAAAACAGTGGGATGCATTTAGAGCAGTAAAAAAACCCTTGTATGTCTGAAAACTCAGTGATTTCAGGCAGAAATGTGCAGAAGGCCTTAGAACAATATTAAACCCAAAATAAAAAATCAATCATTAGATATGGTGGCTGCATTAGTTTTCTTTTTTAGGCTTCTTTCCCCTTTGTTTTCACCTGGTGATCTGGCCAGTAAACACTGAATTAAGAGTGCCTCTACTCTTGCTGAATGAGCACAGGGGGCACCTTTGGGCAATAGCATTGTTAATCTGGGGGAGGGGGGAGTGTTAGATGCCCTAGCAGATTTAGATACACTAAACAAATTCAAGTTGAACTCCAGCTAATACTTTATCAGCAGTTACAGCAACTTGTTTCCTTTTGAGGTTTTAAAGGTTTTACATAAAGGCTGGCCATTAAAAGCACCAATGTCAGCGTTAAATGGTTTCTCTCATTCCTCTAACTGCTAAATTTTCAGCATAGATTATACTGTTGAAAAACAACAGACTTACTAGTTGGATTACCTGGTGAAAATTAAAGAAAGCCTAAAAAAAGAAAACTAATACAGCCTAAGGTTTATGAATGCATCTAAGAATTGGTAAGCTATACTATAATAAATGCTTGCTTTAAGCTGGCCACACACCAGTAGATTCACCCATGGATACTTAAAGAATTGAGCTTTGTCCATTTCAAAGCCATGTTATCTAATTTTTAGGGACTCCTTAATGACTGGAATAGTACCACTGGATTGGCGTAGGGCCAATGTGGTGCCCATATTTAAAACGGGATCAAAATCTTTACCAAGTAACTATAGACCTGTTAGTTTAACTTCTATAGTTGGGAAGATACTGGAGAGTTTAATAAAAGACCACATAGATGAGTTTTTGTTGGAAAAAATGTTTTAAGCAACAGACAGCATGGATTCATGAAATAAAAAAGTTGTCAATCAAACCTGATTTCTTTTTATGAGGAGGTAAGTAAAACCTTAGACAGGGGGGTGGCTGTGGGCGTGGTATACTTGGATTTGGCAAAAGCATTTGACACCGTTCCCCACACACGGCTAATGTGTAAGGTAAAGTCTACAGGCTTGGAAAGATCAGTTTGTAAATGGATAGAAAACTGGCTAAAAGACCGGATTCAGAGAGTAGTGGTTAATGATTCTTATTCTGAATGGTCTAAGGTTATCAGTGGTGTACCCCAAGGTACAGTGGTGGGACCCTTACTTTTCAATATATTTATAAATGATATAGGGTCTGGGATTAAAAGTACCATTTCAGTGTTTGCAGATGACACCAAGCTATGCAGTGGAATAACCTCCTTGCAGGATGTCTCCAACTTACAAGCAGACCTCAATGCACTGTCTAATTGGACGACTATGTGGCAAATGAGGTTTAATGTTGATAAATGTAAAGTTATGCAATTGGGGGCTAAGAATATGCATGCATCATACATACTAGGGGGAGTACAACTGGAGGAATCCATAGTGGAGAAGGATCTGGGGGTTTTGGTAGATCATAAGCTTAATAATGGCATGCAATGCCAAGCTGGGGTTTCCAAAGCAAGCAAAATCCTTTCGTGTATTAAGAGAGTTATGGACTCCAGAGATAGAGACATAATTTTGCCCCTGTACAAATCATTAGTAAGACCTCATCTGGAATATGCAGTTCAGTTTCGGGCACCAGTTCTCAAAAAGGATATCGGGGAACTGGAGAAAGTGCAGAGAAGGGCAACCAAACTGATAAGAGGCATGGAGGAGCTCAGCTATGAGGAAAGATTAGAGGAACTGAATTTATTCTCTCTTGAGAAGATGAGATTAGGGGGGATATGATCAATATGTACAAATACATAAGTGGTCCATACAGTGAACTTGGTGTTGAGTTATTCACTTTAAGGTCATCACAAAGGACAAGGGGGCACTCTTTACGTCTAGAGGAAAAAGGATTTCATCTCCAAATACGGAAAGGTTTCTTCACAGTTAGAGCTGTGCAAATGTGGAATAGACTCCCTCCAGAGCTGGTTCTGGTCAGCTCAGTAGATTGCTTTATAAAAGGAATGGATTATTTTTTTCTAAATGTATTTAATAACTGGATACTAATATTTATAGGTAAAGTTGATCCAGGGAGAATCCGATTGCCTCTCGGGGCATCAGGAAGGAATTTTTACCCCCCACTATAGCAAATTGGATCATGCTTTGCTGGGGTATTTCACCTTCCCCTGGATCAACTGTGGGTATAGGATTGTGTGCATGGGATTGTATGGGGTTTTTTTTGGTTGAACTTTTTGATTGGACTTGTCTTTTTTTCAACCTAACTATGTAACTATGAATTTTGTTGGAAAGATACAGAAATTCAGAGAAATCGCTCATCGCCGCATTTGATCTTGCCATAATTCAGTCAAATAGTGTTCAAAATAGTTTCGTACAGGCCTGCTACTTGAATGAAATTCCAGAAATAATAGATTTTTTTTGTGCCTAGAACATGCTGTATGATTTTTCCCAAAACAAAAATGACATTCAGTTAGAATTTCGTTCAAGAACAATTTTTCACTCTTTCTCCATCCTTCAAGTTTTCTTACCACTGTGACAAGACAAAACTATTGTCCATTTAACCTCGCTAACAAGTAGAAATTTGAACATATGTTCCAAAAATGAATATTTTCAAATGAAATTCCAGTAGTGTATGGTCAGCATTATTGCTGCAGAGAACAAATCAAATACAAGATCCCCCTCTCTTCCCCTGACCCACCAAAGCTGGCCATAGATGGATTGTTCCCCCATCAGCCAGCCAGATGACGAAAAAAAAAAACCAAAAGACGATTGGATTCCCCCATCCACACATTCAATGTGAATGGAGGAATCCTCCCTTTTGCTTTATTGTATTTTGACAGCGGGGACACCTCTGGTGTCAGGATACACTGATCAGTGGCTGCAGTGCTGATCGAACAAAAGTTTTTCAACATTTACATTCATGTGAAGTCGATTATTCGATTGGCATCTCACAAATGAGAATGACCATAGATGGATTGAAATTTGGCCAGTCTCTGCTGAACCAGATGGATTTCGACCCACCAGTGGCCAGCTTTAAAATACCTAAACAGCTGTACCCAACTTCCCCAATGGGTACCAGGCAGAGACAAAGTAAAAAGACAGGTTTAACCATTCCCAACTCTATCCAAAAAAGTTTTGGCTTTTAGAAAAAGTATTTTTTCCCCAGTTAGCAGCTTGATGCTGAGATCAGATTGAGCAATTTTTTTTTTTTATATAAATCTTTATTTATTCAAAGAAATTTTTCAAGTATAAATTACACCAAAATATGAACAGAATCCATCTCACATCCATTGTATTTTACAATAAGAATTCTTATAATAATATTAGTATATCCCCTATATAGGGGGTCTTCATTTCTACCTCTTCATTATATATACCATCTTACCATTCATACTCTTCGACCCATTCAACTCCTTACACCCATTCGCTCAAAAAGAAAGAGAAAAAAAAAAATTATTAATTGGGCTTTCATCGTTATCCCTGCACATATTCCCTTATTTTAATTGAGTCAGATTGAGCAATTTGATTGATATATAAAAATGTTTAGAATTGGGTGAGAGAGGCTGTTATTAAATTTGCGAAAAAACGTTCCACACTTCTTCATCACCACACCACTGCTGTTACTAGTCTGAGTAATGCAGATATGACACATTTAAGTACAGAGGGGAGATGTAGTTAACTCCTAAGCTATTAAACATGAGGCTTGACTAATTACATTATTGAGTGGTTATGTTACAGTATGCCCAAGGCAGGGAGTGATGAAGTGGAATTGTTGACAGGAGCAGGCTAAGCCGAAGTAAAATTACAGGTAAAAGCATGCAAACTCCAGTGTTTCTAGTAAAGTGATAATAATTGATCATCTCTTGCTATCCTTTGTAACCAGTAGTATGCATGCTTAGTGGCCTCTTTAATATTATACGTATAGCTAAAACTTTTAGAACTTTTATATTTTTTTTTGCTGTTGTGTCCCATTAAGGAGATTTACTTTCACTTCCTGTCTAGGAGACACAGCGGAAGTGAGATGAAGTCTATACAAAGTCTTCTCCTCTTAAGCCTCGTACACACGGGACGACGATCGTATACAACAGGTCGTACTAACGACGACCTGTCGTTAAAAGAGGGTCTTTTACTTGCACATAGCAGATACAGTGCCTTGAAAAAGTATTTATACCGCTTGAAATATCCACATTTTGTCATGTTACAAATAAAAATGTAAATGTATTTCATTGGGATTTTATGTAATAGACCAACACAAAGTGGCACATAATTGTGAAGTGGAAGGAAAATGATAAATTATTTTCCGGATTTTTTACAAATAAATATCTGAAAAGTGTGGCCTGCATTTGTATTCAGCCCCCTTTACTCTGATACCCCTAACTAAAATCCAGTGGAACCAATTGCCTTCAGAAGTCACCTAATTAGTTAACAGGATCCACCTGTGTGTAATTTAATCTCAGTATAAATACAGCTGTTCTATGAAGCCCTCAGAGGTTTGTTAGAGAACCTTAGTGAACAAACAGCATCATGAAGGCCAAGGAACACACCAGACAGGTCAGGAATAAAGTTGTGGAGAAGTTTAAAAGTTATGAAAAAAATATCCCAAGTGTTGAACATCTCAAAGAGCACTGTTCAATCCATCATCCAAAAATGGAAAAAGTATGGCACAACTGCAAACCTACAAAGACATGGCCGTCCACCTCAACTGACAGGCCAGGCAAAGAGAGCATTAATTAGAGAAGCAGCCAAGATGTCCATGGTAACTCTGGAGGAGCTACAGAGATTCACAGCTCAGGTGGAAGAATCTGTCCACAGGACAACTATTAGTCGTGCACTCCACAAATCTGGCCTTTATGGAAGCAAGTAGCAAGAAGAAAGCCATTGTTGAAAGAAAACCATAATAAGTTCCATTTGCAGTTTGCGAGAAGCCATTGGTCAGATGTGACCAAAATTGAACTTTTTGGCCTAAAAGCAAAACGCTATGTGTGGCGGAAAACGAACAATGCACATCACCATGAACACACCATCCCCACTATGAAACGTGGTGGCAGCATCATGTTGTAGGGATCCTTTACTTCAGCAGGGACAGGGAAGCTGATCAGAGCTGATGGGAAGATGGATGGAGCCAAATACAGGGCAATCTTAGAAGAAAACCTGTTAAGAGTGCAAAAAGACTTGAGACTGGGGCGGAGGTTCACCTTCCAGCATAACAACGACCTTAAATATATAGCCAGAGCTACAATGGAATGGTTTCGAACAAAGCATATTCATGTGTTAGAATGGCCCAGTCAAAGTCCAGACCTAAATCCAATTGAGAATCTGTGGCACGACTTGAAAATTGCTGTTCACAGACGCTCTCCATCCAATCTGACAGAACTTGAGCTATTTTGCAAAGGACAATGGGCAAACATGTCACTCTCTAGATGTGCAAAGCTGGTAGAGACATCCCCAAAAAGACTTCCAGCTGTAATTGCAATGAAAGGTGGTTCTACAAAGTATTGACTTGGGGGCTGAATACAAATGGACGCCACACGTTTTGGGCTGTAACATGACAAAATGTGGAAAATTTCAAGGGGTATGAATACTTTTTCAAGGCACTATTTGGTGTCACTCAGGCCTGCTTCATCAAGATAGCAAATGTCTGACAACTAAAAGACCCTCTTTTTCCTGACTTGCTATTGGTGAGCTGGCATCTACAAAACTTTTACTCTGTAGTGCCTCCATTGTTACCACTGCATTAAAGCCTCCGGATGTTTTGTAGGATGGACTTGTTCTCATATTGGAATATTTTCCCTCATCTCTTGTTCTATTGACAACTGACATTTTTTTGTATTTCCCCATTCCTTTCTTTCTTGCCCTCTGATAGGGGTTCTTAGCCTTCTATACTCTATCCAAGTCCCCCAGTAGGGAATAACGATGGCTGCATGAGAGATGTTAAGGTGCATAATAAGGAGTAATAATTGTCTTTGAAGACTGTGGTGCAAGAGGAAGTCCGTTTGATGCCGAAATAGTGCAGCAAGGAAGTCGCCCAGCGGGATGGGAAGCATGATTGGAGACAGGACACAATCGGTGGAATGAGCATGATATTCATCGCTGTCATTTTGTGAGGGTTGAGCTGGAGGCCCAAGATAGTTGAAAATTGTGTCAACAGTTGGTGTAGGTTAGGCAATGTAATAAAGTGGTTTGTCAAAGTCAGGAGAGCTTCATCTGCGAACACAGATTTTGTGGTGCATTCTGGCATATTGGATCCCTGAAATGTTAGGGTTAACTCTAAGTGCTATGGCTAAGGGTTCCAAGGCAAGACCAAAGAGGGCCAGGGATAGAGGGCATACCTGTCTGGTACCTTGGCAGCAGATACCTTTTTTCTTCTTCTTTTAATTCTTTATTTATCCTTTTCATGTTATGCAAAGAAAAAGAACAAACCTAACACTTTTTACTATAAGGAATGGTTGCTTGGTTTTTAAAGGAAGTTGAAAAATGACAGACTTACTGGCTGGATCACCAGGTGAATAATTTTAGCCAATTTACTGTAATGCCATGAATAGCCTGATGCATTGCTATTCACGATCAGACATGAATAGCAATGCATCAAACAGCACACACCAAGCTGAATTACCCAGACAAGGAATACACAAGACTACCTCTCTTCTAGCAGGTATGGTGGTTACACCTGAATTCCTTAGCCTATTAAGGCAAAAAAAAAAAAAAAGCAAGCAGATTGTGCCGGACATTCTTATTATAAAGCCTAGCATCATCTGCAAATTGTGTCAAGGACAGGCACTGTCAATGTATACTTGTGAAATAAATATTTTATACTAAAACACATTATTAAAGCATCAGTTAAACTTGCAAGATTAAAACACAATTGACCAAAAACTTCTAGTTTATGTTGCTATAATAGCCAGTACCATTCTGGTACGCACATTTAGAGTATTACCTGTAACTCTAATAAACACTTTTGAAGATCTGAGTCCAGCTGTTGAATGGATGGTACAACGATACTCTGCATCCTTAATGGCAACGTCTCTCACCCAGCTAAGTATGTGCACGTTCCCATCAGGTAGTGGAAGCAATGCTTCCTTCGCACAACTCTCCATTTTAACTTCCTCCTTCTCCCATGTAAAATGTATGTCTCTTGGACCTGAAGGGAACTACAGCTGTAATATGAATAAGAGAAAAAGCATGCACAAACAGATAATCAACTCGAAAGTGCAATCTTCCCTGAAGAAAGCAAAGGGTCAGAATGCATGAGCATCACTATCATCAATAGAATATCACTAGGGGAGCCCAGATTTTTAGTTCCTCATTTGATAACTGGCAGATATTTCCTCATCCATTGTTCTGAACAAAATGTCTACCGGTTTACGGGTAGACATAGGATCATATCAATAATGATCACTTACAATTGCTCTTTATTTTTTGGATACTAAATTAATTTATATTTCTGACAACACCATCTGAGTGGAGCGCTGTCCGCTACTATTGCTAGAATTCAGACGAAGTCACGTGTTAAGTGATGTAACGCACAGGGTGATGTAAGCCGCACACCCGGAAGATTGTGAGTCACCATCTTGTGAGTGTCTGGCGACCAGTGACCTCAAGAGGGAAGGAGCCTATACACTGTGGTGCATCAGCAGTGCACTTCGTAATGTGAGTGTTTTTAGTGATATTTAATATTGATGGGAAACGGTTTTATACCATGAGAGTCTGTTTACAGAGTCTTGGAAGAAAGAATGTGGCACAAGTAAAGAGGATGGAGGTGAATTGAATAGCAGGGTGATTCCTACCGTGAAGAATACCTGTGGCTAAAACCTACCTGGTTTAAAGGGAAAAGCACTATTCAACCTAAAATAGTTTTGGGTCAAATTTTGGAGGTGAGAATATATCTGTAAGTCAGTGGTAGGATGAGCACTGCAATAGGTGGAATTATCAGAGTGAACACGGATTGCACAGTAATCAATCGATCATTTGAAGAATTATTAATCCAATTAAGGACACGGATTGGCACATTGATATGCAACATTGAAAATGCAATATATGTGTTGGAAATAATTCACACAAAGGAAGTGCATAAATCAATCGATTCCCAGAAGTATAATCATTTTAAAAAATAAGGACACTTTTATGGTTGCATTGCACAAATTATATTGTTTACTTTTGTGTATTGTTATGTATAGTGGATTTCACATAAATGAATTATAGCAATAGTAGTGGACAGCGCTGCACTCACATATTGTTTTCAGTTCGACGCATATGTGGGAACGCATATAGTGTTAGCTGCAGTCCAATCTTTGTTTTGCACACACACGTAGGAGGAATACACATAATTTGCATTTCTGTGCGGTGGATGCGCAGCAGAAAGTGGAATCACCCTCTGACCTATTTAGTCCTAAACCTCCAACAATAGGTTTTCCCTTTTGCCATTACAAAACCAAACACTGATGCATTTTCTATATTGTAAGAAATAAAGATCCTTTGGCAACACATTGATTGTAGCAGGTTGATGATCAACATTATGTAAATGTTACATTGTGTGTTTAGGTCTTTATTGTGTTTGTATATGGGGCAGCCCTCTAGTTTGTTACATATGGCTCCGCTTGGCTGAATTTGGGAAGTCATAAAGAACCTTGTAAGTACAAGCAACAATCCTAAATTCTAGTATTGCTTGCGATACATCAGGCCATTTCTGATCGTCAAGAATAAGAATACTTATCATTTATAACTGTACAGGAAGACATTACAACTTCTTGGAAAATCTGCCTACAAATGTGCATAGTCCATTACTCTTCTATGTAGAGAAAAGGAGGAACAAGACACCATGCACATGTTGCTGTCACTGTCTGATGAGACTTGAGAAAACATGCTGGAAGATAGGCAGATATCCACAGTACATGCCTGCTCTTCATAGGGTGATCTCCCCATGAGGTGCCCATAAGACCTCAGAAGGAGGTTGCACGTGCATGCATGTGCTTGACTATGTTGTGCATTATGTTTTTAGAGAGGGGGTTAAAGGGGAAAGGTGTTGGCAAACACCAGTGGCTATGGTAAACACAAGCAGCAACAATAAAAATTGAGACAGGTTTTGTAGCCTGCCTGGCTGACAGTGTCTCCCAAGTGCCACTAGCTTGTTGGATCAGCGTGGACTAACTTTCCCATGTCTATGGATAGCTTTATTGTTCCTTGTGGTCTAAAAAAAATTGTAATTGGTTAATTCTGAATGATTGGAAACAGAGCACTTTCTATGTAGGTGCAGTTGATAAACACAGCTTTCACAAAGAATTTTAGCTACAAGCTATTTTTATTAAAAATGTTGACTTGCTTTGCGAGCGCTGTCTCGCAAGATGAGCAGGATTCAAGCCTCTGGTGTATGCAATACCGTATGTGGCCAGAGGTCCGGGGGCACTGGTGGCTCCCAGCGGTTCGTGGAAAACGTGTAGACGCTCGGAGACACTCCCAGCTGGGTGGGGCGGGCGTAACGTGTGCCGGAGCACCTGAGAGTGGCAACAGTTCCCGAGTGTCTCCAGCTCCCCCGCACCTCTGGCCACATACAGTACTGCATACACCAGCAGTGGTTGTGGAACGAATCATCTGAATTTCCATTGTTGCCTATGGGGAAACTTGCTTTGATATACGAGTGCTTTGGATTACAAGCATGCTTCTGGAACAAATTATGTTCGTAATCCAAGGTATTACTGTATTTAGCATTGTTTAAATGTATGTTAATTTGAAAGTAAACTAAAGGCAAAACTTTTTTCTCTTTTTAGGATAAAGTAAGGGAGAGTTATAAACACCTCACTTTCTGTCGCTTAACAGGAATTCAGAAGAAATCCCTCCAAAGTGAGGGAAATCTATGCGTATCAATAGGGTCAACAGGATGATTGCCCCCCTTGGCAAGATTTCCCCTCCAATTCTCTTCTGGTGACAACAACTCAACTTTTTCTGTCATTTTTACCCTCCATGAAAGTGGGCAAGGACAAACAGAGGATGATTCTCTTTGAGGGCACAGACAGCAATACAAGCTTGATAGGAATACTAATCTGTCTTCACTCTATCCAAAACTAAAAAAAAGTTTTGACTTGCCCTGATTACCTGTACAGGTCTCCTCTTGCGAGGAAATGCCGCTGATCGGCTCTCCTCGCCTCACACTCTGTCAGTGTGAGGAGAGCCGATAAACGGCACTTCCACATTTACATGTGATCAGCTGTGATTGGACACAGCTGATCACATGGGTAAAGATATGCGGCATCGGCTCTTTACCGAGATCAGGGCTGCGCCGTGTCCTATGGACATGGCATGCGCGCGATCGTCATGCTGCAGGTGCGCGAGAGCGGTGGCACTGGGGTGACGTCATATGACGTCCCAAAACGAGAGGAGATCCTGCCCGCCGGATGTTGAGGATGTTAAGATTGAGGGCTGTTTGGTTGGTTTTAGGCCAATGGCTTTGATGTCTATGTACTTTTTTTTAGCTGTGTGGCCTTCAATGTGAGAATTGCCATAACATCCTTTACTCTTGTTACACAGATCTCCTTCAACAAGACCTTACCTTAATGCTGTATTTTTAACCGGTTCCGGACTGCTGCAGAGTGGCGCTGTAGCGTGAATCGCCCTCTATAAACGGCGGCTCAGATGGGAGTGGCGCGCTCTCATGCCCACCGCACTCTCCAGCAGTATGGCCGCGTGTCGTGCGAACTCGATGTCCACCGGCTACCAGCGATCGCCTGGTACAGAGGAAAAAACGGGGAACTGCCAATGTAAACACGGCGGTTCCCCGCGCTGTCAGGCAGCATCTAAGAGATCTACTGATCCCTGTCACTGGGATCAGTTACATCTCCTATGCCTCTGGCGGTCCAGCCCCCTCACACACTCCTAGGGAACACAGTTAACCCCTAGATCGCCCCCTGCAGGTTAATCCCTTCACTGCCAATGACATTTATACAGTAATCAGTGGCTATTTAAATTTCTGATCACTGTATAAATGTCATTGGTCCCAAAAAAGTGTCAAAAATGTCCGACATGTCCGCTGCAATATCGCAGTACCGCTAAAAATCGCAGATCGCCGACATTACTAGTAAAAAAACTTTTTTTTTAAAAATAGTAAAAATTCCATAAATCAATTCTCATGGTTTGTAAATGCGGCAACTTTTGCGCAAACCAAATGCTGATCGCAATTTTTTTTACCACAAATATGAGGAAGAATATATATGGGCCAAAGCTGATGAATAAATTCGTTTTTTTATATGTTTTTTTGGATGCATTATAGCAAAAAGTAAAAAATATTGTTTTTTGTTTTTTTTTCTAAATTGTCTGTCTTTTTTTGTTAATAATGGTGATCAGAAGTGATGCAGAGGTGATCAAATACCACCAAAAGAAAGCTCTATTTGTGGGGAAAAAAAGGACGTCAATTTCGTTGACCGCGCAATTGTCAGTTAAAGCGTTGCAGTGCTGAATCACAAAAAGTACTCTGGTCCTACAGTGGGAAATCCTTCCAGTCCTTAAGTGGTTAAAGGGCGATAGGACATAGCTGATGACCTTCTTTACAGCTTTTCTTTAACTCTTTGCAACAAGATAGAAACCAGTTAGAGCCAGCATTCCTTGTTACGCTTGGTACACATGATGAAAATATTGAACGAATGATCGTCCAGCTTTTCTTTGCATGCTAGTCTCATATCGAAAATGAAAAGGTTACTAGAGTTATGAAAATTTTCATAACACAGAATACAACATCCCGCAACAATGCAATGTATTCTCTCTTTTCTGAGCATGCGCAGTCTTGGTGACTTGATTTTTTTATGGACGAATAGTTTACTGATTAAACAAAAATCTTTCACTCTGTTATCGTACAAGAAAAGTTTTTGTGCTCGTCCCTTTGGATAATTTTGCTTAAACTGTGGTGATCGGCTCTCAAAAAACTGTGCAGATTATCAGACGATCGCTCTGAAAGCTGTATTTTTCGTCTGATTTTCTTATTGTGTGTACTAGGCATTATAGTGCTGTCCACTGCAGGATGCACATACAGAAGCAAGCTAATGCTGTAGGCATGGGAGACAATGTAAAGTTCCTGACTGTTTCCATTCAGTGATTTAGTATAGCTCAAGGCAACCGATTTACCTGTACAGTGTAATCTGGACAAGCCAGACTGTTGACAGATTTAGCATGAGAATGAAAGGTTCTCTGTGCATGTGTACAATACATTTTAGCAACGTGACACCTTGAGAAAATCCCTTTGTTTGCTCAAAGCACACAACTCTCGAGGACATTTTTAAGAGCAAGTGAAAAAAAAATGGCACTTTTGTAGCATAATTCACATTACTTACATGTGTCGCTCCAATTCTGGATGCTTAAGGTTAAAGAATGCAAAAAAGATCACTTTAATAACAAGTTATACAGTCTTGAATGTAGGGTTGGAATTTTCAGTGGAACTACATGAAGCATTGTACACTTTTTTTTGCTGCCTTTGCCATGCAAGCATGTTCTATTCCAATCCATTTTAACTGCTTTAATTCTTCTGCACAAGCCAAAGGGAACACAGTGTGAACACATGGCATTCACATTAGTATTGTTCTTTTTTCCTGAAAACGGCTCGTGGAAACTTGTGTCCTCCTGCTGCTGGCAAATGGTTGTGAAACATTTTTGACAGATCTCAAATGAAAGTTTAAAATTGAACTGGATTATTGTAGAGCAGTAATAAAATAGCTAAAGTCCAGGCAAACATTAAGGCCGGCCATAGATGGTGCAAATTTTGTACTCGCAACCAATAGAGACAGTTGCTGACAGGGGAATCCCTCCTCCTGCGCAATTGTCTGCTCCCCCCCCCCCCCCTTCCACCAGGAGAAGACACTGATAATCGCTAGTGGCTAGCAATAATTGCAAGTGAAACCGGCCAGTTGGTTGTACCAAAGTTGAACTATTGATCAGCTTGAATACATTCAGCCTGCCCACACACAGTTCGAATTCTAACCGGTACCTGCTGAACCGGCCAAGATTTGAACGGTCTATAGCCAGCCTAAGTCTTTGAAATGGTAGAGGAAAACCAGAACTGTAACAATAGACAATGGGCCCACCAACCTAGTGTATTAAGAAAAAAAAAAAGCTTACATGCCTAATAAAAAGTCAGTATTGCACGGACAATGTACCAGATGGAATATCATCTTATAATAGCCTTACAATTGTGATAACCACACATCACAGGTAGGACATATGACAAGGTTTCCACCCAAAACTGGAAACAGGTGATTAATGCATAGATCTTCCCAAATTCTTTATGCGCAGAAATACTCTGCTGTGGGACAGGGATCAGGAACACTAGTCGAAGAAGAAGGCTTGAGAAAGAGGAGGCTATTCTGGAAATGCTTTGACTAGCAACACAATGGCACTCGGGAGTGAATGCTGCTGCCTTCTCTGAGAGGTCCATTCTCTAGCTTAGAGCAGCTTTCCACTTGCAAGGATCCAGAGACTACCCCTTAATGCTGACCATAGGAAGTGGAAGTCAAGCAGCATCCTGGACATTTTATCATGCACCACTCTAAAGCTGGCCATTGAAGGATCAAATCTTGGCTATGACCGGCTGAGATTCGATCCATCTATGGGCAGGCTGGTTGTACTGAAGTCGATCCAACAATCAACTTCAGTACAACCAGCCTGCCATATTTTTTGCATGCAATCACTGCCAGAGGCTATAGCAGCCAGCAGTGATCATTGTGTTCTGCTAGCAGTGAACAGCGCTGTGGGAGGGATTCCCCAATCAACACTGACTGTGTTGATTGGGGAATTAAGCAATTTTCTCTCCTTCCACCCATGAGGGAAGGAAAGAAAAAATTGTATAAACTATGGCCTGCATAAGTGGTTGAGAGTGTATTTTATGCTTTTGCATATTAAAGTATTGTCATTTTTAATGTAGTATTCCTGTGCAAAGGGCATTTGGAAAAGATTTCTTTGCTACACATCAGACTGTGCATCAGTCACCTGTTTTCAGTTTTGGTTGTAGACCTTCATGTATGTCTGATGTCCTACGTGCAGTGTCATTGTCACCAGGATCACAAGGCTATTATAAGACAATGAAGATACCTATGGCGACCCTTGCTAGGGCAGTGTGGAGAGAGGCTAAAAAGCTAGCGGGATTGTAGGGATACTCCCTAAGGCTGGATTCACACCTTTTTAGTGCTTTTTGCATTTTGCAGATTTGCACTACATTCCATTTAACATGGTTTCCTAAGGAACACGTTCTGCAGTGCAAATCGGCAAAATGCAAAAAGCACTAAAAATGCATAGGTGTGAATCCAGCCTTAGAGATCCCTATGTGGAAGAATTGTTCTTTAGAACATTTGAATTCATTTCCGAATAGTGAATTTTGAAGACAGAGGCATAGTCACACTGACACAGATATATGATCACAGAACACTGCATTCATTTGAATAATTAAGTCAGCAATATGATATACCACATACGTTTTTTAAAATAAACATTTATAGTTAAGACATATGGTCCAGGCCCAATTTGGTCGGCAAGATCCTAAGGTATCAAAACATCAATTAATAGGTATATTGAAATCACAGGGACTGAAAGGTTTAATATCTGTATTGTACTCTCAACTGTTGCGGGCTAAGTTGTGTGGTACTCCACTTAACCACTTGACCACTGGGCACTTAAACCCCCTTAACAACCAGACCAGTTTTTAGCTTTCAGTGCTCTCACATTTTGAATGACAATTACTCAGTCATGGAACACTGTACCCATATGAAATTGGAGCCCTTTTTTTCACACAGAGCTTTATTTTGGCGGTATTTAATCACCGCTGGGTTTTTATTTTTTGCACTATAATTAAAAAAAGACTGAAAATTTTGTAAAAAAATGAATTTTTCATAGTTTCTGTTATAAAATTTTGCATTAGTAATTTTTCTTCATAAATTTTGGCCAAAATTTATACTGCTACCTATCTTTGGTAAAAAAACAAAAACAAATTATTGTATATTATTTGGTCTTTGTGAAGGTTATAGAGTCTACAAGCTATGGTGCCAATCACTGAATATTGATCTCACCTGATATACTGACGGCCTATCTCATTTCCTGAGACCCTAACAAGCTAGGAAAGTACAAATATCCCCCAAATGACCCCTTTTTGGAAAGTAGACATTGCAAGGTATTTAGTAAGCGGCATGGTGAATTTTTTGAAGTTGTAATTTTTTCCCACAATTCTTTGCAAAATGAAGATTTTTTTTTTCTTTTTTTTTTTTTCACAAAATTGTCATAGGTTAACAGGTTATTTCTCACACCCAGCATATGTATACCACAAATTACACCCCAAAACACATTCTACTACTCCTCCTGAGTATGGCAATACCACCCGTTTGAGACTTTTACACAGCCTGGCCACATACAGAGGCCCAACATGCAGGGAGCACCATCAGGCGTTCTAGGAGCATGAGTTACACATATAATTTCCTGACTACCTCTTGCATTTTTGAAGGTCCTGGAGCACCAGGACAATGGGCACGCCCAAAAAATGACCCCATTTTGGAAAGCAAACACCCCAACGTATATTCTAGGAGGCATAATGAGTCTTTTGAACATGTCATATTTTCCACAAGTTTTTGGAAAATGTGGAAAGAAAATGAAAACGCTTTTTTTTTTTTTTTACACAATGTTGTCCATTTATACAATATTCCTAACACACAGCATGTACCTAGCAAAAATGACACCACACAAAATATTCTGCTACTCCTCCCGAGTATGGCGATGCCCCATGTGTGACACTTTTACCCAGCCTGGCCACATACAGAGGCCCAACATGCAGGGACCACCGTCAGGGGCCTACATTTCAAATCTAATTTGACTACCTTTTACACTATTATGAGGCAATGTGCTGGCATGGATAGGCAGTGTAGTGGCATGGATGGACACTGTAGTGGCATGGATGTGTCATGGATGAGAACTGATGTGGTATGGATGAGCATGAATGAGGCACAAATGAGCCATGGATGGGGATGGATGAGCCATGGATGGGGATAGATGAGCATGGATGGGGATGACTGAGCACGAATGAGGATGAGGATGACTGAGCAGGGATGGTGATGGATGCGCATGGATGGGGATGGATGAGCACGGATGGGGATGGATGAGCACGGACGGGGATGGATGAGCACGGACGGGGATGGATGAGCACGGACGGGGATGGATGAGCACGGACGGGGATGGATGAGCACGGACGGGGATGGATGAGCACGGATGGGATGACAGAGCGCAAATGAGGATGGATGAGCACGGATGGGAATGACTGAGCACAGATGGGGATGGATGAGCACAGATGGGGATAGATGAGCATGGATGGGGATGACTGAGCACGGCTGGGTGAGAATGGCTGGATGGGTGAGCATGGATGGATGGATGGGTGGCTGAGCATGGATGGGGTGAGCATGGCTGGGTGAGGATGGCTGAGCATGGATGGATGGGTGGCTGAGCATGGATGGGGTGAGGATGGCTGGATGGATGAGCATGGATGGGTGGCTGAGTGTGGATGGGGTGAGGATGGTTGGATGGGGTGAGGATGGCTGGGTTGTGAATGGATGGTGGGGGGGTGCAGCCTGTCCCCCATTGTCACTTAGCAGCGCTGTGGGCATTACACATAGCCCACATTGCTGCACATGTCCTTTCTCCCCCCTCTCTCCTCTCACACTGCACCGATTGGTGCGGAGAGGAGAGAGAAAAGCCGGCGCTTCCGCCGGCTTGTTTACATGTGATCGCTCCGTCATTTGACGGAGCGATCACGTGGTGAAAGGCCGCTCACAGCGGCCATTCACCGCGATCCGCGGGGTCCCCTGGACCCAGCAGCCATGGATGTTCCCGTGTGCACACCCTAGGGGGCGTGCGGGAAGCGCGATTCTGAGAGGATGCCAATAAACGCCCTCCCAGAATTAAGCAACTGCCCCGTAGCCGTCATTTGGCTATGGGCCGGTTGTTAAGTGGTTAAAATAAGAGATAAGTGGTGGGTTGTCCTCATTAATGTGTTGGAGGAGAAGTGGAATAAGATCTGCTCCTCACATTTGGGAGTTATTCCGCTATTAATAATAAACTAATTTACCTGTATATTATATAAACATATCTTGCTCTTCAAAGATTGTATAGAATGGTACAAATGACCTCATGGGATTCTATAAAGTGTTATCAGCCAGAGGCAGACTTTGTACATTTGATGTGGGATTGTCCTGAAATTGCTGAATATTGGAAACAGGTAATAGATAAACTCTCTTTTATTACCCGCATGTTTATTAGGATTATTGGATGTGGAAGAATGGCCAGTGCATAGAAGGATTATGCTACAAGAAACATTATTCCTAGCAAGTAAACAAATATGCAATTATTAGCTACATCAACAGACCAATGCATCAGAGCAGTTAATCAGATATTACTGTATGAACATAGAGGGGTATTATAGCATTATAAAATATGGCATACGTGGTGCAACTCCCCTGTGACTGGATATAAAGGAAATGTAAAGTGAATAATTAGAAACAAATGGAAGATAAATGTAACGTTAATTGTTTGGAGCGTGACGTCAACCTGTGGGTGAACTAAAGGGTAACAATGTGGAAATTATATTACACTTGCAATGAATGATGTATGAAGCAGGAATTATTATTATTATACAGAATTTATATAGCGCCAATAGTTTGCGCAGCGCTTTACAATATAAAGAGAGACATTACAGCAACAGTACAATTCAAAACAAGAGGGTTAGAGGGGCCCTGCTCCTGCGAGCTTACAATCTAAGAGAATTAGTATTGAATGATACACAGTGGGGAAAATAATTATTTGATCCCCTGCAGATTGTGTAAGTTTTGCCCACTTACAAAGAAATGAAGGGTCTATAATTGTTATCATGGGTGTATTTTAAATGTTAGAGACAGAATAGCAACCAAAAATCCAGAAATAACACATGATACAAATGTTATAAATTGAGTTGCAGTTCAGTGAGTAAAAGTATTTGATCCCCTTCCAACCAACAATAATTTTGGCTCCCACAGACTGGCTACAGTATGTGCTCATGTGGTACACAGATTAGTCTTGTCAATTTAACCACTTGCCGACCAGCTGCTGTCGTCATACAGCGGCAGGTCGGCTCTCCTGCGTGAATCGCCGTAGCTGTACGGTGGCTTGTGTAGATGCAGGCGGTCGCATGCCGCCGCCGGTGCCCACTGCATAAACGTGCCCGCGGGTCGGGCGGACTTGACCCATGATCGCCTAGTACAAAGGCAGAACGGGGAGCTTTGCCAATGTAAACAAGACAGATACCTGTTCTGACAGGGGACATGACAGATCTACTGTTCCCAGTGATTGGGAACAGTGATCTGTCATGTCCCTGCCAGCCCAGCCCCCACACATTTAGAACACACTGAGAGGACACAGTTAACCCCTTGATCGATTCCTAGTGTTTAACCCCTTCCCTGCCAGTGTCATTTTTACATTGAGCTCTGCATTTTTATAGCACTGATCAATGTAATAATGTCACTGGTTTTCTTGTGAAAAAATAATATTTTTTGACTTACCGTAAAATCCTTTTCTCCAAGTTCATTGACGGACGCAGCCTCTTAATCTTGACATGTGGGGTATGCACCTTTTACCAGGAGTAGACTAGGCAGAACATAGCTCAGACAAAAAGCAAGCTAGCCCCTCCCAGGGGGCAGTCCTTACTCTGCATAACCCCCTCCACCCTGCTAGTACTTCAGTTCGTAACAAGCAGTACAAACTCAGAACACAGAGGGGTGGGTGCTGCGTCCGTCAATGAACTCAGAGAAAAGGATTTTACGGTAAGTCAAAAAATCCTATTTTCTCTTTCGTTCATTGACGGACGCAGCCTCTTAATCTTGACATGTGGGGACGTCCCAAAGCAGTGTCAAAAAGAGAGGGGTGGGCAACAACAATAACAACTGTACCCAACAGAAACTCTCCAGGCGGCGCCAGACGCGCCCACACCGCCACCTGCAAAACTTTGCGGCCAAAAGCAGCATCCGCAGATGCCGACACATCAACTTTGTAAAACTTAGCAAAGGTGTGCACAGATGTCCAAGTGGCAGCCTTGCACACCTGAGACACCGACGCTTGGTATCAGAAATCCCAGGAAGTGCTAATCGCCCTGGTGGAATGAGCCGTGACCGGAAACGGGGGTTCTTGACCCCGAACCTCATACAGTCTGTCTGATCCAACGCGAGATAGTGGCCGACGAGGCCGCCAGCCCTTTGCGCGGTCCATCCGCCGCCACGAACAGCGCGTCCGACCTCCGGAAGGAAGCCGTGGTCGACAAATACACGTGCAAAGCCCTAACCACATCCAAGTAATACAAAGCGACCTCCCTAGGATGTTCTCATTAATGTGAAAAGAGGAAACCACCTTCAGTAGAAACAAAGGAGATGGGCACAGCACCGCTTTGTCCTTATGCAGGACCAAATAGGGAGACTTACAAGACAGCGTTGCCAACTCAGACACCTGCCTGGCGGATGTGATGGCCACCAAGAAGGCCACCTTTTGCGAGAGCAACGGCAAAGAAATGTCTCTGATCTTTTCATATGGCGGCTTCTGCAGTACTGACAGTACCAGGTTCAGATCCCACGGCGCCAGGGGCGACCACACCTGAGGGGCCACATGACATACCCCCTGTACAAACGTACGGATCAAAGAGTGCGTCACTAACGGACGCTGGAAAAGAATCGCTAGGGCAGAAATCTGACCCTTGAGGGTACTCAATGCCAGCTTTTGATCCAGGCCTTGCTGAAGAAAGGCCAGTACCCGAAGTCACTGCAAAGGAACGGGGGTTCCACCCCCCAGTCTCGCACCAAGCAATATAAGCCTTCCAGGTGCAGTGATGAATCTTGCGTGACGTGGACTTACTTGCCTTAAGCATGGTGGGGATCACTGACTCAGAGACCCCCCTATCCTTCAGTACCTGGGATTCAACAGCCAGGCCATCAAAGCCAGCGAGTGTAAAGCAGGGTGCAAGATGGGCCCCTGCGACAGCAGATCTTCGCATAGCGGAAGCCGCCAGGGAACATCCGTTATCATCCGTACCACGTCGGTGTACCAAGAACGCCGCGGCCAATCCGGAGCCACCAGGATAGCCGGAATCCCCTCCACTTCTATCCTGCGCAACAAGCGCGGAAGAAGCCTGAGAGGAGGGAAGGCGTAAAGGAGCCGGTACCGGGACCATGGAGCCACAAGGGCGTCCGCCAACAGATCCCTTGCTCTGCACACAAAGGTTCGCACCTTGCGATTGAACCAGGACGCCAGCAGGTCCACGTCTGGCGTGCCCCACCTCTGGCAGATCTGACGGAACACTTCCGGATGCAGGGACCACTCTCCCTGATTCAAAGTCTGGCGACTGAGAAAGTCCGCCTGCCAATTCTCTACGGCCGGAATGTAAACGGCGGAGCTGGCCGGCACATGAAGCTCTGCCCACCTCAAGATGTGGGCCGCGTTCCGCGGCTGCTGCCACGCTCCTTGTGCCGCCCTGATGGTTTTCATACGCCCCCGCCGTGGCGTTGTCCGACTGCACCCGATCCGGCCGACTGTGCAACCTCTCCGACCAGTGGGAGAGGCAGAGCCTGATCGCCCGCAGTTCCAGCACATTGATCGGAAGGCCGGACACCTCCGAGGACCACCGGCCCTGGGCAGACAACCGCCCCAGGACTCCCCCCCAGCCCGCTAGGCTGGCATCGGTCGTGACAATCGACCATTCCAGGGGAAGGAACGACTTCCCCAGACTAAACGCCAGGGCCCGCAGCCACCAGGCAAGAGCCCCCCTGGTCTGGCGATCCAACCTGATCACCCGATCCAGAGACAATGGAGACTTGTCTCACTGCAGCAGAATCGCCCGCTGCAGGAGCCGGGTGTGACTCTGGGCATACAGTACCGCCTCGAAGGCCGACACCATGAGCCCCAACACCCGCATGCAGAAACGTAAGGAAGACCACCGTCGTGACAGCAGAGTCTGTACCGCAGTTTGCAGCATCAGCAACTTGGCCAGAGGCAAGAACACCCTCGCCTGCTCTGCGTCCAGTATCAAGCCCAGGTATTCTAGGCGGCGCGATGGGACCAGCGTCGACTTCTGAAGGTTGATCAACCAGCTGACCTCCCGCAGGGAAGCCAGGGTGATCGAGGCGTTGTCCTCAGGAGCAGATAGTCTAGATATGCCACCACCGCAATGCCCCTCTGCCTCAGCACCGGAGCCAACAGCTTGGTGAAGACTCACGGAGCGGAGGCTAGGCCGAAGGGGAGAGCCACAAACTGGTAGTGGAGGTCCCCCACCGCGAAACGCAGGAAACGCTGATGCGGAAAACAAATGGGAACGTGGAGGTACGCGTCCCTGATATCCAGAGAAGCCAGGAAATCTCCCTGGCGCAGCGCGCCCACGACTGACTCCATCCTGAATTTGCGCGTCTTCAGGAAGTGATTGAGCGCCTTTAGGTCCAGGACCGGCCTGACTCCATCCTTCTTTGGAACCACAAATAGGTTGGAATAAAACCCGAGGAACCGTTCCACAGGAGGGACCGGGACAATCACCCCCTGCTCGAACAGAGTCTGGACAGCCCCAAACAGAGCTTGCCGACGCCCCAGAGGGAGTCTCAGATTTGAGGGGAAGAACCTGTCCGGGGGCAGGGTACAGAGCTCTATCTTGTACCCGGACGACACCACCTCTCGCACCCAAAGATCTGTGATGCGGGCGATCCACCGGTCTGCAAACCCCAGAAGCCGACCCCCACCCGAGCGTCGGGCGGGGGCAACCCATCATGCGGAGGCGGGCTTCTCCGCTGCCTTCCCGGACTTGCGCTGCCAGGGATGCTTCTGGTTCCATGCGGCAGCCTTGCCGGACCGATTACCCGCGCCTGCTACACAGGCGCACGAAAAAAACGCTTCCGAGTAGAATAAGAGGGACCCTGTTTTCGGCGTTGGTCCTGCCGCTTGGGTTCCGGAAGAAAAGTACTCTTCCCCCCAGTGAAATCCTTAATGATCTCATCCAGGGGAGTCCCAAACAGCCGACCGCCCTGAAACGGCAGGTCCGCAAAGCCTTTTTTCGACGCATGGTCGCCCGACCAGCATCCGTCTAATGATGATCGCAAAAACTGCGAGTTTTGACAGCAAGGGAGCTACGTCCAAGGCCATGTAGCGGAGGTACCTGAGACCCTGCGCCAGCTGGTCAGCCAGCTGCACCGACTCCGAAGGGACCACGAGGTCCCCCAAATCCTTGTGCAACACTGTTGCCCACTCCGTGAGCGTCTGCGCCACCATCGCTGACGCCAGTACCAGTCGCATGGCCGCCCTCGCCACCAGGAACATAGCCTTGGACACCGCCTCCGTCCACCTGTCCCCTGGATTTTTAAAAGATGGAGCCCTCCATCGGGATCGTGGTAGCCTTTGTTCAGACTGGCCACCGGCGCGTCTACCAAGGGGGACACCTACTTCTGCAACAAGCTATCCTCAAAAGGATAGCGCACAGAAAAGCGTTTGGTAATGCGAACGAATTCTGAGGATGCTGCCATTCCTTGAAGACAAACTGGTCAAAATATGGCACATAAGGGAAAACCTTAGGGGCCCGAGCCGGCCTATGGGACCCAAAGGCGTAAGCCGCCTCCTGCGACATCCCGGCCGGGCCCAAACGCAGCGTCTCGTGGACGGCAGCCACCAGGGAGCCCACCAATGCCTTTTCCCGCGCTACAGTGGCCCCCTGCTCCTCCTCACTGTCAGAAGGGTCCAATTCCCCATCTGACAGATCCACGGGGGTCCCTGTGATCACATAACCCCCGTTCGGCTCCGAATCCTCCTCAGAGGATAGGGGAGGGGGTGGACGCTTCTTCGCCACCCCCCTACCACGGACTGGTTCCACCCGGGCGAGAAAATCCTCCAGAATTGAAGTCAGTTTGTCCAGTGGGACTACAGGTCCCAGCGCCGCCGGAGCCTCCGCGGAGACTTCTGGAACAGACATACCCAGTACAGCCGCCATTGCGCTACCCCCCGGACACTAGTGAGGCCTACAGGCCGCCCACCCACCACAGGCCACCCCTCAGTTGTCCCCGCACAGCGGTCCGGAAATGCACAGGACGACACGCACGGCGCTGCTACCAGCACCCCAGGGAGAAGCCAGCTATACTTGCTGAAGTCTGCCACTCTGCCTCTGCTGCTGCTGAGAGCTCCTCCACATGTGTCGACCACACCGTCCAGAATGAGGAAACGGCGCCAAAGCACATGCTATTTGCCCATCAGGAAACCAACCAAAAATGTCCACCAAGCAAACACTAGAGGCCAAAAACCACCACAAAATGGCCGCGACTCCGGCGAAATGGTGGCCGGCCCCGAAAAAATGGCCAGGGGACCCAGAACAGCAGCAACTGAGGCAGAAAAGCGGCTGGATGCGGCGTGACCCGAACCACCCACGCCCGGATGAGGGGGGAACACCCGCCAGCCCCCCCCTCTGTACCCCTGAGGGGGGGAGGGGGAAGCGTACTCAGAGGGGCGCAGAGGGTAGCCACCCGAGACAGACCTGCCGCCCCTACAGGTGGGGAGGGAGCTGCCGGCCGTGCGACACCTCGACGCGAGCCGCAGCCCAGTCACTCAGTGCGCTGGCGGGACGTTTAACTCGCCGGCCGCCCCGCACGGAACGAGGCCTGATGCAGCCGACCCGCAAGCAGCTAAGGGACGGCTCGCATTCATCGGTCGGCTGCGCTGGGAAGACTACCTGGACCTAAAGATCTCCGGCCTGTCACCCAGCCGGCTGCTTGATTACATTCTTCATCAGATAGCTTGAGAAAAACAAAAATATTGGGGAACCACAGATCCCAGAAGGGAGCCAGGTCCACTCCTTGCACTAGGCAGAATAAAACTGAAGTACTAGCAGGGTGGAGGGGGTTATGCAGAGTGAGGACTGACCCCTGGGAGGGGCTTGCTTGCTTTTTGTCTGAACTATGTTCTGCCTAGTCTACTCCTGGTAAAAGGTGCATACCCCACATGTCAAGATTAAGAGGCTGCGTCCGTCAATGAAAGAAAGAAAAATAATGTCACTGGTCCCCAAAAAGTGACATTTGGGGTCAGATTTATTCACCCCAATATCGCAGTCCCGCTAAAAATTGCAGATCACTGCCATTACTAGTAAAAACAATTTAAAAAGATATAAAAATCTATAAATCTATCCCATAGTTTGTAAGCGCGATAACTTTTGAGCAAACTAATCAATATATGGCTATTGCGATTTTTTTTTTTTACCAAAAATATGTAAGAGCATATATAATCAGCCTAAACTGATAAATTTGTTTTTTAAATTTTTTTTTGGATATGTATTATAGCTAACCGTAAAAAAAAAAAATTTTTTTTTTTTCAAAATTGTCGTTCTTTGTTTATTTATAGCGCATAAACTAAAAAACGCAGAGGTGATCAAATACCACCAAAAGAAAGCTCTATTTGTAGGGAAAAAAAAAAAAGACGTCAATTTTGTTTGGGTACAACGTCGCACAACCACGCAGTTGTCAGTTAAAACGACGCAGTGCCGTTTCACAAAAAATGGCCTGGTCATTAACCACTTGCTTACTGGGCACTTAAACCCCCCTCCTGCCCAGACCAATTTTCAGCTTTCAGTGCGCTCACACTTTGAATGACAATTACTCAGTCATGCAACCCTGTACCCATATGAACAGATTTTTTTTTTCACAAAATTGTCATTGTAATGGGTTTTTTCTCTCACATGGCATATGCATACCACAAATTACACCCCAAAACACATTATACTACTTCTCCTGAGTATGGCAATACCACATGTGTTGGACATTTTCACAGCCTGGCCACATACAGAGGCCCAACATGCAGGGAGCACCGTCAGGTGTTCTAGGAGCATAAATTACACATCTAACTTGTTGACTACCTATTACACTTTTGAAGGTCCTAGAGCACCAGGACAATGGAAATGCCCACAAAATGACCCCATTTTAAAAAAAAGCTAACACCCCAACGTATAAGCTATGAGGCATAATGAGTCTTTTGAACGGTTCATTTTTTTCCAGAAGTTTTTGGAAAACGTGGAAAAAAATGAAAACGCATTTTTTTTTTAAACAAAGTTGTCCATTTATAAGATATTTCCAACACATAGCATGTACATAGCAAAAATGATGCCCCAAAATACATTCTGCTACTCCTCCTGAGTATGGCGATACCAAATGTGTGAGACTTTTACACAGCCTGGCCACATACAGAGGCCCAACACTGAAGTAGCATCTTCAGGCGTTTTAGAAGCATAAATTGCACATCTCATTTCTCAACCACCTATTACACTTTTGAAGGCCCTGGATCACCAGGACAATGGAAATGCCCACAAAATTACCCCATTTTGGAAAGCTAACACACCAACATATAATCTATGAGGCATAATGAGTCTTTTGAACGGTTCATTTTTTTCCATAAGTTTTTGGTAAAAGGTGGAAAAAATGAAAACGCATTTTTTTTTTAAACATAGTTGTCCATTTATAAGATATTTCCAACACATAGCATGTACATAGCAAAAATTACACCCCAAAATACATTCTGCAACTCCTCCTGAGTATGGCGATACCACATGTGTGAGACTCTTACACAGTCTGGACATATACAGAGGCACATTATGCAAGGAACACCATCTGGTGTTCTAGGGACACATAGCATGCACATACCAAAATATATTCTGCTGATCAAATGGTAAACAAAAGATTACCTGGGGGGTTAGTAGCACAGTTGTCCACAGGATAGCACTCGTCCAGGCAGCAGGCAGGGACTTGGTCAGCGACAGCGAACACAATTGTTCAGGCAACCGACAGCGAATGCAATTGTCCAGGCAACAGGCAGGAATACTGTCCATAGTCAGTACAGGCGGCATACAGGGATACTGTCCATATACAGTCCAGGGTCAGTGCGGGCAGAGATATTATCAACAGTGCCAAATGATTGGTCCTGGTAGTAGGTAGGAACATGGCCCATAGTACAGGTAGCAGCAGAGGTGTGGTCAGTTCATGAGGCAGGCAGAGGCATGATGGCAGTAAGTCCTACAGGCAGCAGGCAGAAGTAGGGCCTCGGTCAGGACAGAATGGGGACAGGGGTAGAGGCTTCTCCCACCCAATCTCTATGAAGCCTCCAAATCTCCAGACCCTAATCCGGGAGAGAGAAAACAAAAACAATGTTTTCTTCTTACAGAAATAGCATTTTGGAGCCTCACATATGTGAGACCCCTGTGTTGTGAATCCCACTACTCCAGCAGCAGGGTACAAGATCAGTCCAAGAGGCAGGCAAAAAACATGGTCAAACAGTCCAGGGTCAGTTCTAGATCAGGCAGAGGTATATACAGAATCGGTAGGCAGAAGCGTGGTCAATTAACAGTCCAGGGTCAGTTCCAGATCAGGCAGAGGTATGTACAGAATAGGTAGGCAGAAGCATGGTTGAATAACAAGCCAGGGTCAGTTCCGGAGCAGGCAGAGATATGTACAAAAGCGGCAGGCAAAGTCGTGGGCATATAACAAGCCAGGGTCAGTTCAAGAGCAAGCAGTGGCATAAGGGGTGTGAATGTACATGGCAGGAACTGGGGATTAATAATCACTAAAAATGTGTTAAAGTATGATAGCGGCGGAAGCAGTCACCTATGCATAGGCCTGGTTGGGAAGGGCACTGGGAGCAATAATATGCAGTGTCTCTTCTGATTCCTCTACTGGTATACACCTTACATTTTTTCTGGCGTCTTTGGCCTGTTGGTCTGGGAGGGATCTTATCAATAAAATGGCGTTCGGAGAGTCGACTAAGGGAATCGGATCGAATATTTTCTGGCGGGCCATTCGGGAATAGTAGGGCGGTGATGATTATCTTCTGATACATAAGGAAAGGTTGGGGGCTTTTGGTGGACTTTTGGTAACATACATAGGAATTATATATATGGCCAATTGGAAAAAATAAATCGCTACTTTTTTGTACCAGTGATATGTCCGTCTTGTGACAAGGTATGGTTCTAGTCGTTGTAGTCGACTCCCCCCATGAATAAATTGTACTCATGTACAGATCTTAGCTTCCGTATTGGGCCATTCCTTCTGGGGATCTCCACGAAGGTATTGTTATGAATTGATGTCAGTAGGTAGACATCCCTTCTGTCCCTCCACTTCACTGCCAGAATCTCCTCATTTCACAGGCTCGCCGTCTCCCCTCTTCTTAACCTCATATTGACGAGCCGCTGAGGAAAACCTTTTCTGTTTGTTCTGACAGTGCTACATGCTGGCGTGTTCTTCAGGTGAAGGTGTCAGAACAGAGGCAGACTGGTGTAGAAGTTGTCTACGTATAAATGGTAGCCTTTTTCTAGAAGTGGATAAATAAGCTGCCAAACAATTTTTCCACTCGATCCAAAATAGTCGGGGCAATTAGGGGGATGCAGCTGGGAGTCCTTTCCTTCATACACTATGAAGGCATAAGTGTACCCCGTGGCTCTGTCACAAAGTTTGTATACTTTTACCCCATAGCAGTTCCTCTTGCTTGGAATAAACTGCTTTATTCCCAGCCTGCCTATACATTTTACGAGTGACTCGTCTACACAGATATGTTGGTCTGGGGTAAACACCTGGGGGAATTTCTCAGAAAAATAATTAAGTATTGGCCAAATTTTATAAAGCTTATCAAAATTGGGGTCATTTCGGGGAAGGCACTGTGTGTTGTCATTGAAGTGCAGGAACCTCATTATCATTAGGTATCTTGTTCGGGACATTATCATGGAGAAGCCTGGCATGTGGTCGATGGGGTGGGTTGACCAATAGGATCATAATTCACTCTTTTTGTTGCATCCCATACAAAATGTGAGGCCCAAAAAACTCTTGAACTCCTCCATTGTAAGCTCTCTCCACTCAAAGGGGCGTGAATAATATGATGTGGTATTGTCTCTAATAAATTGTTGTGCATATAAGTTGCACTGGGCCACAACTGAGGCAAGCATGTCCTCTGTAAAAAAGAATTTGAAAAAATCCATTGGTGAAAAATTGTCTCCTTGGCGGAAAAGGATCTTTTGGC
>BLSH010247575.1:164172-187195 GCA_018402905.1 Glandirana rugosa
TCCGACGCCTACTACTCTGTGCGTGACTGAAGCTACAGTGTCGAAAAGTCAGTACTATAAAGTCTCAGTCGCGTCTCACCCCTCCCGTCTTTGACGGTCCTCGTCGGTCCATAATGTCCACTATGTCCCCCGGTTTACTGTGTCGTGTTCGTGACACGATATATGTCACGGAACGCTTTCATAAGCCGGGGGAAACTTGAAACGCTGGAAAACGGTGTAAAGTCCGAAGTTTGTATTTGTATATTTTGACATTAAAAAACACTTCTTAGTTGTTGTTCACCCTGTGTTAGTACTTCACCTTGTTTTAAATAACCTATAGATTCTTCACAAAAAATTACAGTTTTATATGTTTATGTTTGAAGCCTGAAATGTGGCAAAAGGTCGCAAAGTTCAAAGGGGGCCGAATACTTTCGCAAGGCACTGTATATAGCACAGTGCTTGTGCTGTGTCATTTGGCCCCCTGTATCACCTGTAATACCTGGCTGCTCCTGGCAGTTTCTGCCCTCCCCACTCTGCGCTGACTCTGAAATATCATGACTGAAAAGCTGTGACATCGAAGTCAGTGCGTGTCTCATCATCCGCAGCCTGTTCTGTGTCTCCTGTCTGCTCTCCCCATCCCCTCTCTGCCTCACAGCTCTGTGTCCACGCCGCCCCCTCATGTTCTGCTGCTCTAATCAATGTTTTTTTTTACTACAATCCGCTCTGTTTATTTATGTATTGGCCCCCTGTGACTGTCCTTTATGGAAATAACACTGTATACACCTTGGATACAGAGCGCTGATCGAGCTACCGCTTCTCTCCTCTCCCTTCCCAACAGATGCAGCAGGCGGGGCTGCCTCTTTCCTCCCCTTCTGACTGACGTCAATGGGGGTTCCTCAGCCCCGCCCACTGCATCTGTTGGGAAGAGAGAGGAGAGAAGCGGCGGCTCAATCAACGCAGATCAGTGCTCAGTATACCAGGTATATACAGCATTATTTCCATAAAGGACAGTCACAGGGGGCCATTACAGTAATAAACAGAGCGGATTATGTAACGTTGCACTGGTGGGTTAACAACCACTTTAAGGATTTAGAGAAGATCTGTAAAGAAGAGTGGACCAAAATCCCTCCTGAGATGTGTGCAAACCTGGTAACCAACTACAAGAAACGTCTTACCTCTGTTTGCCAACAAGGGTTTCTCCACCGAGTACTAAGTCATGGTTTGCTTGGGCATTAAATACTTATTTTACTCACTGAACTGCAACTCAAATATATAACATTTGTTTTATGTGTTTTTTTTCTGGATTTTTGGTTGATATTCTGTCTCTATCATTTAAAATACTCCTATGATAACCATTATAGACCCTTCATTTCTTTGTAAGTTGGCAAACGTGCAAAATCTGCAGGGGATCAAATAATTATTTTCCCCACTGTATATTGGAAATAATATATGTATATACTTTATTGCAATCTTAGGTACTAAAAAGTGCATAAAAAAAAAAAAAAAGATGGTATTGCATCCAGCACATTTTGAGTGCATTACTGACTTATTAGGCACATTGTATGTGTTTTCAATACAGGACCTCAGTGCACCCGTATGTTTTGTTCCTTCTAAAGGTAGTCCTGACATAGAGCGAGAGAGAGCTGTGGAAGGAGCCTAGAAGGTCAACCCACTATAAGCTGCCTGCAGAAAACTACAAGAGGGGCGGATACCTGTCACCCAGTACAAGGAGAGAGCGGCAGTGACCGATCTGTATTACAAGACACTCCTGCACAGGGCCAAAGTGTAGTTCTGGAAAATATACACAAAGGACAAGATTCAAGTAATAATACATATGGCCCCTGTATTTACACTATATGTGTTTAGCCTGGAATTCGGCTTTAACTTCTGTTGCTTTTGCATTCATGGTACATTTTTGTAAACACAGCATATCCTTTTTTTTTGCTGCATTTAAATGTTTCTGGCCCTGCAAATACAATGTAAATGTATGGTAAGTATACTGTATTGTGGATGAGTCTTAAAGCGGTAGTAAACCGCTGCAAGGCAATGTCAATGTGCTAGTATGCGGAGCATACTAGCACAGTATGAAAGAATTAGCTTAAAACAAAGCCCTCCAGCACCGCGACGAGCTTCCAACTTCACCCAGTCTTCCGTCCAATTTTGCATCTTCCGGCTACATTAGTGGCTGAGGGCTTGATGTCACTCTCGCGCATGCACTTCAGGAGCCGCTGTTTAAAGGCACAGGCTCTGAAGGTCTGGCACAGTAAGCTGGACGTTTAGAGCACATGCGCCGGTGACATTACTGGAGGCATGCACTCTGAATATCTCCTAAACAGTGCAAGTACAGGAGATATTCACAGTACCTACAGGTATGAGTGGCAGAACAGCATTTACTACCACTTTAAAGGCATTCCATTTCTACATGAAAAGCATAAAAACACACTATCTTGGGTTTTTTCCAAGTGTGATACCCCTATACACAAGCCATCAATGTTATAAAAAAAATCCCCTTTGCATTTTAACCTGACTTGATTCTAAGGCCTCATACACACGGGCATTTTGTTATGCCACGTTTTTGGGCGTTTTTTGCTGCTCTCCATGTTATTCAATGGCCCTCTAAAACGCTGACGTTTCTGAGCAGTAGAGGGCGTCGGCGTTAGTGAGCTGTAGCTAGAACGCGGGACCAGTGCGTTCTGAAGCTGCAGCGTCATGGCGTTTTTGACGCCGAGCCGGCAAAACGCTCAATAACGTTGCTTAACGTTGTATACACAGCGTTAAGCCTCGTCAGCCGTTCTATTCATAATCAATGGTTCCCTATGGGAGCCCATTGATTTGAATAGAAGCCGCACCAGAAGTCACGTTGATCCGACTTGCGGCGCGACTTGTGTGCTAGGTGTCTTAAAGGGGAACCCCCCAAAAAATTTGCGTGGGGTTCCCTCCCTCCAAGAGCATACCAGGCTCCTCGATCTGGCATGGATTTTAAGAGGAGCCCCCACGCCGAAAAAAACAGCGTAGGGTCCCCCCCAAAATCCATACCAGACCCTTACCCGAGCACGCAGCCTGGCCCCCAGATGCCGGCCCCCCACCCTATGTAAATGAGTATGGGGTACATCGTACTCCTACCCATTTACCTGGGGGGAAAAAAGTGTACAAAAAAAAAAAAAAAAAACTACAGCTTTTTAAAATATTTTATTAAATCCGCTCCGGCATCTTCTGCCTTTTCTTCTTTCTTCGGCTCTTTTGCGGGGTCTTCTGAGGGGTCTTCAGCTCTTTTGCTGCTGTCTCCCCGGCTAGCTTCTCCCGCCGCTGCTTCTTCTTCTTCTCCTTCTGGAGATGTTGAATCCACTCGAATGCCGGGTCCGTGCTGCGCGGTTGCCTTATATTGGCATGGGGCGGGGCCACACGATGACGTCATCATGAGCCCCACCCTCAAGATGTCACATCCTGGGCGGGGCTGTGATGTGACGCCCCTCCCCAGGATGTGACATCATGAGGGTGGGGCTCATGATGACGTCATCGTGTGGCCCCGCCCCATGCCAATATAAGGCAACCGCGCAGCACGGACCAGGCATTCGAGTGGAAGAGAGCGACGAGTCAACATCTCCAGAAGGAGAAGAAGAAGCAGCGGCGGGAGAAGCTAGCCGGGGAGACAGCAGCAAAAGAGCTGAAGACCCCGCAGAAGTACCCTCAGAAAACAGAAGACCCCGCAAAAGAGCCGAAGAAAGAAGAGAGGGGAGAAGATGCTGGAGCGGATTTAATAAAATATTTTAAAAAGCTGTGTAGTGTTTTTTTTTGTACACTTTTTTCCCCCAGGTAAATAGGTAGGGGTACGATGTACCCCATACTCCTTTACATAGGGTGGGGGGCCCCGACATCTGGGGGCCCCCTTGTTAAAGGGGGCTTCCAGATTCCAATAAGCCCCCGCCCGCAGACCCCGACAACCAACGGCCAGGGTTGTCGGGAAGAGGCTCTTGTCCCCATGTTGAGCCCCCCCTGCCCCAAAGCACCCATATTCCCCATGTTGAGGGCATGCGGCCTGGTACGGTCCAGGAGGGGGGGGGGACCGCTTGCTTGTCCCCACCCCCTTTCCTGGCCTGCCAGGCTGCGTGCTCGGATAAGGGTCCGGTATGGATCTTGGGGGGGACCCTACGCCGTTTTTTTCGGCGTGGGGGCTCCTCTTAAAATCCATGCCAGATCGAAGAGCCTGGTATGCTCTTGGGGGGGGACCCCACGCAAATTTTTTGCGGGGGTTCCCTTTAGGACACCTTGCACACAAGTCGCACTGCAAGTCGGATCACCGTGATCCGACTTCTGGTGCGGCTTCTATTCAAATCAATGGGCTCCCATAGGGAACCATTGATTTTGAATAGAGGCAGAAAACGGCGCAAAAAGCTAGCGTGAAAAAACGTGCAATGCAAAACGCCAAGCAAAACGTCAGTTTTTTCCCTGACGTCAGGCCCGGCGTTTTGCTTATTTTTGTGCAAACGCCCGTGTGTATGAGGCCTAAGGCTCCATTGAGTCGGACGTTGATACTCATTCTGAGTGCAGGCCGTGTTTGTTATTGTGTCTGCATCCACACCAAGCTGAGAGCAAGCGGCCTATTGTGGTGGATGCAGATGCAGATGCAGCAGCTGCATGTCAATATTTCACGTGTGCAGGAGCAGGTGCACGGATCCAGCACAGTGTTCATTCAGATTCCCTCACCCACTCCTGCATGCATGTCAAATTTTAGCATGCGGATGTGTCCGGCTGCGTCTGCATCTGTCTAACAAAGGCATCAACAAAACAGGTGTCAAAAATGGTCTAAATGAAGACTAATACTAACACAAAAGGACAGTTTATCTTCTTTGCAACCATGGCAATAATGATGTTCCAGATATTCCCTGTACATGATTGAGTAAACTGCTTCCCCTCCTATGCAATCAAGCTTTCTAAAACCCTTAGGCTTACTGTACACATTACAATCTGACCATACACTCAACTTTAGATCTACCAAAACTATGTAATATGCGGACCTACCTAACCTATCCAATCAATTTGTATACCATCAGGCAGACCCTAGGCATTACATGCTAGTTGAGAGTTCTAACTAGAGATAGATCTAAATAAATATTGCACAGATTACAACACATGTGGTGAGCTTTACAATGTATATTCACCTTGAACTTACTTTCAGAGAAAATGTAGATCGTAAGCATGAGTCAAAAAAATATAAGTCTTTTCAAGCTGTTATGGTGAACATTATCTACCTGTAAATCTTTACTGTGGTAGCCAGTCCTTCCGTCTATCAGGGGCCCCACCTTTATATACCGGCTTTAAAGTATATATAAACTCAAGAACTAAAATGTCATCTATTGAACCATACCGGTTTTTAAAAAAAAAACATAAGAAAACTAATGCAGAGTGATAAACTGCAATATGTTGTGTTTTTGGTTTTGAGTTTACATAAACTTTAATCTGAATAGGTTACCAAAATGATACAATGAGTCCACTCTTGTGACGGGTGTCTGTCTGAAAGAAGTCCTCCACACCCCTGTACCTGAAACTGACAAAGCTTTGGTTCAGTAATGGTAATGTTGCTGGCTGAGGCTGCCATATACAGGTAACAACCAGGATTGGGTTGGGCGAGCAATGGTTTTTCTGCTTTAATTTCTTACACAACTGGATGAGTGATATCCTGTGTGTATGTCAAGCCAATCTGGCTAGCAGTAAAAGTCAGACAGAAAGTCATTCTCCACTCTATATAAAACAACGTTTTTGGCTTCACTTACAGTACACCTTAATGAACCTTGATTAACATATGGAGGTGGTTAAAAAAGACAAGGTCACTGCCAATGCCTTGCTACCAGTAACTACAGACAACACAGCAGAGTCAGATGTAATATCTAAGAGTTTTCCAACTCATTTGTCTGGTTCTTTCAAACTTCGGCCTCATTCACACTGGCACTTCTGTGTTTATACTTCCCAGATCAATTATCCTGCATTTAGAAAAGCTAAACAACTTTAATGCCTCCCAGATCATCTTTTCCTGCAGGTATTCAGACTGAATCACACTGTTGCAAATCATTATAAATGTCCTCTAAATGCATATGAGCACAGGTTTGACAGTGACAGTCTTGAATGATACCTTACTCTTTAACACTATAGCCAGCCATACATGGGTTAAAATTCAGCCGAATCAGCAGAGACGAGCCGAATTTTGATCCATGTATGAACAGGCTGATTGTATCCAAGTCGATCGATTGATCAACTTGGGTACAACCAGCATGTTGGATTTTTTCACATAAGGGTATTGCCAGTGGCTATAGCCACTGGCAGTAACCATTGTATTCTGCTGGCCGGGAATGCTCACCATGCCATCCGCTGGCAGTATACAACAGTAAATCCATCATCAATCACGATGAACACCGCCAGTCCACACCCAACGAAGGCCCCCGCCGTCTTACAGTTCTTAAATAATTAAGGGGCAGGCCAGCCAATGATGTCGCCGGGTGACCCCACCCCCCGTGATGTTATAGAGTTGATGTCACAAGGGGGTGGGGTCAGCTAGCAACGTCATCGGCTGGGCCTGACGCTTAGTTAGAAATGTTAGATGGGGGAGCTGTCAGACGACGGGAGCCTGCGTCGGGTGTGGACCTCTTTTCTTTTTTCTGGGTCGGCGGTGGCGTTCATTGTGATTGACTCTAGATTTACTTCAGGGGACATGGTTTTGTTTTTTGTTAATAAAGGAATTGTCAAAAAACTGTATTTTTATTTATTTTTGACACTGTTTCCGGTGAATGAGTAATACCCCATAGTCATTCATATTGGGGGGAGGCAGGATCTTCCAGATCCCGATAAGCCCCCTACCTGCAGACCCCCAAAACCAGGGTTGTGGGGAAGAGGCCCTTGTCCCCATCAACATGGGGACAAGGCGCTTTGGGCACCATGTAGCCCGGTATGGTTCTGGAGGAGAGGGGGGTGCTCGCTCCTCGGTCGGATCGATCAATATATTTTCAGCTGATTGGATGGAATTCGAATAGTTCTGAAAATTTGGAATTCGTTAGAAAATTTATAAACTAAACAAAACTAACAAAACACATTCTTAAATCCACAAAATGAAATTAGTAACAACAATTTAACCAAAACAAAACAAATGTTTCTAGTGACATGAGATAGAAAACAAGAGCTTGCAAAAGCATCCATACACAGGCATTAATAAACTGGATGGCAAGTAGAACGGCATATTTTACTTCAATGTGTTCACATTAAATATGAAGTACATTCATCCGTAACATGTGTTCTGCATAGGGGACACTTTACTCACCAGTGGCATGACAGAACAGGTGAAGGGTTCCATGGACATGAACAATCTGACCCTGATCACTTAGGAAAGGAGGAAGCAATTTGAGAACATCTGTGTCAGCACTAGACAGGACTTCAGGCTGCATGCTGGATAGTGAAGGATGTAATTCGGAAGCCATAGAGGACACAAAGGAGGTGGCAGAAGAAGGAAAAGGTATGGGAGATGAGGCTGTGTGACATACAAACACACAAGAGAAAGAAAGAAAGAGGGAACTAAGAAAGATCAAAGAAAGTAAAAAAGGATGCACAACACTACGAAAAAGAAAGTTCATGCATTGAACAAAAGTTTGAAATTAGAATGATACCAGGCATGTGTACATGGGCCAAAGAATGACAAAACAGTACATTAAATTTCTTAGAATAAAATTATACTTTAATATTAGGGCATCATGAATTTACATTTATACAGAACCGTTATAGAAAAATAAACTTATTTTCAAAGTATAAACAGCTAGAATCACAGTGTGGTTTTGTCCTTTGTTTACAGCTAAACAATATAATACACTGAAAGAATGCCTTTCAATGAGCTTTCCAGTCCGCATAGCATGTGGATTCTGCAGGCAAATAGTCTCAGTCTCTTAGTCTGCAGTTTCCCTCCAGTGTTTTCACAGGTAGGACCAAAAGTCACTGTTAAAAGTCTTATTTTTTCCCTTATAGTCCATAGAAATGTCAGCTGGTGCTCTCATTTAAGTATTACCAGCGCATAACTAATGCAGGGATTTTGGAAATGCTTAAAATACATCTTGTTCCACTATACACAATCTGTTTTGCTGTGTACTGAAATTATTTGCATCTTTCCCAGTGTCAGTAGTTAAGTCCACATTCCAGTTCCTATTGTGACGCATAACAAGTAAAAACAGCTTAGACAGATCACTGCCCTTTCCCTCACTCCATCACTCTAATACCCAAAAGGTTACAAGGATAACAGTTTTAATTTACATTATGAAAAGTAGGACAGAAAAGGTTGTATTCCCTGAGAAAGTAATTCAACTGAAGAAACTGAATTGAAAAGATCCATAGCAAAGCTGCAGGAAAATGAACATAGACTATATATACAGTATTACAAATTTTGTTCTGGAAGTTTCATCTTCAAGTACTAACGAGAATAGCTGTACCCCTATGTGGGCAAAGTACCAGATACTTACCAATTTGATAAAAAAAAAAATAATAATAATAACAACTTCCAATTTGGAATTAAATTCAAAACGTGAAAGCACTTGGTCAGTCTTGTGCAAAGAAAGAAACGCAAACTAAAGAGGAATGTAAAAAACAAATGGAAAAGATATACAAACAATTAATTTAGGTAAAAACTAGAAACAATAACCAAATATCCTTTTATGAAATGGAGTGAAGTAGAACAGCTGGCTGCCAAATAGCCCTATTACCTCTGGCTCAGTATACATATTACTTGAAATGAAAGCATTGGTTTCAATCACCGTCGGAGTCTGCGTATTTTATGTCACATTTGACATCAAATGGTTGGTCCGTCTCCTTTTCCTCCGTTGTCTCATCTTTTTTATGAGTGATGTTGCCATTACCACATTCTGCATCCGTCTCATAGCCAGTGTCTGGAGGTGCTTTAACTGTCCCGCTACTCTGGTTCTCAGTACACCCTTTTTCCACCAAGGTTTCCTTCAAACCCTGCTCACAATCTTTTAAGCTTGGAGGACTCTTCTTTTTGCTAGACAGCACAGCAGAGCGGTATTTCAGACAAGTGTCAGGAAGGAACCCTTTGTAGCAATTGTACGTCAACAAGATGAAGAAAAGTAAAAAGAATACTATGACCAGAATTATGAGAAGAGAGCAGTCGTCGTTTTTGGTCAAGTACAAGGCCTTTTCCACATTAGGAAGGGAGCTGAATAGCTCTTCTGACATATAGACTGTTGGTGTTGTCATTTTGTTGTTTAGATACGTCACACCCCCAACAGATGTAGTTACTATTGGAGTAGTTGATGTAGACGTGGACATTTTGGTGGTTTTCTCTTTTTTTACTTTATACAAACGAGTGGTTTCCATTATTCCTTCCATCCGGGTTGATGGCGGTGGAGTTGTGCTGGTCACGGGAGGTGGTGTCTTCTCAATCTCTACAACGTGTTTGATTACCAACTGGGTAACAACATTATTCATTACAAGCTCTTGTGACCAGCACTTGTAAATGCCTGCGTCGGACTCCGTCACATTGAGTATGATTAGAGCATTGTTCATGATATATTTGGGAGGGGCCATGCTAAAGCTTTCATTATTGAATGTCCACACCACTGAAGCCAGATTAGACTTGTAAGAACATTTCATCTCTATTGTGCTTCCTGCCTTGACAGTGTACTGCTTACTTTCCTGGATCCCTTTATCAGCAGAATCTAAAAAAGTGGGGTATACATCAACAGTGATTCTCTTATATTACTCTACAGCTAAAATCAGTTAAAACAAAATGGTTGAACTAACTGTACAAAGGCAAGTCTACATATTGTAGCTGGTGTACTGTGCAATATATACAGTTTAACACAGCGATTCTGACTGGGTTTGAAGCAAATCTATATTGTGCTAAGGCTTAACTCTGCTGTATACAGCATGTTGCTAGAAGTGGGCTTTTTAACCAACTCAATACTGGGCACTTTCTCCCCCTTCCTGCCCAGGCCATTTTTCAGCTTTCAGTGCTGTCACACTTTGAATGACAATTGCGCAGTCATGCTACATTGTAACCATGTGAATTTTCTTCACACAAATAAAGCTTTATTTTGGTGGTGTTTAATCACTGCTGGGTTTTTTTTTTTTTTTGTAAAAAATAAAAGGACCTAAAATTTGGGACAAATAAGTTTTTCTTATTCTTTGTCAGTGAATTTAGTAAATAAGTATTTTTCTCCTTCACTGATGTGTGATGATGAGGCAGCACTGATGAGCACTGAGGTGGCACTTATGGGCACCGATGAGGCGGCACTAATATGTGACACTTATGGACACTGATAGGTGGCACTGGTGGGCACAGATAGTTGGCACTGATGGGCGGCATTGATGGACATCACTGATGGGCGTCATTAATAGCCAGCACTGACTAGCATCACTAATGGGCACTGATTGGTGGCACTTGTGGGCACGGATTGCTGGTACTGGCGGGCACTGACTGCTGGCACTGGGGTGGGCACTGTTGGCTGGCTCTGGTGGTGGTAATTGTAATCAGGGCACTGATATTCAGTGCCCTGATTACATCCCTAGATGTCCCCTGTAAGGAGATGCCACTGATCGGCTCTCCTCGCCACACACTCTGTAAGTGTGAGGCGAGGAGCGCAGATTACAGGCACTTCCTTGTTTACATGTGACCGGCTGCGATTGGTCACAGCCGATCACATGGTTAAAGAGCCACGGCTCTTTACACAGATCAGGGCTGGCACACGAGAGCGTGCCTTCTAGGAAGACGTCATAGGACGTCGTCCCAGAACGAGAGCAGCACTGCCTCGCCGTCATTTGGTGGTTGGGGGGTGGGGGCGGGACGGGCAAGTGGTTAAAGATTGACTTTTTAAAAAAATAAATAATCATAGGTCCCCCGCCAGCGCTCCTGGCTCCTCCCCCTTGACCAGTGCCCCCAACTGCAAGCCACTTGCTATGGGGGCACTAGTGCATGCTCGCTCCCAAGCCCTGCTCTACGCGTCCATAAGACACAGACATTCGGCTCAGCCCCATCCCCTGCTCTCTCCTCACTGGCTGTGATTGAAAGCAATAAGAGCCAATGGCTCCCGCTGCTGTCTCAACCAATGAGGAGAAGGAGTCCTGGGACAGCCAAGGCTCCCATGCACATTGCTGGATCGAGGGGCTGTGGGAGGAGCAGCACACAGAAGGTTTTTTACCTTCATTCCCAGAATGTAAAAATTCTTCAGGCTTTACAACCACTTTAAAACTTCATGAGCAGAACATAAATAAAAAGTCAGACTGAATTAATAGAGGAGTCCAAGGAACCATCATGACTTTACAAATCTGTAAGAATTCTCATTTATTCAAAGTAACATAACAAAACTTACCTGGGCATTTTGAAGAATCACCACTTAGAGACTGAATCAAGGGTCTGTGGTAAAATAAAACAATTTATATACAAGTTCAGGTTCACAGTACCATATTCTTAAAAATATTATTCAGCCATGCCAGAGTTTCTTATCCTACAATAATCCTAATACATTTTTGTGATCCCTAAATGCTTAAATAATAACTTAATCCAAGAACAAGAATATATTGCAGCATATAGTCCTCAGATGTGGTGGCTGCATTAGTTTTCTGTATTTGCTGAAAATGTTGTTGGCTAAAAATAGAAAATAACTATTATACACACTCAGCCACTTTCTGCAACATCACTCTGCACTGCCCGGCAACCTTTCCCTGGCAAGCTCTGCAGATGGTACACAGTCTCTTTCAGGCGCTACTCTGCAACACCCAGACACACTTCCCTGGCGAACTGTGCATATTACCCGCATTCATTTTTTTCGGAGGGGAAACCCATACATTGCAGGATGATGTGTCCTTTTACTAATTGCATGTGAGTGCATATTGTTTATTATTCTCATGTTCTAATAAAATCCCCACTTAAATGGGGGCGCCCTCTCTCTTTTTATTTTATTTCAGCACATGAGTACAGAGGCTTATCCAATACTCTGATCAGGGAAGCTGCAGCCATCACAGAAGTGATTTTACAGAATTACTATATCTTTATTGGGCCCTCCTTGTGTATTATTTTATTGGACTAATACCCTCTTCCTCCCTTTTCTACTCATGTCCCCCCCCCCCCTCCTAACTCAGTTCCTTTGCACCATAAAGTGTTGCTTTCATCACTATTGTTCATGCCAAAAATCCAGTGTCCTTGTCATTTCCTGTGAGCCACACTAAAGATTATCTTCCTCCCTAGCTATCTTCTGTAATATACCAATTGTCCTGCCCTCCATATAGTAGAGATATGGACATGCTTGGAGTCTATATACGGAGAGCAACCTAGGGTGACAACCATGGTTCCCTTCATAGATGCAGTGGAGAAGTGGTGTAGCCACCCAAGGGCATGAAGTATGCCATTTTCAGGATTGCCAGGTGAAAAAAAAACAATAGAAGCTTTATGCCCCTTTCACAAGATCGGACCGATCGGGTCCGCCTATCAGTTTTTTCAGGCGGATCCGATCAGGCCACCCATTGTGCTCTATGGGGAGGCGGATGTCAGCGGATATGTGTCTGCTGACATTCGATCCGTCAAAAGCCGCTGAAAACAGACTTATGGCGATATGGTCGCCATCCGCCCAGCGGGTCAGATCGGATCATCCGATCTCCCCATAGAGGTGAGCGTGACTGACAGGTCTGCAGGTCAGCAAAGCGATCCCTGCTGAGCAAACGGAGTCCATCAAAACGGATCCACCCCTTGTAAAAGGGGCCTAGGGCTCCATACACACTAGAAGCCATTAGTGCTTATCCTGTGGCCCACCAGTTGATGCGAAACTACAAGTCCCATCATGCCTCTGCCTTTGGGAGTCATGCTTGTACCGGTTAGCCTTGCAATGCCTCATTGGACTTGTAGTTTACAACAGTTGGAGGGCCACAGGTTGAGCACCCATGCTATAAGCTAAAAAAAAAGGACACAAATAAGCTGGATGTATAAAAGAATATAATAATAGCATTTTTGTGCCAACTTTTAGCAGCAGTTAGCAGCGGTTTAGGAGCATTCAGCATTTTTTCTGCCAGCAAATCGCTCCCAAAACCTCTGAAAAAAGTTTTTTTTTCTGCTCCTAGACTAAAATAGTGTGCATGGACGCATAGGATAACACTATTTGCTTCTAGAAGTTGTGGTTAGGAACGTTTAACCAAGTGTGGACTGATAATCTGCAATATATTATATTTTTGGTTTTGGGTGAAAATACACTTCTTTTAAACTTTGTTGCGGCTAATACCATTTTTCAGATTTTCACTTTAGCACTCCAGTGTAGTAATTCTTCAGCACAGGTCACTGACAGGCTAGATTCTCTGTATAGGTAAATGTAAGCCTTGGTAAACTCTGCACTCATGTGTATCTTCAAATATTCAAAAGATAACCGAAGAATGAATTGCACTGCCCTCCTGACTAGAAGGCTAGCCAACACTCCCAATAGTGGGCTGAAATGCATCACATAGCAGAAAGTGGAACTGAAGGGTTAAGGTGTTACTAAACTCAGTAATAAAAAAATAGTTAATCTGTCCCCCCCCCCCCCCACAGTGCCCGCAGCTTATAGATCTTCTTTTTACATTAAAATACTACCACTATATACCTTTTTGGCTGATCTGTATACCACGGTCATGTGATACACTGCAGGGTCTGCACCATGCTGAGTGTTCAGGTATGAGGAGATTTCCACTATAGCCTGTATACACGCCCACATATGTGATGTCAATATCATGTGACCTGGCTAGCTCTGAGAACAAGGAAATATTCTCTCCAGCAATAGAGACTAAACTGAGCTTGTGCAGCCTTACTACCCTCACTGTGTATTAACTGGCCTTGCCAAGAGAGACAGTGCAGGAGGGGAGGATCTGTCCATACAGGACCCAGGAGCCTTTTTAGACAAAACAGAGGATTAACCCCTTAAGTTCCCCAATGAGTATAACCATGCTATGTTGCACATGCAGACAGATTTTACTGTTGTGGGTTTAGTAACACTTTAACTTTGATTATACACTTTATATTTGCAAATCTGGAAGAAAGTTTCTTTGCTATTCTCCCTTGTTCCATGTTGTGAAAAAAAGAAGAATCTAGTGTTACATATACAGCTTATTGCATCGTACCATGTAAGATACAAAAAGAGCCATCTATGATCAGACTCTATACAAAGACTTATAATCGCTATGGCCAGCTCCAGGTTGTGACTTCCAGTAAGCTTACCATACAGATACCTTTATTGCTAAAAGTACTTTCTGTGTAAAGATACTATTGGTGCATACAATTTTACATGTATGTTAGCTTTTAATGGTTTCCCAAATATTTTACACACCAACATACCCAGGGTTTAGATTTTGCAGGTTAATCTACATGAACATGCATTTAGCTACTACAAATGTGTAACCATCCCCAAAGCAAGGCTGATGTAGTGTAAATGATTTACAAAGGAAGAAAAGAGAAGGATGAATTATGTACCTGTCAGTGTCAGCCTCCAGAAGGATTTCAACACAGGAATTTTTGACTGGGTGCCAAGCACAATAGGGATCCCTGGTCAGTACACACTCTGCACAGGAGGTGAACCTCTCGCAGAAAGCAATGGGAGACTGAATCACTTCAACACTGGAGCCAGCATAGATGTACCTCTTGTTCTGCAACAAAATCATTACATAAAGGAAGGTGTAGTTACAGCAGAAATAAGTACACTGTCACTGCAAGTACAGTAATATGCTGGCAATAAGAGTTACCCTCCCTTCATGACTAGGTCATTGCTACACGGCACTGTTACTTTAACTGACAATTGCGTGGTCATGCAACACTGTACCTAAACACAATTTATATCATTTTTTTTCCCACAAATAGAGCTTCCTTTTTAAGGTATTTGATCACCACTGGGATCTTTATTTTTTGCACTATAAACGAAAAAAGACTGAATATTTTGAAACCAAAACCTAATTTTTATTTTCTGCAAAACATATGCCTTGATTTCAGGAAAACAAAAACTGGCACAACCCCCCTGACAGGACAGAGCTCTGTGTGGTTTACAGCAGGTGCCATTGGTCATCCATTGGCCGCCACTTGATGATCGGTTTGTGCTGTGACTTATCACAGCACAGCCAGGACTCATGCCCCCTAGCCAGAAAAGTACACAGTCGGCAACAAATTTTGATTTAGTTTTAGTCTTAGGACTAATAAAATGGCATTTTAGTTTTAGTCCCATTTTAGTTTTCTGCAATTGTTTTAGTTTTAGTCGTATTTAGTCGACTAAATCTCCATTACATTTTAGTCGTCTAAAATCTAATGGGTGTAGTTAAATGGTAATGTATTATTTAAGCATTTCTCTACAATTTCCAAACTCATTATATGCTTCTGGAGTGAAAAATCGAATATGTAATTATTTATGATATTGAGGTATGCACATGCACTACAGACCAGTGTTCATTTTGACGCCAAATTTCCATTTAGTTTTAGTCTTTTGACTAAAATGGAATTTTAGTTTTAGTCATCTCAATTGTTTTAGTTCTAGTCGTATTTTAGTCAACTAAAATGGTATTAAAGTTAGTCGACTAAAATGTTTAGTCGACTAAATTGACACTGGTCGGCAAGTGGCTAGACACCAAAATATATAGCAGATAAACGGATACTGTGCAGTAATTGGCACCAAAAGCAATATCATGTCGATTAAAAACAATTATTACATCTTTCTGTTTAAAAAAAAAAACAATTATTAAAGCAACTGTGAAATTATAAATCATGATGGAAAATGCAATCAAAAGGCCTATGCTTTTAAGCATAGATATTTTCCACTGCAAGTTCACTTATCCTGCCAATTGGTGGAATGAAGGGAAATACAGTCAACAATGACGGAAAATAAACTGCTGCTGGCACCTGTTACGAAAAGTATGGTTGTTGTGGAAAAAAAAATATCAGTGCAATAGTCCTTATATATTAGCTTTGCTGTATGATGGAAGGTTTTCTTTGGACTACTCAATCCTGTTTGGCATTTCAGTTATTTCAGCCAGGTCACTGCTGCTGCTATGCTTAACTCACACCACAGTGAAGAAAGAGTTAAGTGGAATGTGCATGCCCAAGGACATTTTACCTAGTGGGAGTCCATTATAAAGAGGACAAGCTGCATTCATGGTCAGTCATCCATTCTGTAAAAAGTCTTTTCTGGTGACTGAAAGTCCATTAGCTCTCTGCTGACTGTACTGAGTGCAGTTTAGTAATAGTAAGCCGTTAGTGTGTATATATAAGCAAAAAAAAAAAAAAGTGACTAAATTGTTACATAAGTGTTGTCATCAAAACCTCATGGAAATGCATATTTGACAGCAGTTACTTTTCAAGTTTACCTGCTTATTGGAAAGCAGTAATGTCTGGACTGCTTGGTTATCAGAGAACAACGGTATCTCCTCAATAATACGCATTTCAGCGTCATGACTTATTGCTTTGTGCAGCATTCCTTTATCTAAGAGAGGAAAAAAAACAAATAAATATAAAAAAAATGCACAAAATGCTATTAAAATCTATTATTAAAAGATCACAAAGTTTGTTTTAAAGGCCAACTTCTGATAGCCATCCTTTTACCTAAGCAGTTAGGATAACTACAGAAATCAAGCAGAGCGATTAGAAAATCTGCCCCTATCACTCCTCCTGCCTTCTCCATATTAATAAACATGATGCCATGCTTCTGCAAGCATCATCCAATCCTTTTTCCTAAAGGCAGTCAGGTTGCGCATGCACATCTACACTCTTGTAGTGCATCCAGGAGCAACAAAGTTTTGGCAGAAAAAAAACGCTTGACGCATGTAAACTTGAGTGTCAATTTGTTTCAATGGTCAAAATAAATTATTATTCTGGCCAATGAAATGAACGCTCAAGCGTTTGATGCCTGTAAACGTGCCTAAAAGCTTTTACATGCCTTGGGCGTTTTTTAATACCAAACGCTGCTGCCAGGAGGAAAGGCTGCATAAGGTGCATGAGGCCTAATAATCCCCAAAGACAGCCAATACAAACTGTTACATAGAGGGCAGGTCTGATTATAGCAAGATGGAATAAAAGTAAGGTGCACAAATATGCAAACAGAGCATATGTTCACATTTCGATCAGCAGATATACATAAAACTACATAGAAGGAACCTCTGTAACTATTAGGCCTCATGCACACAGGATGTTTTTTGACTGTTTTACAGCAGCTGTTTTTAGCTGCAGACGTTTTTTTCTACAGTCAATAAACCCTCCATCATGTTATCCTATGTGTTCATGCACACATAGGCTGCTATCAACTGTTTTTAGCAGACGTTTTTGAGGGTAAAAAAAACCAAGAGCTGAGGGTTTTTTTGTACTGTTTTCAGCTGTAAACGTTCAAACACTTAAAAACGTCCAAAAACGCTCAAAAAACGCCAATCCCCAAAGTTTTTGGACGTTTTAGACCAATTGGTAAAAAAAGAAAAGAAAAAACACAAAAAAAACCAAAACGCTGGCCCTTTAAAAACAGGAAAAACGCAAAAAAAACGGTGGTATTATAACGCTGGTGAAGGCTGAAAACATCCCCGATAAGCTACTGACGTTTTTTGGCTGTTTTTTTAAAGTCCTGTGTGCATGAAGCCTTAGAGGTTTTAGAAGAAAGGTAAACTTTTATTGCATGCTTTTTTTTTAATACTAAATAGTTTAAATAGCAAAGATGTAGATTGCATATTTATGGATTACCATATCTTAATTTGATAGGTATTTTACACACATAGCATTTGAGTTTTGGATCTGTGTCATATTTATTAAGGTGGCACAGTTGTGTAACAGTAAGTTGAGTGCGAGAACAATTTTCTATCATTTCTATGAATATATATATATATATATATATATATATATATATATATATATATATATTTTACACACACAGGATCATATCGCTTAGTTCTGCAGGAGTTTAGAGAAAACATAATTTAGGGGGTATTTAATGAATTCTGTACCTTACTGGAATGTGTGTGGGTCACAGATTTGAACAAAGGAAAGCTTACAGGTAAATGCACATCACATATTCTATACAACACAATTTTTATTCTAAAAAGAACTGCTAATTCAAATTGCAACTACAGTTTTCTCATACAGAAAATTAAAAATTCAAAATGAAGAGAAACATTTACTGGGTTTCCCTTTAGAAATGGTCATGATATGGTATTGACAAGAAAGGTAGGTAATATGCACTTGTGCAGTGCTAAGACTTTACTCTCACCTGTACTTAAAAACATGACATCATAGGTATTGCCATCCAGTGCTTTGACCTGATCCACGACAATCTGAGTGTATGTCACATTCTGAAGCACTAGTTTAGGCTTTTTTCCTATGGGGGTGACGGACTCATCCATTAGGGGGTGATCTTTAACAAACTGTAATGTCTTGTCCGGCAGGTTCAATGAGTTGGTGTAGTTCATGGCTTTAGCCTCATTATTGATGCACTAAATCACAAGTTTAAAAAAAAAAGTTCTTTAGAATAAACTGCACATGTTCTGCAAATTTGAAAGACGTGTACTTAACAAACATGGTTTTCAAACAGAGGACTACAGATCCATCAAAACGTTCTTAGATGCATGGATGACAGCAGTGAGAAGTTTGCACCTTCTGCTGTCTCTTCCCTCTATTATCTTCATGGGTCACGGATTATAGTCCAACCCAACTTCACAGCATCCGTAGTGATGGTCAGCCCCATCTCCAGCACACAGCAGCTGACTCTCAGCCTCAGCCGTATATATTTCCCAAATATTCTGTGTAGGGGGTGTCCTTTCCCTCCACTCAGGTTTCTCTGTGCTCTAGCTGTGCAGTGTTTAATGTCAGTTTCCTGCCCCTGCCTTTTACTGCTAAGAAATAGCCTTTGATCTGTGTGTTTTAGGAGGATGTAGAGAAGAGATCTGTGCAGATAAAAAGGTACAACTCACGTAGGAGAATTTGCTAATTTATGTGTATCACCTAAGGCAAGTCACTTCAATGGGTATACTATATATATTATATACACAAATATATATATATCTCAACATTGCAAAAGGAAAAAACATATCTACAAACTTACAGCTCCTGGGCGAGGCTTTGGCACCTCTCCATTAAACTGGACCCATTTAGTATGTGCCTGTTCCACAGTGGCACTCTGCATGTATTTGCCCCTTGAAAACACTTCTTCCACACTAGATACTCTGTATGCACACACCGCTGACATGCCAACATTGTTTCTATAGAGAAAGGAATGCATTTAAGTTATCATAGTCATAAAGGGGAGCGGTCATATGTGGATCGAAATTCAGCCGGTTACCGCTAAACTGGCCAAATTTCAAAAGAATGTATGGCCAGCTTAACATCTCATATAGCCTTTAAGATAATAATGTGATTGGAAAAGTTGCTTAAAATCTTTTAAAATCTGCAGTCCAACCCACAGAGAAAAAAAAACAAAACAAAAAAAAAACACACTCACAAATCAAAACCTTCATATCCTATACCCACAGTTCATCCAGAGGAAGAGAGGGAAAAAAAAACTCCCAATAAAGCATGATAGAATTTACTCCACTGGGGGAACAAAATTGCTTTCTGATCCCCCAAGAAGCAATAGGATATTCCCTGGTTCAACTTTACCTATAAATATTAGTATCCAATTATATTATGTACATTTAGGAAATAACCCAGGCCTTTTTAAAAGCAATCTACTGAGTTGGCCAGAACCAGCTCTTGAGAAAATCTATTCCACATTTTCACAGCTCTTACAGTGAAGAAACCTTTCCATACTTGGAGCTTAAATTTCTTTTCCCCCAGATGTAAAGAGTGCCCTCTTGTCCTCTGCGATGACCTCAACGTTAATAACTTAATACCAAAGTTCGCTATATGGACCACTTATGTATGTATTCATGTTGACCATATCTCCAATGATCTCCCCTTCTCAAGAGAGAATAAATTCAGTTCCTCTAAACTTTCCTCATAGCTGAGCTCCTCCATACCTCTTATCAGTTTGGTTGCCCTTCTCTGCACTTTTTCCAGTTCCCCAATATCCTTTTTGAGAACTGGTGTCCAAACCTGAACTGTATATTCCAGATGAGGTCTTACTAATGATTTGTACAGGCGCAAAATGATATCGCTCTCTGCAGTTCATAACTTTTAACACAAGAAAGGATTTTGCTCGCTTTGGAAACCGCAGCTTGGCATTGCATGCTATTAAACCCACGATCTACCAAAACCCCCAAATCCTTCTCCACCATTGATTCCCCCAGTTGTACTCCCCCTAGTATGTACGATGCATGCATATTCTTAGCCCCCAAGTGCATAACTTTACATTTATCAACATTAAATCTATTTTGCCACATAGTCGCCCAATTAGACAGTGCATTGAGGTTGGCTTGTAAGTTTGAGACACCCTGTAAGGACGTTATTGCACTGTGTCTAGAGTACAGATGTGCAACAGACACTGGACTGAATGCTTATAGACAGGTTGCAAAGGGTAGGAGAAGATCAGCAGCACTGGGATGCAACAAAGTATGAAAAAATGTAAAAAAATATTTTTTGGAAAACACATGGCAATTTTAATGATACACAGTGCATAGACCACACTGCTTATGTAGTAATTATAAAGGTTATATTAATTTCCAGCAAAAGTGGCATTTTTCTTTAAAGCACAGATACATTTTGTGATTTTATAACATTTACAGATATGAAAGCTATACTTACAAATGAGATGTAAATACTCCATAGATGACTGGTTCTTGCAAATCTGGTGATTTCAAGACAAAAACATCATTGATGACATTGAAAATCATATTATTCTCCGGTGAGTGACATATAAGTCTGGCTTTAAGAAAGGTTGTCCATTTTTTCTGCAGTGTTCTCAGACCACCTTGGTCACCCTGGAAATACAGTAAAGTAATATATGATTTACATTGTATAATATGCCCTCACATAAGTAGTCTGCATGTTAAAGAGGAACGCCAATTGTTTGTGGAAAAAAATAAAAGTCAGCAGTTACAAATACTGTAGCTGCTGACTTTAAACAAATAGATACTCCGCGGTCCAGTGATCCAGCGCTGTCATCACCCAGGCTGGTTCTTCATTGGTCTTTGGGTCCCCAGCACCACCAACTTGAGTGTGGGAAGCTGGCTGTGACTTCCTGCTGGCGCACAGCTGGTTCCTCATTGCGCATGCGCGAGATGTGCTGCACTTTCTGAATGATCCCAGAGTTTCCCGGAAGGGGCGGGAGCCTAGCTTCCACTATGCGTGCTTGGGCAAGTGGGAGACAGCATCTGTCAGAAAGTCAAGGTTTTTACTTTGGTAAGTGGCTTCCGATTTACATGATGGCATTCATTTTGTGCTCCTGACTGCTTTTGTAGCTAAAATCCTTCAACAGAATAAGCACTGCCCTCTCTCTCTCCACAGAAGCTGAATTAACACATCATATTAAAAAACATGAAGAAACAACTTAAACATCTGAGTTCTATTGGGAAAAATAAATCAGCTTATAGACTAATTGATAAGTACACTTAAAAAAAAAAATAAATAAAATAAACGCACATTTTTTGAAGGGAAAAACACATGTGCATTTACTATTTTTTGTTGCAGGAGCCTGTAAAGCACTGCACCAGCGATCAACAGATCACTGACGTGGTGCAGGTCTCCTTCCTCGTACAAGAAATCCAATACATTCTGACATGAAGAGTCAATGAACTACCTAAGCGCCATGGTAGTTCACTGAAAACTAAAAGCCGACAGCCACAAAGCATGTTGGGACTTGTAGTTAATTTATACACAGAGCTCTGTGTATAAATGACGCAGATGTGTGGGTGGAGCCCCGCACGGCCATGCTGTTTTCAAAAGGCGACAGCTAGTAAGGGGGAACTTCTCCCCATACTGCGGTCACAGAGTGTGGGGGATCACCAAGCGGCTGCAGGATCGGAAACATCTTACATGTTTCACCCTAAAAATGGGTGGAACATGTAATATGTTCCCAAAGGTGAACTTATCCTTTAAATCTGCTAAATACATTCATGTTGTATAGTTTTAGTACTTTGTGAACTAACTTGGAGCTGTTCTTAATACCAAGATCCATAATTTGCTCCAGGATGTGTATGCAGTTAAAAGGTTTTCCTACTCTGCTTAGTCCAGATTTTGAAAACAGAAATATGGAAGAGTGGAATAATGAAACAATTATTTTCTAAACTATGCAAAAAAATTATATAAAAAAATGTAAACCAATACCTTTCACCTAATAAAAAGAAAGCCATTTCTAGCTTTCTGCTCACTTTCACGATGAGGACCTGCACAGTTTCATAGGCCCTAGAGACACCAAGGAGGTGCAAAACAGCTGGACTGCAGTGGCCGGAGCTGCGAGACTATCTTTCCGGCAGACTTTTCGGCAAGAACCAGCTCTATGCGCCGAAACATCACTGAGCATGCGCCATGACGTCAGCGGCTGCATGCAAGTGGAATATCTCCTAAACTGTACAGGTTTAGGAGATATTAATTTTACCTACAGGTAAGCCTTATTATAGGCTTACCTGTAGGTAAAAATGCATTTTGGGGGTAGACAACCGCTTTAAAATGTTCATCTTTACTCATGAAAAATATTTACAAAAATACTATACAAAAATGTGTCATGCATATACAGTTGTATGCAAAAGTTTAGGAACCCCTGACAATTTCCATGATTGTCATTTATAAATATTTGGGTGTTTGGATCAGCAATTTAATTTTGATCTATCAAATAACTGAAGGACACAGTAATATCTCAGTAGTGAAATGAGGTTTATTGGATTAACAGAAAATGTGCAATATGCATCAAAACGAAATTAGACAGGTGCATAAATTTGGGCACCCTTGTCATTTTGTTGATTTGAATACCTGTAACTACTTAGCACTGATTAATTAGAACACACAATTGGTTTGGTGAGCTCATTAAGCCTTGAACTTCATAGACAGGTGCATCCAACCATGAGAAAAGGTATTTAAGGTGGCCAATTGCAAGTTGTTGTTCTCTTTGACTCTCCTCTGAAGAGCGGCAACATGGGGGCCTCAAAACAACTCTCAAAT
>BLSH010247575.1:199136-212299 GCA_018402905.1 Glandirana rugosa
TCCCCCGCTTCTCGCTCGGGAGCCCGCTGGCGTAGCGACCTCGCTCCCTGTCCACTCACCGGCTAATAATTTTCAGTCATCGAAGACTGAAAATGTACCCACCTTGAGACGAAGTTCACGTCGTTTAACATCTGAAGTCAATAAAAAAAATCATACACTAAGATGACACTAGAACGAGACCTATATAAACGGGTAGTAGCAACAAGTGCCTCTGGTGACTGAACGTAACACTTATGTTCGTCATTCCTTGTTGGTAACAAATCGTAACGTTTATTCCTTCGTCTCGGACGTATACATTAATAGTTTATACCGACGGGGATGACGGCATGTATTAACGTTTGTTATTTATCTTTGTCAAATAAGTTTGTGTTTAATTCTTTGTGACTTTCGAGCCTATACAGCTTGGAGTAAGACAACATGCATAAAGAGGATGATGTGGTCAAAATACTCATTTGCCTAATAATTCTGCACACAGTGTATATATATATATAAAAACACTTTCAAAATATAGTCAGCAGGTACGGCATCTTTTAGGCTGTTAAAGGGAGTGCTTAATCTAATTTTTAAAGTGTTTCTTAATTTGTGTTTGAATAAACTGTTTCTATTTATTGTTTGCAATTATGTACGGCAGTAGGGGCAGCCATATTTGATAATTACATATGCAGGCTCTGCTTCCTTATTTGCAATGCTAAACAATGGTTGTTCCTTACTGCTTGTATTCACAATGCAAGTCAGTGGTCTCCGTGAACAACGATGATGGGCAAATATATCCAGAGCAAGATCACAGTAGAATCACATACTAAAAAAAATAACTGAAGTCTACAATTTGCTGCACTTGAAGCAGAGTTCCACCCATGTAAAAGTCAGAAGCTACTGACTTTTAATAATCGGCCACTCACCTGTCCCTCGCTCCAGCGATGCGGTCGCCCGAGGGCTCGCTCTTCGCCCCCTCCCCACGGCGGCGCCGGCATCATGAGTGTGGGCACCCGGCTTTGAGTTCAAAGCCGGGCGCGCACTGCGCATGTGCGAGTCGTGCTGCTCCTTGTGACTGGCCGGCGGATTTTCTGGGACCTGTGACGTGTCCCAGAAGATCGCCAAGAGGGAGGGGGGGGAAGGTGAACTTCCTTCTCTGAGCCGCGGTGCCAGGGGAGGAAGTAGACCCTGGTCACCCCCCAGAAGAAAGACATGCCAATTGTGGCATGTCGGGGGGGGGGTCAACTTTCATTAAAGCGGAAGTTCCACTTTAGGGTGGAACTCCGCTTTCCATATTGAACACAACACACACCACTTCATACACTTTACAGTATGACAATCAATGGATCTCGGGTTATATGATGAAATATTTTTTTTTTTGTCTTAAATCAGAAAACTGACATCCACTTGTTTATTTTAAAGGTGATCCTGGTTGCAAGGATATACGTGATAAGCTGTGTTTAACCCTTTTGCTGCCAGAGCCAATTTCAAAAAAAATTTTAGGCCTGGAGATTGCATAAAACCACCAAAAAACAATTATATATTTACTGAAAGCAAGACACCCTAGAGAATAAAATAGTGGTAGTTCCAATTTAGGTCTAGGAAATGCAAAATGTCAATGAAAAATACACAAGTTAATCTTATGGCACACACACAGTAAATTACCCGATTTCTTAGTGAAATATAAAAGATGAAGTTGCACCAAGTAAACAGATACCCAACATGTCAAACCTTAAATATGCATGCACCCGTGAAATGGCGACAAACTTCAGTACCCTGTATTCACTATAGGCAACGCTTTAAAAAAAAAAAAAAAAAACTATAGGTCATCAGTTTAGTGTTATGAAGGAGGTCTGGTGCTAGAATTATTGCTCTCATTTCAGCGTGCCCAATGATATATAACATGTGTATTGCAATTAACATCTTAATGCATTGGACCTGACGTGTCCATTTACGTTTGTACTTGCGTATATTTGGGATTGGGGGGCCTAAAAAAAAAATTTTGGGGGGGGGGGATTTCATGTGCTTGAGTGATTTGTTTTCACCACACAGGACAAAAAAAGTCCCATATGTAATGATATTTTGATGACAGGTTCTCTACTGAATGTAATGCAATGCAGATTGTGTTGTATAGCATTCTATCCCGGCAATTCGGGTTGGGGGAACTGACAGGGGAACCCAGAAGTGACATCAAACACATGCCCCCCCCCCCCCCACACACCCATCAGATCTGTAAGACATACGGATGTGGCAGTGAAAGGGTTAAAGTGAATTTTCACTTTTGCAGTCAAGTTCGATGGGACATCTCCACTATATGTTTTTGTGTGTTCCTATTTGCAGAACTAAGAAAAAAAATAGTTCTTTTTAGATTTTTCTCAACTGGTGAACTGCCAGCACTTTGAAGCAATTTTTATTTTACATGTAGTACTATTTCCATGTTTCTAAGTGCTTTCTAACTTTAGTTACAGACCTGTCCCCGCCTCTCCTGCTGCAACCAAATTGACAACTGCTTAAAAGGAAACGGCTGATTCATAGCTGCAGGTTGTCTCCAATAGGGGTCACTGCTGACCGCAATGAATGAATAGTGAGAGCAACAGAATAATAAATTAAAAGTTCTCTGCTCATTGGCTAACTGGAATGTCTTCCAGGATATTCAATGTTAGGCATGAATCCACTAGTAGTTGGGAATAGCAGAGAAATCTACCAATTCTTCAAAGGTAGGTTGCTATAGCCTGTAGGGAGTGGGCATTAAGTTTCTATGTGCCTAGTATCCATTTTTCCTGAAGGCAGTAGCCTACATATGATTTTCCCAGTACAACAAATCAAACTTGCCGATAGTCCATTATGGTGTGACATCCCTACCAGTTACATACCCAGTTCCTGACCATTTTTTATTCTTTGCAGTCAAAGCAATACAGCTTAATTGAAACTGTAATTGGATAGAGAATGAGCAACAACTTACTGATGAAGTCACTATGCTTAATCTTCCAATTAGTAAGCTTCTATTGTTAGCTTCAGACACACTCTGCAATTTAGTAATGCCAAACTGGCATACAGTGCTGCACCCAGTGTTGGTGTTAATGTGCAAAGGATTACAAAAGGCTAGCATAAAACAGAGGTAATCATTTTGAGTATATTTAGGTTATTTAAAGTGGAACTAAAACCAAAACGTTTTTTTTTTTTTAGCTTTCAATAGACTGGAGAAGGATTTGAACTCTTGTCAATTTTTATTGCTGTCTGTGCCCTCAATAAGATAATCCACCCTCTCTTTTTGTCCTGTTTACCATTATCATTAAAAGTGAAAGTAAAAGAAAATTCCTAATTTTTGGTTGTCCCCAGAAAAGTAATAGAGGGGAAATCTTCCAATAGGGACACTAGTTCTGGTGCCCTGGGGGTCCCCAAGGAATTTCCTTAACTTTCAGGGATCTCCTCTCACTTCCTGTTTGGTTATGGGGCAGGAAGTGAAGAAAAATTTCTGCAATGGGAGACGGTGAAAAAAATCTGACAGGGGTTATAACCCTTCTTTGCTCTATCCAAAACAGAAAAAAAGTTTTTCCTATTTCTCTTTAATGCTTACATAATTGGTAAAAATAGGGGTCTTTTATGGCGGTTTACACAAAAAACACAAATCACATAATAGGATGCCGTTTCCCACTGTCCACCCATCCTCCAGGCAGTCAGCAAAAGGATGTTGCCCAGCCAGCGGAGCAGTATATATATAATGGAATTAAAGGGGTGGGCTATGTTTCTCCAACAGGTCCTTGAAGTAGGACAAAAATCACTGATGAGATGGATGGGCAGTTTTTAGGTTCTTGTCCTTCCAAACCAGGGAACAGGATTGAACCTTTTGTGTAAGGCCTCTTGCACACTGCTGCCTGAAAACTCTCAGTTTTCAGGCATACGGGCGTTTTTTTTTTTGGTTACTGATCTAAATGTTTTCAATGTGTCTGTACACAGGAACGTGAGCATGTGTGGTGTATTAATAAGTTAAAAAGAAAAAAAAAACTGAGTTACCAGCAGTGGCGGGCCGCAATGCAGGGCGCACAGGCCCCACCCATGTGTCCGCCCCCCTGATGTACATGCGGGGCGTCGGACGCATGCATTCCAATGTTTTTTGGCTTTTTTTGAAGCATGTGATTAGCTCTAGAGGCTAGGCAGAAGCTCTAATAGGCTTCAAAAAAGGGTGGGTTCGGGATGCAGGGGGGGTGGTGGTGGACCAACCAGGGGTGATGGGAGTGGGGTGCACTGTTTGCTGCCGATTGATTTACTAGCAGCCGCCACTGGTTACCAGACAGTATTTCTGCAAACCTGCAAACACACACACAAATACCCGCAAAATGTCAAGCTTGCTACTTGTGTATGTGTGTACTTGTGTATGCATACTCGCAATTGATATACCACTCATCCTTGTGACTTTTTTTTTTTTGCCAGAAATGTCTGATGCTCATACATCAGTACAGTGTGCAAGAGGATTAATAAGTTGTGTTGATTGTATCAAAGACCCAGCAAACGTTTTATCGTTCAACAATGAAGCCAATATGAAAACAAAACACAGATAATTAAACAAAAGAGCAAAGATAAATCACTGAAGCAGTTTATAAGGCAGGATGACTGCTGACCTACCTTGCATACTCTGGCTATTCTGGGAATTAGAAGCTTGTTAAAAAATTCATATTCGACAGACACTTCGGTGAAGAAGAAATAGACTTTGTCATCATCTCCATCTGGGTTATTCGGAGGTGCTCTGATCACATCTGAATACACAAACTTAGGCTCTAAAAACAAGGAAGAAAATGCACTTATTACTTCACTGATTCAGAACATCACTTTTTCGGTTTGCTGAAAAATGGTTCCATGAAAGACCAAAGGTTTCAAAATATACATACATTACACCAAGAATTGCAGAACTTGTACACCGTACATAAATAAGCCTTTAAATGCAAACACCATCGCTGATTTGGAGGGCAGCCAATGTAGGGGTTGTGAAATCTGTGTTTGAATGTTGGTGCACTAAATAATGTATAAAACATAAAATATAGATTAAATGATGAACAGTGTGTGATTTTTGTGGATGGCTGTGAAAAGGAGGTTTGCAGTCCACATGGAGCACAAAAAGGTATTTGACTGTAGCATCAGACTGCTGAGGCTCGCAGGAACAGCAAGTACTTCAGTGTGTGTGTCTGTTGGGGAATTATAGGTTATTGTCAGTTGTGGCTGTTCAGCAGAATCACTCTATGTCTGTTGGAGATGTAAAAGAAAAGATCATCAGGCGTTTGCAATTAAAATGGAGATCCACCCAGTTAAAAGTCAGCAGCTACAAAAAGTGTAGCTGCTGACTTTTAACAAATTGGACACTCACCTGTCCCATGCTCCAGCGATGCTTCCGCCCGAGGGCTCGCTCTTCTCCCCCTGCCCTCGGCGGCGCCGGCATCACAAGTGTGGGCACCTAGCTTTGGCTTCAAGTGACGCTGCACGCTGTGAATGGCCGGCGCATCTTCTGGGACCTGTGACATGTCCCAGAAGATCGCCGGGTGGGAGGGGAGGAAGGTGAAGTTCCTTCCGGTTCTGCCGCGCCAAAGGAGGAAGTGGGACCGGAGACCCTGTGAAAACAGGGTCCCGGTCCCCCCCGCAAAAAAATGACATGCCAATTGTGGCAGGTCAGGGGGTCACCTTCCCTTAAAGCGGAAGTTCGACTTTTGGGTGGAGCTCCGCTTTACTGCTTGCACAGAACCAGAATGTTTCACACTGAGCTCCTGTTTAATTTCCTTTCACTTCCTGTCCTAAAGACACAACAGGAAACCAGAGGAAATCTTTCCAAAGTGAACAGAATTCCCATCTCAGAGAGTTCTTAAAGGATCAAGTGTCTCCATTGAAGGATTCTTGCTTCGAGGAACACTGAAATTTTTGATTTCCTATTACTTTCTTAGTGACAGTGGTCACTGGACAAATAGAAGGGTGAATCTCCCAGACAGCAATAAAAAAACTTCTTGACAAAGAATCTAACCCTTTTCTCCTGTACAACTACAAAAAAAAAAAAAAAAAAAAGGTTGGCATTCAAACCCAAGCATGTTTTTCATCTCCTGCCTTTAAAACATCTTTAAGTTAGTAATAGGAGTATTATGGTATGATTGTAGAGATTAATTGATTATATTAACAGTTGAATCCAAATTGCTAATACATGCTTCCACTATAAATGATTTGGCAATTGTTACCTATTTACATATATGTTGATGTGATTAAAATTGCATGATATCAATGCAGTAAAACCTTGGTAGTGGGTTAGATACAAGTTATGTAAACCTTCCCCTTTCTGTTTGAGTCTTGTAAATTGCAAATTTTCAATAAAAATATTTGAAAAAAAAAAATCTTTAAGTTAGTAATAGGAGTATTCTGGTGAGGGAGTACATTTTGTGTCAGGAACATCACTGCTAGCCCCACTGTTTGATTCATATTCACTTTCATATGAATTGGCATGAACAGTGCACCTGCATGTGGTCTTATTCAAACATTTCCCTGCAGTTTTTGTTGTGGGAATCATTTCAGTTAAACCTGGCATGAAAGAATGATTTTGTACTGCAGCTGAAATCAGGCACACAGATGTGTGGCAGAAACTCTTGGTTTCTTTCAAAGCTCTTCCTATCCATCCCACAGACCGGCAAACCAGACATGCCTAAAATCTGACCTAGTCAGGTCAACTGTCAACAACCATACTGTAAAAATTACCCACACAAACTCAAGCATGCAAGACCATGTTCAGTTTCTCACAGCAAGGACATCTCTACATCACTACTTTGAAACCTTGTATAGCATGTATTGAATATTTATTTTGCAAAAACAATTTAGACTGGGTTCACACTAATGCAATGCCAGACACCGCATGTTATTCACACCGCTTTGCTGTGCACATTACATGCGATGTCTGTGTGATGCAAGTTCAACCATACAGTTTGTATGGCTAAAATATAGGGTTTCCATCCGTCTGGATGTATCGGACTGGATCGGATAGGGTTGGAAGTCAGCGGACATGTCACTGCTGACATCCGTCGCTCCATAGAGATGAATGAGGTCCGCCTGAAAAACGGACAGGCAGACCTGATAGGACAGCATGTGTGAAAGGGACCTTAGGCCAAGTTCACACTGGAGAGATGCGGAAACCACCGCGATTCCTGTGTGGGTTCCTGCATCACATCTGACTCGCAGGCAGTTCACACTGCTCTCTGCGAACCACTGTGGGTCGCAATATAAAGTCAACGACACCCCCAAATCGATCCGATTCCAGTGCCGACCAAAAAAAGGGTCCTGCACCATTTAGGTGCGAATGCGATGCATTTCCATCCAATCTCCCATAGAGGACAGCAGGGCTCTAACAGGTTTGTCTCTGCACAGTGAGCGGAGAAAGACCTGTCATCCGCTGGCTCAGCAAGGATCAACAGATCCCTGCTGAGCTAGCAGAATCCGTCGAAACAGACATGGACCCTTAATGTGTGACAAAGAATCCCCAGAGTGCTGTAGGTTATTAAAATAAATATCAGAGCATTAACAGCGCTCAGTGGTTCCTCCTGCTGACTTACTCTCATTACAGGATACAGTAGTAATGTGGAGGTCAACAGAAAGAACCACCGAGCACTATGGGGGACAGAGGAGGTCACCGATTCTGAAAGTGTTGAAAAGAAAAAAAATCAGTAAGGGGTTATTTAGCATTGGAACAGTATTTGGAGATGCGACTGCAGGAAAGGTAAGTATTCCTTTGCAGGCATGCCATTATGAACAATTCTTCAAGTATATGAGATAATAACTTGAAATTAGCAAGATTTTAACAAATAACTTAAACAGTAACAGAACATCTCAGTAACTTACCATTAAGCCAAGGTACAGCATACTCTGTTCTAAGTAGACCTTGTTGGGACTGTCTGCATATGATTGGTTCGCTGCCCAGAAAGGTATAAGAGGTGCCAGAATATAGTTCCCCATCTTGTAAAAAAACAAATAAAAAAAACAAAAAGATATATGCATTTTTAAAACACGAGGACTACAGGCTTTAACTAAAGGTCACAGGTCACCAAAAAGTCTGCATACTTCACTCTTAAGCCAGCTATAAGTAGATCGAAATTCGGCCGGTTCAGCAGGGACCAGACAAATTTTGATCCATGTATGGGTGCCTTGGTTGTACAAAAGTCGATCAATCATCTTGTGTACAACCAGCCTGTTGGGTTTTCCTGAAAGATTAGTGCCACCGGATATAGCTGGCAAAAATAATCACGGTGTTCTGCCAGGAAGGAAGGCTTCCCACTAGCAAAACCCAATAGTGCTGCAGGAGGGATTCCACCATCAGCGCTGGCTGTGTTGATTGGGGAATCGGGCAATTTTCTACCCTTCCACGAGTGGTGCAAGGAAAGAAGATTGCATAATCCATGGCCTTCCTTACTCTAAGACAGGATAACCCAGAAGATGATAGATAAAACACTGGTCACAGTCTACTAAAAAAATTCCAGAAGAAAAAAAAATATATTCACATGTGGGAGTTGCTACTCCAAATAATGGAAACCAGTTAGATGAGAAAAACGTTTTTTGTTTTTTTTTCTTTTTGTTTTAGACGTGTAGGCTGGTGGTTGGTAAAAATGAAAGCACAGTTAGGAATTACTGAAATATTTATATATATTTATTTTTTCGTATTCTGTAAAATGCTGCTACAATTTCCTACACGTGTCAGGATGGTCTAACTTTTTTCTTGCACTAATGTATGCATTAAATCTCAGGCTGGCCCTTCTGAATACCATGCTATAAATAAACCTCTGACAAACAGAAGTTTACATCCTGTAGAGGTGAATTAATAACACATTTACATTTCATTACACGTAGACTACTCTTCTGAAAATTAATGATGACTGAACTGTGGCCGCAAAATTCAATGGTGAGGGATGATGCAGTAAATGTGACCTGCAGGGCACTTAATTGAAATACAGCTCTGGTAATCATTCTGATGTCATAACGGTTGATTAATTTGCCCACATACTCTAAACAATGTCTTGTCTGATAACCTCTCCTGTAGTATTTAAATCCGCAAACTCAGGCACACATTACCTTACTTAGCCTTACTTATTCTAGTGTTTTTTTCTGATAATCATTGACTTACCAACCATCACTGAAGTGTAACTCTGCGCGGGATCAAAAGGACATCGTCCTTTGCCATCTTCATTTTTGCCTGCCAGCCGAAAACTACTAAGGTCCTGCAAACACAAAGATGCCTTCTGTGATATAACTGTAAGTGAACATCTCAGCTCTCTACTGTTTGATAGTAATACTGGGTCATGATGAATTAAAAAGTACAATACTCAGAATAAAGTGAAAAAACTTACAAAAACTCCCTCCAGGTCACTTGGCTCCAAGACATGGGCCATCATGTAAGTCTAGTACTTATGGGATCCCCTAGCAAGCAGTCATGAAAAATCAATAAATAAAGAAACTAGTTATGGGCTCAAGACCAACTCATTACAGAACTGGGTACTGGGTTGGTCTTGAGCCCATAACTAGTTTATTTTTTTGATTTTTCAGAATAAAGCTAGCAGGATCTCCTTCTACTAATCTTCCCTGACTCAGTTTGCACACCATAATCTCAAAAACATGGAAACTGGCAGAGTCATTAAAAAAGCATCATAGCAGAACTTACCAGAGTATCACAGGAGGGATGAAATGCATTGGTACCACACACATATAGAGTGTTTTCATCGAGTGGTTGCAGCACTCTAATGTAGTTCAGGCATTCGGTCTGTAATAAAAGGAAACCAGCAACATGTTATTAATGAAAGAAATTGGCATTACAAGAAACAAGTGCTTGGGAACATAGTTTGGGGGTATACAAATAAAATATATGAGACATGAATATAAAGACTGTTAATGATTTCCAGACATACAATTTCAAAGTACAAGAAAAAAAGTGCACATGAAATGTAATAAAATGTGGCTATAAACACTGTTCAGAAAATCAACCATTACTAAGAAAAACATGGAGGATGTCTCATTCAGAAAACACTAATTGCCTGGTTGTCATGTTGATTCTCCTTCAACAAGTTGTATGTAGAATATGCAAGAAGTAGATTAACGCTGAACCTGAAATGGAGCCCCCCACTCTGCAAGGGTTAAATGCTCATCAAATCTAGGGGGTACAGTAACAGGCAGTATTACCTACCTCAACCCAAACTCTGACACTCTTTTCCCCGAAGCTCTGGTCAGTCCTTCATCATCATCATATACAATGCTGGGCTATTAATATTGTGGGGGTGGGGGGAGGAATGCAACCGCTGCCTAGAGTGCCTTAGAGAGGAGGTAGCACAGAACCAGTCACGCGCATATTGGGAGCCTGGCGGAGCACACCAAACAGAGCATGTGCAGCCTGACTTCAGTAACTGTCTTTTCCGGACTTGTTCTGAAGTCAGTGGAAGGTGGTGAGCATCTGTGCATACAAGATCAAACAGCCTTTTTACACAATGCAGAGGATTAACCCCTTAGATTCCACAGTGAGCATAACAAGCACGCTTTACTGCATATACAGACTGATTTTACTGTTGTGGGTTTAGTAACACTTTAAGGTTTCTGACTTTGCTCCAAATTTCCTGATTTGCATGCTTATTCCTAGTCATTAAAAGAGAAGTATGGATTTGTTTTTTTCCCCATTATACTTATCTAGGAGGATGCAGCATGGGTCCAATGCTGCATCTGTCCCCCGGCGCCTCTACACTGTAAACCAAGCGATCGAACATCGCCGATGGCTCGGTTCTCACAGCTCCCCGAGCAGAGAGCTGCAGACTGTCAGTCACAGCTCTCTGCTCTTCTCCCTCCTCGGTCATTGGAGTGCTGGGTTGTGGAGGGGGCGGGGAGCGGCTGTCTAAGGCTGAGCCGGGTGCCAGTCCAGGCATCTAGCGGATCCAGACTCCGTGGTCGGGATGACGCGGTGCCTGAACGGATATCCCTGACGTCAGCAGAGAGCGGACTTCAGCCCGCTCTCTGCTGAAAATGGGTCACAGGAGTACAAAACTAATTGCACTCCTGTGATCCATAGAAGCCCAGCTACACTTCTCCATGTCTCCTAGGAAAAGATTAATTTGCTGAGTTTTTTTTTGTTTTGTTTTTTTTTTTTTTATCAAACATGATCTCAAAGGCTTCCTGCAATATAACGGCGCCACTAATCAAAACTTTTTTTGTAAAGTGACATCTGGGGTTTGAAAATTTTAATCTAATGTTTTGGTCCCACATGTCCTTATAACAGTACAATGCCAGTAGGAGAGAAGACAGCACTGTGACTTATGGGCTGGGTGATGGTTCTACATTTGTGAAAAAACAAAAATTCTCTTACTGCTGCATGATAAATATAGACACCAACCCTAAAAGCAAAAGCTGTACACCAGAAAATCACACCTTTGAAGGGTCATGGAAATTGTAAACACTACAAACTCTTGTAGATAATTATACATCAAAGTCAAATGCTTAAGTACCTGTCTGGATTTGCCTTTCCTTACGCACTCATTGCTCTTCTCTTCTGTGGCTTTCCAGTAAGCCTGGAATCAAAAGGTTAATGTTATTCAATTAGCGGAAGCTGCAACAGCCATGCCAAATATATAAATATATAAAAGGTAAACCTAATATAGATGTGCAAAATCCTTTAACCTTATGCAGTCAACTAGGTCACATCTGTACGTAGTGCACCCTGTTCACTCTGTGCATAGGGCACCCCTGAACCCTGCACACAGCCACCCCTGAACACTGTCCTCTGTACACAGCGCACCCCTGAACACTGCCCTCTGTACACAGCGCACTCCTGAACACTGCCCTCTGTACACAGAGCACCCCTGAATACTGCCCTCTATACGTAATGCACCCTGTTCACTCTGTGCAAAGGGTACCCCTGATCCCTGCACTCTGTACACAGCCACCCCTGAACACAGCCCTCTGTGGCAGAGGGACTTGCAGTTCTTAAATGGAACACAAATGTGGTGATCAGTGGACCATCAGTCCACTGAAAGAGTCTGCAGGAGCCTGTGCAATACACATGTGACCCTCTGATTGTTCTTGCAATGCAACTTTTTTTCCTGCAAATATGGGCAGATTTATTATTTGCAAAAGGTGAATTTTGCCTTTAAGAGACCAAATGTAATTTTATGGGGCAGTTTCTCAGCTCTAATCCTTAAGTTGCACCAACAGGTCTGCAGATTTAACTACAGTGAAAATGGTGGTACTTGTAGATCCAGTGCAAACAATTTACGTCCTGTGTGGAAAAACGGAAAACCCTGCAAAATGACCTGCTGGGAGCATTTAACCAATTGAGTGGAAATATAAAGTGTTATTTATGACCAGCGATCTGATAGTGATGCGCCATTTAAAAATATTTGAATCCATCTAAGGTTATTATTATAGCAGCTTATTGCTAGTCCAGAATTTGACTTTAATAAAAGATGAAGCTCTATATCTATGTTCTCGCCTAATTCAGTATCCCAATATATCTTTAGATTACCTTTCTGCAACCCTCTCCAAAGCACAATCTCATTAAGCTCTACTGCACTACAAGGTACAGATACCTTCTGACAAAACCATTCACATGCCTGTATGCCAAGGGAATACAGTTGTGTGCTGTACAATAATCCATAAATTATACACGTGTTCAGAACACAGCTAAATTATTTATGGAAAGTGTTTCATTATCCCCTTTTCTTCTTTGATAGTCTTTTGTAAAACCTGCAATAGTACGTGTATGTTTCCTTTCAGCAAAGTTAACACATCAAAAAAAAAAGTATGCTTTCATTTATATACAGGGATTCATATTAAGAAGGGGATTTTTTTTTTTTTTTTTTTTACACTTAAGCCTCTTTTTGAGATTCATTGTTTACAAGTTAAAATCATTTTTTTTTTTTTTTGCTATAAAATTACTTAGAACCTCCAAACATTATATATTTTTTTGGTGTGCAGGGTTCAGGGGTGCCCTATGCAAAGCGTGAACAGTGTGCGCTGTGTACAGAGGGCAGTGTTCAGGGGTGTTGGAAAAAAATAAATACAATGAAATGACACTTGAACAAAAAAAATGTCCCCTTTAAGAGCTATAGACGTCAAACGTCACTTCTGCCCTGCAATGCTATAGAGCCGAGTGGGTGGCATCTTCTGCTCACTTGGCATCCAAGCAGTGGGGGGGGGGGGGGGGGGGG
>BLSH010247575.1:212749-244242 GCA_018402905.1 Glandirana rugosa
ACTCGGAGGAGCCTTCCCTGTAGGCGGGTCTCCAACATACGGACTGTTCGGCGGCATCGCCACACTTTTTTTTTCCTTCCATATATTATTTTCTACACTTTGTTTATGGTGCATAGTTCTCTTATACATTTTTCTGCTGTTTAACATCCAATTATTTACTCATTATTTACGAATTATTGATTATTTATTCATTATGGATTATTTATTTATTATTGACCAGCCATTTACCAGTGGTTTTGATTTAATATGTACTATTTGTTTGTTTGTTTTGCTTCTTGGTACTCTCAGACCGATTGCTACTGTGTTCAGTCCCTTTGTTTCTATGGTGCATTTTGCCTCTTGGTTCTGGGTACACAGGCACGTATACAAGCATGACGCAATTTCCGGCAGATATGACGTCATCTGCAATGCCCTCGGAGCTATCTCCACACCGCTACGGCGGCTTGTCAGGCATACAACCTCTGGGCGGATGTCCCTTCCGAGGAGGCTCACTGAGGGGGACAGAGAGGAGGGACCTTTAACTCCATGATATGGAATATGCACTTTCACACTGCCCGGATGGGTACGGTCCCGGCACTTCTGGCCCCCACACTTCCTGTGTCCCCATATATGTGACAAACCCCAGAGTTGAGGATGGTGACACACCTGGGTGAGTCAATGTTTATTTAAGCATTTTTCCATTTGCAAGTTAAATTTATAATAGTGCATTATATTACATACATATTAATGAATGCAATTTTTAATTCCGTTTTTTTAATTTTTTTTGTGCTCTTTGGTGTTTGTGTACCCACCCAAATTAATTAACAAATTAATTAGCCATGGAATTGATTGCCAATTGACAAAGTGATTGAACCATCAGTCTTTCCTGGTCATTTTACATATATATATTGCTCGGTCTGGCAGTACAGATTAGCACAGCTCTGAGGAAGGGGGTGCGCCCCCAAAACGCGTCAGCAGATACCCCACCTTGTGCCCATTTTATTCAATTGTATCGTCTTGTCATGGCTTTGTGACGCCATTTTGTGAGTATACATTTTTAACTTTTTTATTATTAAAATGTTTTATGGTAATGCACTAGGAGTGTGCCCCTTCCTTCTCGCTGCGAATATGCCGCAGAGACTACTTTTATCTGAAAGCCGGCCACCCGCGTTTTCAAAAATACCGGGGTTATGGTAGCCATCTGCTACCATAGCAACGATATTCAACGGCAAAGTACCGCCATATAATGACGGCGGGCAGTCCAGAAGTGGTTATATTAATACATTCTACTACACAAGCAAAACCCACCAGAAATGTATTCTGTAAGATAGTATATAACTTGAACTGCAGTATCTACTGATGCAAAAAACAATTACCCACCTCATGTTTCTTCTCTGAAATATCCAGCGAATTTACTGCAAAAATGACTTCTCGCGCTCCAATATATAAAACATCCTTGTCTTCGCTTAGTAATAATGTGGAGTAATTATAAACTTCTTGCTCCTTGAAACGAGTTAAACTAACTTCTGCAAGAAGAAAAAAAAAACAAAAAACTAGTAAGCCAGTATCTACCCATGCAACCAAACTATACCATATCTTCATCTAGATTTCATTAGCATACAAAAAAATATGAAATTGTAGAATGTTCACAATCCAGTAATTTGCTTCAAACACAAACATGTCTCATAGTAACACGTAGGGAGGCACATCCAATGCAGAATCAAGGGATCAGAGGAATTGGATTTCTCATTGATCTGACTAGTAAACTGAAATCCTAATAGCTGCTAGACGCTACAGCACTTAAAGTGGTTGTCAACTCTTGACAACCACTTTAAACTACAGGTAAGCCTACAATCAGGTTTACCTGTAGGTTCCCTGTATATCTCCTAAACCTGTATGCTTTCTCAATTTTCTACCAGGGTGATATTTCATTTTTTGCACACGTTGAAATCTGCATTGTTTTGCAAGAAAATTACATTTCTATATTTTCAGAAAAAGATCTACTAAAATGAATTTTAGTGCATACAAACACAATATATTACCCTTTTTTTTGGTAAAATGTAAGATGGGGATGCATCCAGTAAATAGATAACAAACATGTGAAGGCTTACAATTGCGCATACCCAAGAAATTGCCCAAAATTGCCCATAAGCGACATTTCAAAAGACTTCACAGGTTATCAGTTTAGAGTCAACAGTGAATGATGGCCATAGAATTATTGCTCTCACTCCACCATTCACAGTGGCATCTAGCATGTATGGCACAATCACTATTTAATGTAAGTGTGCGGCCTACATATGGGTTTCTATACTGGTTGCTCTTAAAGTTTTTTTTTTATTTGTATTTATTTTATTATGATTTTCATTATTTTAACACTCTTTTTTTCCATTCAACTTTTGCCATCATAAAGGGGGTAACATTGGCAGGTGACAGGTTCTTTTAAGGCTCCATGCACACTAGCGGTTTTTAAGCTCCTAGAAGCTATTAGCATTTCTTTTCTGCTCCTAGAAGCTAAATAGTATTATCCTTTGTGTCCATGCACACTACATTAGGTTATTAGCATTTTTTGAGGTTCAGCATCTAGGAGTAGATAGTAGTTTCCTGCAGGATCACTCCTAAACGCCACTAATAACATTTTTTAAGCTTTTTTTCCCCTTTTACTGCAAAAATGCCAATAAAATGCTAATGCTCTTAAACAATGCTAAAACACTACTACAAAAAGCTATTACCTGCGTTTTTCTATCCAGTGATTTTTCCAGTGTTTTTTCAGCCTGAATAAAACACTAGTGTGCATGGTGTCGGATAAGCTCACCTTTTGTAACAAGTTACACCCATATTCAGGGTGCAACATGTAGCATGTTATAAATGCACCGGCCTGCCCCCCCAAGTCCCCGTTTTCATAGTAAGCGGAGGATGTTCTCCCCCCCACTCACTTTTGCAATCTAAAAAAAATTAAAAAACGCAGTCATGCGGGGCTGTGCCCGCCCGCCCAGGTGCGCCATCCATTCACAGTGTTTTTGTGTTTGTTTGCTTGTAGTTCTCAATGAACTAAAAAGGTGCTGTTGAGCGCTGTGGTAGCTCACTGATTCTTCCAGTCGGAGTGTAACTGCTTGCTTGTATTGGAGGTATGGCCAGCCAACTACGCAGACAGTCTGCAGGACTGTGGCATTACACCCATGATCTGCTGATCGCGGGTACAATGCTTTGCAGGTCCCTAATAAAACAAAAAATAATGAATGCATATTTTTTTTACCTGCAAAAAATGTGCATTTATTTTTTATTGTTTGTAAAAGTTAACTTATCCTTTCAGCATGCAAGCTGTTTAAGCACAGGACTGTGCTTGATAGGCTGTTTATCTGCCATTTTAGCTGGGATTTTGACAACTCTGAACCTGCAAATACTCAAAGCTTCCCAGTTCATTAATCACAGAGGAGACTGGAGAATGGGGCGGAACCTCAATGTACTGGCCCTACAGTTGCCTGGATCACTTTTACATGAAAGCCAGCCTTAAGCTTCTTTTAACCCTAATAAATACTAGGACTTTTATAAACATACCATGGTACACAAGGGGTTAAAGATTAATCAGAGTCATACATGGCTTGAATTCTGAACCATAATAGGAGTCATACATGGCTTGAATTCTGAACCATAATAGGAGTCATACATGGCTTGAATTCTGAACCATAATAGGAGTCATACATGGCTTGAATTCTGAACCATAATAGGAGTCCTACATGGCTTGAATTCTGAACCATAATAGGAGTCATACATGGCTTGAATTCTGAACCATAATAGGAGTCATACATGGCTTGAATTCTGAACCATAATAGGAGTCCTACATGGCTTGAATTCTGAACCATAATAGGAGTCATACATGGCTTGAATTCTGAACCATAATATGAGTCCTACATGGCTTGAATTCTGAACCATAATAGGAGTCCTACATGGCTTGAATTCTGAACCAATCGAAATTCTAGCTGTGGGCGACCCTACTGGCAAAACCTGGCTCACAATAGTTGGCAGGGAGGTTTGCACCATCCACAATATGTAGGGCTTTAAACTTCTTCCACCATTCAGAGCTTCTCCGCACCCAGGTGGATCAAACCAACACCAGTATCTTCCTCTCACCAATACAATAAAAATAAGACCAGAAAAAAACTCATCATGTAAAACCATTAAAATCACTTTATTCATAAAAAAAATTCAAATACACTCACACTGATTGTGACCCTTTTTATGAATAAAGTGATTTTAATGGTTTTTAAGCAATGAAATTTTTCTGGTCAGATTTTCATGGCATTGATGAGTAAGAGGAAGATACTGGTATAATATATCTGGAGTTAGTTTGATCCAACTGAATGCAGAGGCTCTGAACGGTAGAACATCATGAAGTTTATAGTGCTGACAGACCTCTCTCTTGTTAGAAGGTCATATTAATTCGATAAGTGATTGTATTCACTGGGCTGCTTGCATGGTATGCATGTTTATTGGATGCATGTTCACTTTTTGGAGCACTTTAGAATTCTGGAGTAGAAGATTTGGAGTCTTCACAGGTATTTCCTTTGGATCTGCACAGAAAAGCTTAACAGACCACATTCATTAATATATTTGTGCACATTAATGTTTATGGTTTTGCACAGAATAAAGATTTTAATTTTTTGCATAATTTGCAGTTTTTACATTTTTTTTTTTTTTTTTTTTTAGGAAATTCGCTTTTTACACTGGTTTTTGATTTTAGGAAGTATTTAAAAGCGCTGTCAATTTTAAAAATATCAGTGAGGTATTATACAGGGATCACACTGTGGTTTTGGTAGCGGCTATATTATGGGTAAACGGTACAGAGACGCAGGTGTAATTTTTATCACAAGAGTGGAATTTTGACTTGAAAACAGCTACACCACTTCACGGCATTAGTATTCTGCTAACAGGTTTGTCTGAAGTCATTCTTTCCCTAGAACAAGGAACTAACATTTGCTGCATATTTCATTATTTCCTCAATGCAAAGTGTATACAAAAAAAAAAAAAAAGTTAATAACTTCTCTAATGGAAAATAAAATTAAAAACATAAAAAAAGAACTTCTATAATGAGATAGACATTTTTATACAGCCATACATTTACCTTTACATTTTTTGGTATTAACTAAATCTAGATACGGTATGAATATAAATCAGTGGCATACATCTTAATGGCTCGTTCACACTAGCAGTTGAGGGGCAGTAATACTATACATTGTGGTTGAGCCAGTCTAGCAGGGACCAGCCGAGATTCGAACCATCTATTGTCAGGCCGATTGTAAACAAGTCAATCCATTGATTAACTTGGGTAAAGCAGTTCTCTCAGCAGGGATGGCTCCCCCGCTAGGAGAACAGAATAATTCAATGGGAGACATTGTCCCATCAACACTGACTGTGTGGATGGGGGAAATCAAGCGATTTTCTTTCCTTCAACCTATGAAAAATCGCATCATCTATGGCCTGCCCAGGATTTTTCTTCTGCTGGTGTTCCCGGAATACTTTGGTAGCACTTTGAGTGACAAGAATCTTTTACAAAAAAAAAAGTGTTTTACACAATAGAGAAACTTTGCTGAAAGAGGAACTGCGTCTGACCATCTTTTCCATGGCTGTTTTAGTAGATAACTTACATGCAGGGTTAAATAAATAATGCCAACTATGAAAATAGTACTCAAACATACCTTTTGAAAATATACACATTTAAAAAAAAAAAACTGCTCAGAAGGTGACAGAACCCGATTTTTACAATATACTTCAGACTGATACAAGAAGGTAAGTAAATGTTGCAGAATAGTATTAAGTATAGTATTTACCACAAAGAAAAAATAGCTTAAACAGTGTATACAAGGAAGTCAAAGTGGCCAAAATAGATTGCAATTAACAGAAATTGTGAGATCAAGAATATAGCAAGCACAGTAAAAAAATAATATGGAAAATTAGAGATGGAACAGTTTATAAGTAGAATAGAAACTATAAATCAATTCTGCTGACAATCATTTATTTACCTGTTGGTTGCCATGTGATCCTGGGCTCTGGAAATAATGTTGCAGCTGGTAGAACAAAACACAGGAGCGTATACAAAGGGTGCACAAATGCCATGCTACGTGGAAGCAGATCCAGACGTTCCGATGCCAAAGGATGTAATCTAACAGCTGTGCCAAGGTGGGAGCAAACAGATGAGAAGCATGTATGAACCGTTAAGTCATACCAAACACTGTCAGGTTAGCTCTGCAAAATGTGACTCTGAACAAGAGTTTTCTGTCTTTATGAATCATCTGAAAAAAAAAAATAGGAAGTTCTGGTCAGACACACTTCCTATACACACTGATACTGCACTACAAAGAGGAAAAACCTTTACAGAATACACTCTGCAACTAGTCCACCAGTCCATGACTTCAAGCTGTCATTGATGTTAAAGGGGGAAATACACGGTATTGATAATAAATGGCTTCAGCCCAACACTAAGTGTTTAGTGAGTGAAAGAAATGTTTTTGTGTTTTCATTCATATTCTCTGAGACATGGGCAAGAAATCATAAATTCTGCCTGGGTATGTAAACTTATGAGCACAACTGTATATGTGACTATAAAATATAAAGCATTAAAACCAGCTAAACATGATATTGAATAATCTTGTGCCAAAAAAACAGTTTTTGTATGTAACTACTATGGGGCCATCTTATAATATATATATATTTATATAAGAAATGCGCTTTAAGTAGTCATTTAACAAACTATAAATAACAACAAATTGTATGTACAGCGATTTTTCATGAAAAGGATGTAATAAAGTTTAGATGGCTGGACTGGATTATACAAGATCAAAGTACCAGCGGCTCTGTGTCAGCTCAGCTATATACCAATCATTAACTAAATGTAATAAATACTGGAATAAATATTGGCTCACTGGTGTCCACGTATCAATTTTCTTTTTCTTGACTCGGATAGTTTTTAGACCTTCAGGCTGCATTCACACAAGGGCGATCCGACTTGGCGCAACTTTGCTAGGCAATTGCAGGGCGACTTCGGCGCGACTTACAACGCGACTTATGCATTGCAACTTTGCCTGTGGCCAATCAGAGAAGGAAGGGAGGGGCTTGCCCCAAACATAAATTCTATTCTTTTCACTGTAAAGTCACTTGCATTAAGATGGGGATCCGACTTGGAGGCGACTTCCATTGATTTCTATGGGCACAAGTCGGATAGAATTCGCCTTCAGTCGCGCAGGAACTTTTTTCTGAAGTCGGAGCGACTTAGTAGCGTACATTAAGATGGCTCCCATTCATTTCAATGGGATTTCAGATGTCAAGCGTCTTGGGGCGACTTGAGGTGACTCAAGTCGGAGCAACAGTCGCCCCTGTGTGAATGGGGCCTCACTCAAAATCTTATGTACCACTCATTTAATCTATTTAATTTATTTACATTTTTTTATTTATTTTTTGGAATAAATATTAGCTCACTCATGTCCATGTGTTCATTTTTTTTTGGACTCCAATGGTTTTTAAATCTTCACTCAAAATCTAACGTCACATTAATTTAATGTATCGAATTAATCACAAGATATTCAATGTACAGAACAAAGTTATTCAACATGTGATATTATCTGAAAAAAACAGTTGCCCCTTTAAAATATAAAAAAATGTGTGCACTGCAATTAGCACCAATGAGTGTAATAATCAGGGAGACAGTAAACACGTTTTCAAGGTACTATATGGTAATGTCAATTGTTGTTTTTTTAAATTATGCATATAGCATTTCCTTTCATCCTCAATCAAATAAAATGATGTTGGGGAAAAAAAAAAAAAAAAAAACATCGTGGTTGTTTGCTGCAGTGACTAAAGTTTTCTAAATTCATCTTAGGCTAGGTTCACACTATATACAGGTGTAGGCCTTCATGTAGTACCACTGGCAGAATACAATGGGGGGGATTCATATCCTCCTCTTTCATGTGTATGGAGGAATACATTCATTATTTTTTTACGTTATTAAGCCATCTGGCTGAATGAAAAAACAAAACAAAAACAAATCATCTATGGCAGGGGTGTCAACTCAAATTCATTGGGGGGGCTGCTAAGGGCCGGTTGTATCTGTAAGACTATGTATCTACTGTTTATTATATTAAATAATTGCCTCTGCATTTAATTATTACCAGAAGCCTAGAAAAAATGGCTAGCAGATATTCAAGTATCCAACTATTGTACAATTTATTGAAAATAAACCCCATCCCCCTAACATTAGATATCAAGAAGTTTTAGGGGTGCAATACATAAAGAGGGCAGGGTTCAGGGGTGCGCTATGTACAAATTGCAGGGATCAGGGGTGCGCTGTGTACAGAGTGGAGGTTTCAGGGGTGTGCTGTGTACAGATTCAGGGGTGTGCTATGTACAGAGTGCAGATTTCAAGAGTGCGCTATGTACAGAGATCAGGATTCAGGGGTGCGCTACGTACAGAGTTTAGGGGTACGCTACGTTCAGAGTGCAGGGTTCAGGGGTGTGCTACGTACAGAGTGCAGGGTTCAGGGGTGCGCTGTGTACAGAGTGGAGGTTTCAGAGGTGTGCTATGCACAGAGTGCAGATTTCAAGAGTCTGCTATGTACAGAGTTCAGGATTCAGGATTCAGGGGTGCGCTAGGTAGAGAATACAGGGTTTAGGGGTATGCCAAGTACAGAGTGCATGATTCAGGGGTGCGCTACATACAGAGTGCAGGGTTCAGGGGCGCGCTGTGTACAGGGGTGCGCTACAACATATAGTATGCAGGGTTCAGGGGTGCACTATACACAGCAACCTCTCTTTCCCCCTCTCAATCTCTGCACACATGTGCCCCCTCAGCCCTCATCCACTCCCAACCCCCCCCCCCCCAAAGCTCTTCCTCATATCTCTACTACCTGTGAAGGCCGATCTGGGTATTTGGCCCCAGTAACAGTGAGTTCACTTCTGCCACCTTGCAGGAAGATCCTTCTGTCAGATCTGTCCCCGCCATGCCCCTCTAAACCCCTTCGTGAGTGCTGCCATCAGGCCACCATGGGTCACATGTCAAGGCCTGGTGAGCAAGATATGGCTATAAAAGAAAGTAAGGACTCATTCATATGGTGAATCCCTATTCAGAGCTGGAATGACAAGAACATGCATGCTCGGAAACGAAAGAATACATTACAATACAATATATTAAATCATTGCGGGAAGTTGTATTCTGTCTTATGAGAATTTTTGTAACTCTAATAACCTATTAGTGTTCGATAGGAGACTAGCATGCAAAAATAAAAAAGAGACAATCATTCATCCAATATTCTCATCTTGTGATATTAAAGCTTTGGATTTTTCTACATTAAAATAACAAACATGTTACACTTACCTGCCTGTGCAGTTAGTTTTGCCCAGAGTAGCCCCGATCCTCTTCTTCTCGGTCCCCCGACCGCGCTCCTGGCCCCTCCCTCCCTGCAGAGTGCCCCCAGAGCAAGCAGCTTACTATGGGGGGCACCTAGGCAGGCTTGCTTCCAGGCTGCTGCTCTGTGTGTTCATTCATACACAGAGCCACGGCTCGGCGCCGCCCCTCTCTTCTAATTGACGCACTGGCTGTGATAGACAGCAGTGGGATCCAATAGCTCCCGCTGTTGTCTCAGCCCATGAGGAGCGAGAGTCCCTGGAAAGCCAAGGCTCTTGTGCACATCGCTGCAGAAGATCAGGCTTAGATAAGTATTGGGGGGTGGGGGGGTCTTGAGCCTTTACAAACACTTTAAGTACAGCTAAATGAAACACATTAAGCATTAAGCCAATTACAAAATGACACTGAGACAAGATATGCGACATCCAAATCACACATGACCCCTGATAGGCGACAGTGGTTCTGCAGTGCATCTTAGGACACTGCTGCTGTGCCAGAGTACTTTTCAGGAAGCACAGTAACTGCCGAGGTTCTGACACTTTCTCATTTTATTCACGCAAATGTTCAAATAACTATCCCTATAAATGGCTAACCTGCAGGAATACAATATGTATTGCTCTAAAAAGATACAAGGCAGTAACACATTACGAGCATTATGATGTATACTCACTCCGGGGCTGTGTAATGCACTGTACGTACGCCTACACAAGCAGCACAGGGCATCATGGGGTTTGGATGGGCGATTTGGATTTAGTTCACATTTCTTTTTTTTCGTGAAAAGGTGAACTTAATCTTCAAGGGCTCTTGACACCAGTGCCTGCATTATACCGCTGGTGTGTGCTGTAAAACAAGTGGTACTGATGTGTTGTAAATGACCCATTGCAATGTCTAATGTCATTTCAATAAAGTTGAAAAAAAAAAAGTACATTATTTTTTATTTATAGCAACACACTGCACTAAAAAGTACAGCACAAACTGAACCAATAGGACATCAGGCGAATGCAGTCCAGCGCAGCACAATGCATATGGTGTGACAGGACCAAAATCCCAATTTCAAACTTTTTTTTTTTTTTTTTGTGATTTGGATAATGTGAGAAAAGGTTAGTAATTCTGCCAGCTATTTCCCTTCACCTTCAAAAACAGTGATACAAACCGCCTTTGGCGGGAAGCCGATCCAGACGAGCCCTTAAATACCACTGGTTTCTATTGTTGAAAAACTGCCTATTGTTTGTGAACTGGAAGTGTGCACAAGACCGCCTCCTGAAGAAGCCCAATCACGGGCACAACACGTATAGGGAGGAGCCGAGCCTGTGACGTCACGCTGTTTTCTTACCGATTTGGTGAGCTGATTGAGCTCTGAGCCCTGTAGAAGCTTGTTTTTAGTAAGTGTATAGACGTGTTTAGCAGAGTACACTATGTTCATGCCTTATGTTTTTTATGAATCATCTATTGATGTGCATCTCGGAGGAGTCAAAGGAGGTCGTCATCCAGAGTAGACTTATTAAGGGCTGAAGATCTTGTATCTAACCTTTAGGGAACATGGAATATAAGCATGTTTTTTGTTCCTTTGAGGTGAGCAGGTTTTTCACCTGGTGATGGATGGGCACATAAGCATGAATTTATACTGAAACACTTGGGTGTTATTCTCCACTTGATCATCAATTCTAGACACTGGGCTTTTGCTATATTATTGATAATTAGACTTTCGGTGTTTCAATATATTTTATATATATACACACAATTGTGCTCATAAGTTTACATACCCTGGCAGAATTTATGATTTCCTGCCCATTTTTCAGAGAATATGAATGATGACACAAAAATGTTTCTTTCACTCGTGGTTAGTGTTTGGCTGAAACCATTTATTATCAATCATTAATCATAATGACATCAGAAACTACCCAAATGACCCTGATCAAAAGTTTAGATACCCTGGTGATTTTGGCCTGATAACATGCACACAAGTTGACACAAAGGGGTTTGAATGGCTATTAAAAGGTAACCATCCTCGTCTGTGATCTGTTTGCTTGTAATTAGTGTGTGTGTATAAAAGGTCAATGAGTTTCTGGACTCCTGACAGACCCTTGCATCTTTTATCCAGTGCTGCACTGACGTTTCTGGATTCGGAGTCATGGGGAAAGCAAAGAGAACGGTCAAAGGACCTGCGGGAAAAGGCAGTTCAACTGTATAAAACAGAAATGGGATATAAAAAGATATCCGATGAATTGAGAATGCCAATCAGCAATGAAAAAAATCAAATTCTGCCAGGGTATGTTATTTTATTAACTTATGAGCAAAACTGTATCCTTTATAATTTTTTTTTTAGTTATAATTTGTACCTGATCATTTTAAGTGATATTTATATTTATTTAAGATTTAAGGGTGTTGCGCTATACTATATATTTTCTTATAAAGTTATTCAATTTAATGGGGTGAAATCACAGTTCTAGTGTTTTAGCTAGCAACACAGATTTCTGAGATTTTGAAATTGGAAGCTATTAATTGCGCTAATTGCTTTTGGTTCAAGTGAGCTCTGCTGCTTGCCCGCAAACATAGAAAAAAAACTACCTGCCTGATGCCCACAACTGCATGTCCCAGGCATTGAGTGATCCAAATTGTGCAACAGTGATTAGGCTGACAAAAGCCCAGGCGCCACAACGCAATTTCTACTTGCTATGGCGACCTGGCGCCTGTGATTTGTTGAGCCCTGATGTAAACACTGCAGGTGATCACAGTTATAAAAACTGCACATTCCACATAGTACTGTTCCATCATCTGGAAGACAGAGCTCAATAGGTTAGAGTTGCTGTCACCCATCTCTGCCTCTGAAATCAACAAGCTGCTTCTGGTAACAAGACCTTCACCAGCTGAATTATTGGATCATTCTCCAAATATCTTTAGCACAGTACTGAATGACAAGATAAGCAAGGCTTCCTGACCATACCACCAACCTCTGAAGATTATCTAATACTCAACTGCTCAAATTCACGAAGGTCACTTGTGGTCTGCAATGTCCATTAATAGAATAGTAATGGCACGGCTGCTAGGCAAGGGTAACACAGTATGGTATGGAAAAAACTGTAGTCATGTGTCAACCTATGACATGAAAATGAAGCATGAAACCTGTATACTGGACATTCAGTAGGTTTTCCATATGGCATGGCAGATTCTTAGCATATTTTTAGCTAGCTAAGAGCAGGCCGTTTCTGACTACGCTGCAGTTTTCCAGTCTTTATAGCTTGCAGCTGAAGGAAATTATACCAATAAGAAAATAAGGGAAAAGTCAAGTGCAGGGGGGAGGACTGAACTACAAGAAAGAATTTGAGGCTCTGACCATTCTCTAGGTTAAATAGCAGTGTAGAAGCCAGTCCTCGGCCAAGAGAGTGTAGAAGCCACTCTGAGGTTTTTCCAGCAAATCGTAATTTGCAGTGTCAGCTCACAGACTATATAACCAACCTCCACACACCAACTTGTGATTTCTGTTACCCAACCTGGCACAGCTGCAACATTTTGTCAGCTTAGTCATGTGATGAAGTCATGTGATCGTGTGGCGATAGGGCCGGGCCAGGTGACGTCAGAGACGCGGACTGGAAGTGTGACATTGTGTAAGCTGACAGTTCCCGAGTGTCTATTTTTTACACGAGATTACCATTTTATGAAACGTGAGTGATATCATTTTTAATAAACTCATTTGTGTTAGAAGCCTACATAATGTAGTATTACTTATGTGGCTCTTTGCAGTGACATACAAGTGGTGTAGCAGATCTCTTAAAGACACAGCAGCACAATTAAAAGTGGAGTGGGAAAGCGGAGTACATGCCAAAACAGGAGGGTCCACCATTGTTACCCGGGGGGGGGGGGGGGGTCACTAAGACCTATATCTATAGGATAGGTCAATCCAGGAAGGAGAGGGTACACCTTAAACTCACTTAGAGGTTGAGCACAGAGCATGGTAGTGTGATTTGCAGCAATGGGCACTTGGAATCGCTATCCTATATATGTGCATACATGGATTGAAAGTGGATATTATTATTTGGACTTTTATGGACATACTGTATATATATTGTACTGAAATTGTAATTTGGAAACATTTCACAGTACGTGGATTGATGTGTATATGTACATATTGAGACATATAAGACAAATGGGAAAGGAACAATTATTTATTGTTACTTTAATTTTGCACAGTCATAAACTATAATTTGAGGTTTCACCAGTGTAACACATTTATTTGTATGTCCACTATCAGACTGTCCAATCTCAGCATGTGTACAAAGAATATAAGGAATAAAATAAAATGCTGCAGACAATTTCATTTTGCAGGTGATTGTACGCCACCTCTACCCTATATAGTGATCTGAAACTTTCTGTAATCCAATTACGGACCAAGCCTGCTGTTCGCTAACCCTGCCACTCCCACCTACATGTCTAGAAAATGGTTAGTAGGGTTGGCCATCAATGTGATGAGCCAATAATAAGCACATGAGGTGGGAGAGGTGATAAAAAAAGTTTGGTCTGTAACTGCATTAGGGTTGCCCTGGGATACTCTACAGACGCACGAAAGGGGCACCCAAGTGGGACCTAAAGTGCTAGTTTAGAAAAATTCTTCCATAGGGTTGATTCATTCGTCTTCTGTTAACTCCTTTCTTGACCAGTGGAGATAAATCGCAAGACAATGAAAGGAAAAATTAAATGACCAAATAAGTCAATTTCTAAACCAAATATTTATCAGACACTGGACTGTCCAAAGGTGGGTGGGTATGCTAATGCCTAGCCCAGTTCAACAAAAACAGCTGACATTTGGCATGTCCGTTTGTCAGTTGGTCCGATAAAAGCCAGCTGTATAGCTGTCTTCTGTCAGATGAGCATGCTGAAAAAACTAGCAGCCGACCGGCTCCCGATCAGCGCTCTCAACCCATGGCTGAGAGGGCTGATCGGAGTATTCGGCCAGGGGGGAACAATCCCAATCAGAACACAACAGCTCAGCGGGGGAGATTGCTGTACTAATGTTGGATCGTTAGTACTGCGGCTTAAACCCACTGGGTTGAACAAAAATAAAATTATTAGTGTGTACTAGGCTTAAGGCAGGCCATACACGGTGCAAATTTCTTTGCTGCAACCATGGGTTACAGGAAAGAAATTCACAGGATTTCCCCATCCACAGACAGTGCTGAAAGGGGATTCCCTCCTGCCAAGCAATTGTCTGCTCCCAACAGGAAGAGAGAGGGGGCGGTGGGGGAAGTCGTCCCTGCCGGGAGAAGACAGTGATTATCGTTAATGGCTATAGCAGACACCAACGATAATCGGAAGAGAATCTGGTAGGCCCGATGTACCCAAGTTGATCAATCAACTTGGTACATTCAGCCTACCCATTAACAATTCAAACCACGTATGGCCAGCCTTACTGTATCTATGGAGGAAGCCAAGGTTTTCACCCACTATGGACATAAAGCATATCTTTCTCTCTATTTCCATCACATGGGGGTGGGTGGGATTAGTAATTCATGGAAGGAAGATAACAGTATTTGTGCATTCAGTGCAGCTCACAGGAGGTAAGGACCTTGCATTTGACAAGATCACCATTTACACTTCTGTTCTTGCTGTTCCTTTTTCTAACAAATGAAAGCTGCCACTACATCTAGGGACTAGTAAACTGTAATATATGTATGTTAACACTTTAGTTCTTGGGTTTAGATACACTTTATTATCTTAATTTTCTGTCCTGACACATATGAAAAGCTGTGGTATATCTATCCATATATTTTATATATATATATATATATATATATATATATATATATATATATATATATATATATATATCATAATATATATATCATAACACACACACACACATATATATATATATATAAAATCACTATCTAATCTCGTACATATCTACCACTTGCTGCCAACACATGCTCTACGTAGACATAATGAGAGATTTAGAGATATAACAATTTTGCTAAAAGCAGGTATAAATGAATGAATGAGGGGCAAGCTCCCACCCATCCTTAACTAGTCAGTATCCACTGGCTGCCAACAATCACGCAGTCGATGTTGGACTATTTAAAGCTTTGCAATATAAGTGTCTTGGAGGCACCTATAGTTCTATTAAACACACCATTCACAGTAAGAAGTTCAAAGAATGGACAGACTTCACTAGTAAAATAACTTAATAGTAATTAATAGTAATAATAGACTTGAGATGAAAAAATGTATAAAAAAACAAAAACAGTTGGGAAGGATTAGATTTTCTGAATTAGGCTTCATGTACACTAGCAGCTCCAAATCTCACGTTTTTTTGCCCAAGCTCCTAAACTCCATAAAAGTCTGTGCGTCAATGTACACATAGGCTTTAAGCAGAGTTTAGGAGCAGCTGCGGTTAGGTGAGGTTCAACCTCCCTCTCCTGAATGTGGAAGAATCGCGTTCAGGACAGGAACATTTTTGACTGCTGGAAAACACAACAAAATTGTGCAGTGTTTTGCATTTCCTCGCGGCCATGGTAAATGATTACCAAGTATACATGAAGCCTTAGAGAGATTTCTGTTCTCTTCCTGTTTTGGTAACAATTTCACCAGACAGGAAGTGTGGGCAAATCACCAACAGCAACACAGACAGAAATATAAGGTATTAAGTAGAGTAGGGAAAGGCTAGAACCCCTGTCAGTTTGTAATTCTGTGCCATTGTTACAGATTACTTCTTTGGCAAAGCCACTGTCACAGTGACAAAAAGTGAGGGGTAATCGCGCTATCACAGTGGTGTAGCGGTTAGCACTTTCGCCTAGTAGCAAAAGGGTTGCTTGGTTCGAATCCAAACCGTGACACTACCTACCTGGAGTTTGCATGTTATCCCTGTGCCTGCGTGGGTTTCCTCCGGGTACTCCGGTTTCCTCCCACACTCCAAAGACATGCTGGTAGGTTAATTGGCTCCTGTCTACATTGGCCCTAGTATGTGTATGAATGAATGTGAGTTAGAGATCTTAGACTGTAAGCTCCTTGAGGGTAGGGACTGATGTGAATGTACAATATAAATGTAAAGCACTGCGTAAATTGATGGCACTATATAAGTACCTGAAATAAATAAACAGAGCCCTGACTAGAATACTTGCTAACTCTGCTGGGGAGATTCACTCTCTCCATTTTTCCCCATTTATGGTTATCACCCAGAGTGAAAGAAAATCCCAAATTTTGAGTTGTCACCAATGCAGGTAAAGAGGGGAAATCTTCCAATGAGCTAAGTAGTTCTGGAGGGATTTCTTCTCACTTCCTGTTTTGGCGATAGACTGTAAGTCAGGGGTGTCAAACTTGATTTCATCGTGGGCCGTATCAGCATTATGGTCGCCCTGAAAGGGCCGGTTGTATATCTAAGACTAGATGTTCAAAGCACCACCCCCCCCTTACAACTGATGCCAAGAGCTCCCCCCCACCATCAGAAGTCAAGGGTCCCCCACCCTTCCTTACATCACAGTGGGGGCAGAGCTGAGAATTAGAAAGTGCAGGGTCTGGAGGAGGACCAGAGGAGAGCTGGAGTCTTCTGAATGCTGAGACCAGGGGAGGTGAAGATGAGGGGGTGCTGCAGCTGCACAGAGAGACAGACTGCTGAGACGGGTGGTGGAGATGAGGGGAGTGCTGCAGGAGAGGTGTGAGGGCCACATGAAATGACCTGGAGGGCCGGATTCGGCCCCCGGGCCTTGTGTTTGACACCTGTGCTGTAAGTAAAGAGAAATCTCCCCAAAAGGACATAGCAAAAACAAAAAAACAAAAATAAAAACACAGGGGTTATAACCTACCTTACTGTATCCAAAATGTCTTTGGTTCAACTTTAAGCTTTCAACGCAATTTGCATTTTCAGCAGCAGCACACAAGTGTTTTGATTAAACGAGGGACCTGTCCCTGTCTGGATCTTTTCCCAACCACCAAGAACCTCCATATAGCAACTTTAAAACTCCCCCAATCTAGCAGCATTTTAAGAAACACTCAAGACTCAATACTGGGAAGAGTATTTTAGACTGAACAGTTTCCAGGGCAGAGTGATTGCGATTGAATGATCTAGTACAATTTAATTTTACTTTTGTTCCTCTAAACGAGAAGGGAATGTGTCAAAGCCTGCCATGTAACAGCGAGACTGAAATCTGGTACATGCATATTAAACACTAGCTGGCTGAGCTGCTCTTTGTCCCCAATTTCTATGCAGGTTAAAGTCTCACATTTCTCCAGCATCCATTTGGCAGGACATTTATCATTCTCTTTACTGAACAATTGTACTCCGATACCAACAAGCACGAGGAAACAAAGGCGGACTAAATCTGGGCTGCCATCTCTCGTACACATTGTTGCTAGGAAACCTTTCAACTCTTAAGCAGCTTGTTAATGCTCATCATTTATTAAACTGCAAGTAGTGAAAGTGCATGGACAAATAAGTGCATGCAAATGATAAATAAATGTGTGCAATTCACATATCAAATACTGTACCAAATCATGAACACATTTATATAGAACAATAAAGGACTATTTTATGCCTGAAAAAAAATTCGCATACATCTGCAGATAACGAAACGAGCAGGGCTCTCCAATTCCTACTGTATTAAATTGTACTGTAATGTCTGCCCTCGTGTTGTAAAGCGCTGTGTAAACTACTGGTGCTATATAAATCCTGTATAATAATAATAATAAATATGGTACATGACGATTAAAGTGCATCCGTGCCATTTCTTCACTGTGATCGTGCTGTGTCTGACGGCATGCACGGGAGTGACGTCGCGCGACTCCGGCCAGTCTCAGAGCCGGAGTCGCGGCCCAGGAAGGAAGAGGGGCTAAAGATGGACGCTGCCTGCACAGGGGACATCGCTGGACATTGCTGGCTTTGTTTGCAGGTAAGTGACACATAATGGGCTAACATGCGATGCATAGTAGCCCATTATGCTTCTACTTTGCAGGGGTATACAGAGGAAGTAAACCCCATCGGGGTTTACTTCCTCTTTAATTATCCACTGATTACTGTATAAACGTCATTGGCGGTGAAGGGTTAACATGGGGTGTGATCTAGGGGTTAACTGTGTTCCCTGGGTGTGCTCTGTGAGGGGGCTGGGCTGTCAGGGGCACTAGAGATCTAACTAATCCCAAGTACAGGGATCAGTAGATCTCTGACATACTGCCTGACAGAGCGGGGAACCGCCGTGTTTGCATCCCATTTCTCTTCTCTGTCAGGCAATCGCGTCTCGCTGGTGGAGATCGAGTCCGCCCGAGCTGTGGCCACAACTCTGTAGAGTGCGGCGCTCCCGCCCGCTACTGCGCACGTGGGAGCTGCCGTTTATAGACAGAGATTCGCGCTACAGAGCCACTCTGCAGCAGTACATGTACGTGAGCCGGTCGGGAACCAGTTAAGTCAAATCTACCCTGTGGTAAATATAAACTGCTAAATATCTTTTCTCTTCAGTCAGCAGTTTATAGCAGTCTTGTGACTTTTATCAGTGTCTGGTTAAAGCTTGCAGGAGGAGTTTTCATTCTACTCTGACTGTCCTCTGACTGCAGGACCCCTGACCCTCTGTCTGGACAGTTCTGATTGGCCCTGTGTTGATCCAATGCACCCTCCCAAAAAAAAAAAAAAATCTCTAGCAATACACACCAAACTGAGCATGTGCAGAGTGCCCCCAAGGCTCTGTACTACCAAGAGATGGATTGGGGACTCTGGAAGGGGAGGATCAGAGAAGACAGGATCTTAGTGGAGGCTTAACCTTCTTACAGGCTGGAGGGTCATGACACAGCCTGTGACTGGCAGAAATCCACCCACACCATGTTATTTCCACAAAATAATAAAAATTTAATTTCAAATGTATATTTGGATGATATTAATTAAAACAGCTTATTTATAGTATTTATTTTTACTCTGCATTCCAAAAGCTGTTTTTATTTTTAACATGTGACCAGTAGCGGAGGACTAGAACCTCTTCCAGCTTATGTTTCCCTGCAGACAAGATCTGGGTCATTTGACAGCTGTATATCGATTAGGAAAAAGATACTTAGATGGGTTTTTTTTTAATTGAAACAATTACAGTGTCATCATCCATATACTGTATAGAAAGTGAAGGTGCAATGTCAATTAACCACTTGCCTACTGGTCACTTATACCCCCTTCCTGCCCAAACCAATTCCCAGTTTTCAGCGCTGTCACGCTTTGAATGGCAATTGCGCGGTCATGCTACACTGTACCCAAATGGACTTTTTATCATTTTTTTCACACAAGTAGATTTTCTTTTGGTGGTATTTAACCACTTGCCGACCGCCAACTGCAGGTTGACGGCGACAAGGTGGTTTGTTATCGCAAATCGCCGTCATACGACGGCGGCTGCGATAACGCGCACTGTGAGCGCGCGCTTACTGTGTTCGGGGAGGGCCAGGGAGCAGGTGCGGCGGCTTCGATTGCCGCCGGCTACCCGCGATGGCCCCCCCGGAGTGAAGGAATGGAGGTCCGTGTATGTAAACACGGACCTCCGTTCTGTGAAGGGGAAGGGCTGTGATCACAGCCTTCCCTTAGCTAGGGCAGTCCCCCCACAGTTAGAACACGCCCAGGGAACATAGTTAAACCTTAGAGCGCCCCCTGCAGGTTAACCCCTTCACTGCCAATGGCATTTACACAGTAATCAGTGCATTTTTATAGCACTGATCGCTGTATAAATGCCAATGGTCCCAAAAAAGTGTCAAAATGGTCCGACATGTCCGCTGAAATATCGCAGTACCGCTAAAAATCGCAGATCGCCGCCATTACTAGTAAAAAAAATAAAAATAAAAATAAAAACCCCAAAAATGAATTCTCATCATCCGTAAACGCGACCACTTTTGCGCAAACCAATCAATAAACGCCGATTGCAATTTTTTTTATCGCAAATATGAGGAAGAATATAAATCGGCCAAAAACGGTGAAAAAAAATGTTTTTTTATATATTTTTTTTGGATTTGTATTTTAGCAAAAAGTAAGAAATTTGGTTTTTTTTGCAAAATTGTCGCTCTTCTTTTGTTTATAGCAGCGATCAGAAATGACGCAGAGGGGATCAAATACCACCAAAAGAAAGCTCTGTTTGTGGGGAAAAAAGGACGCAAATTTCATTTGGGTACAACGTCGCACGACCGCGCAATTTTCAGTTAAAGCGACGCAGCGCCGAATCGCAAAAAGGGCTCCGGTCCTAAAGCTGGAAATCCTTCCGGGGCTGAAGTGGTTAATCACTGCTGTTTTTTTTTTATTTTTTGGACAAAAAGACAAGACAAAAAAACACATATTTTTCATAGTTTGATATATTTAGCAGACAGGTGATTTTTTTTCCTGCACTGATGGACACTGTTGGGACTGCACTGATAATCAGGACACTGATCAGGGGATCATCAGTGTAGATGTCCCTTTCACACAAGCCGGTTATTGGCTCTCCTCTCCTTATGCTATCAGCGGGAGTATGAGGAAAGGAATGGTGATAACCGGCTTTTGTTTACATCGTGATCAGCTGTCGTTGGACACAGCTGATCACTTGGTAAAGGACCGCTGTGACTGGCCCTTTACCCTGATCTGTGGTCAGCTGTGTCCAAACAAAGTAAGCCTGCACTGTAGCCATCTTTTGGCAATAGCGCGATTGGGAACTGATTAAACGGTATGTGTTTAGTATCACTTTAAGAGCCTGGTATTTTTGCAGCAGGGAGCCTAAGAGTGGGCAACACTGGGGTGGGTATGTGGGAATAACTGCTCTCTGGAGACACAAGGGGTGCGCATTCTGTAAACGTATGTGGACTCATCGTGCCACCATCGATACGACACTTTATTTAGAGAAAACTAGAGACTGCCCTATACTGGACCTTTCAGGCTGATGGGATCCTGATCATGTTGCAGTCTGCAGACAACAGTCTGCACAAACTCTGACTAACGTGACAAGTATGTGTCAAGAGGTTTTACCAAACAGTAAAGTAGAAAAAAAAAAAAAAAACCAACAGACCTGCTTATTGTCCCTTGCGTTTTATTTATGATATAAAGATCATTGCGCTTTCACTTCTTAATGATTCACTGTTGACCTGCAAGAGGAAGAAAAACAACTCCGTCAAGCCAGGGATTTAATTAGCGCAGGGCAAACTTGGCACAGAACACACAACAGCATGCAGATAAACAGCAGTATTTTACTGTTTAGTAACATATTTGTTAATCATCAGACAAAAATGGCATTACCCTGCTACATGCCTTGGGAAGATGCCAAAAGATAATCTTTGCTGGTAGCTGGAGAGTTCAGGGAGGAATGGATGCATTACATACCTAAAAGGGCCTCCTAAATAGCTGCTACTCTTAACCACTTGTTCTACTTCGTCCTTTCAGGTGTTTAAGATAATGAAGCCCAATTCATGGATTATTGCATGACAGCACTAAATGACTGCAAATCCATCAAGAACAAATCCAGAATTTCAAAGACTGTACAAATGGCCCTCTCTGTTCTAATTATTTGTAATGAAAAGCACGGCCCATGGACCCAGCAATCCAGTCACTGGAGAGAAATCGCTTACAGACAAGGTATGGAGTCACCCCTCACTAGCTGGACTGGTGAGAGGTCACTGCGCCTGGGTTCACACTAGATGTAATGCAAACTCCTAGCAAATTCACTGCAGATTCGGCACCTCATCTAAACCACAACCCATCCATGTGAACTTATTGCACAGTGTAATTTAAAGTGGTTGTATACCTCTTTTAGTGACTTTTACCTACAGGTAAGCCTATAATAAGGCTTACCTGCAAGTAAAATTAATATCTCCTAAACCTGTACGGTTTAGGAGATATTCGCCCTTCATGTAGCATGCGCCGTGATGTCCCAGTGAAGGCCCAGTGCATAGCGCCGGACCTTGCCAGAAAGTCCGCTGGAAAGACAAGCTCGAGTGACGTCTCGCGGCTCCAGCCCTCAGCTCTGGAGTCACGAACCCGGAAGGATCCCCCGAGGGAAGATGTCAGCTCCCTCTGCGGGGTCCGAGCGGACCTGTCGGAGCTTCATTCTAAGGTAAGTATTTCATAATGAGCTAGTATGCAATGCATACTAGCGCATTATGCCTTCGCCTTACAAGTTTGTTTGATTGTTTCGGAAGTATACAACCGCTTTAAGTTAACAACACCCAATTGGTTTTCAAAACACAGCGCAATTTGGAGAACCAGAACGTATGGGTGTGAACACCCATGTGATCTGATTCTGGTGTGAACAAAAAAAAGGGTCCTGCACCAGTTTGTTGCAAATGCAGTATGATTTGAGCCATACAAATCCATGGCTCAAATCGCACCCCAGAGTGATTTCAGTGAGTCATAGCCATAAGATGAAGGTTAGAAATGCAAGAACGATTCAATGACTCCATTATCACTAAGTAATAATAATAATAATAATAAATGTACAGGGCAAAGAGTAGGCAGACACCCCAGAGTCAGCCTTATTTCACAAATAAAATAGAAATCCAGTACAGAATGTGTTATCCCAACATTTCATATTCTTGATATGTGTCTGTTGTACCATTTTAAAATATCCTGTTCTCTCTGCATTGTTCCTTAATGTGAAATCCCCTGTTGATCCTGCCACTCCCCTTGCTCTCTTACTTTAAACTGACCTCACCAGGGCATGGAAACACATGGTCAGTATTCTTCTTTACATTTTACTTGGGCACACTGTACTTACTCCAATGATCAGATATCTGCCGACACCCCCCCCCCTTTCCCCCCATGCAGCTATATACTAGGAAGATCAGTGTACTGCTGTTTCTCTGACACACATCCTGCTGCAGTCTCCATCCCCACTTTTCTAAACTCTCTATGCCGCTGAGAACAGAGGTCATGTAATCACTTGTAAAAAGGGGGAAAGTATTTATATTTTAATACATATATATTTACTGAAAGTTTTGCCTTGAATTTCTACTTTAAACTGAATGGGTTAACAAAGTAGGGGTTCACATATACAGTATATCACAAAAGGGAGTACACCCCTCACATTTTTGTAAATATTTTATTCTATCTTTTCATGTGACAACACTGAAGAAATGACACTTTGCTACAATGTATAGTAGTGAGTGTACAGCTTGTATAACAGTGTAAATTTGCTGTCCCCTCAAAATAACTCAACACACAGCCATTAATGTCTAAACCGCTGGCAACAAAAGTGAGTACACCCCTAAGTGAAAATGTCCAAATTGGGCCCAATGTGTCAATATTTTGTGTGGCCACCATTATTTTCCAGCACTGCCTTAGACCTGGTGGGCATGGCGTTCACCAGAGCTTCACAGGTTGCCACCGGAGTCCTCTTCCACTCTTCCATGAGGACATCACAGAGCTGGAGGATGTTACAGACCTTGCGCTCCTCCACCTTCCATTTGAGGATGCCCTACAGATGCTCAATAGGGTTTAGGTCTGGAGACATGCTTGGCCAGTCCATCACCTTTACTCTCAGCTTCTTTAGCAAGGCAGCGGTCATCTTGGAGGGGTGTTTGGGGCCGTTATTTTGGAATACTGCCCTGCGGCCCAGTCTCCGAAGGGAGGGGATCATGCTCTGCTTCAGTATGTCACAGTACATGTTGGCATTCATGGTTCCCTCAATGAACTGTAGCTCTCCAGTACCGGCAGCACTCATGCAGCCCCAGATCATGGCACTCCCACCTTCTCCATCTGAACCAAGACCACAGGACATGGTTCCAGTAATTCATGCCCTTAGTCTGCTTGTCTTCAGCAAACTGTTTGGCAGCTTTCTTGTGCATCATCTTTAGAAGAGACTTCCTTCTGGGATGACAGCCATGCAGACCAATCTGATGCAGTGTGCGGCGTATGGTCCGAGCAGCGACAGGCTGACCCCCACCTCTTTAACCTCTGCAGCAATGCTGGCAGCACTCATACATCTATTTCCCAAAGACAATCTCTGGATATGACGCTGAGCACGAGCACTCAACTTCTTTGGTCGACCATGGCGAGGTCTGTTCTGAGTGGAACCTGTCCTGTTAAGCTGGATTCACACCTATGCATTTTTAGTGCTTTTTGCATTTTGCAGATTTGCACTACATTCCATTTAACATGGTTTCCTATGGAACACGTTCTGTAGTGCAAATCTGCAAAATGCAAAAAGCACTAAAAATGCATAGGTGTGAATCCAGCCTTAAACCGCTGTATGGTATTGGCCAATTTGCTGCAGCTCAGTTTCAGGGTCTTGGCAATCTTCTTATAGTCTAGGCCATCTTTATGTAGAGCAACAATTCTTTTTTTCAGATCCTCAGAGAGTTCGTTGCCATGAGGTGCCATGTTGAACTTCCAGTGACCAGTAAGAGAGTGACAACAATAACATCAAATTTAACACACCCGAAAACTTGTAACACTAAGGAGTCACATGACACCAGGGAGTGAAAATTGGTCATTTTAAAACTTCAGTAGTGTACATTAAAACAGCTCCCATTCACTTCATTGGAATTTCTTATGTGAAGCGACCTGGGGCGACAAGTCAGAGCGTTAGTCGCCCCTGTGTGAACCGGCCCTTAGAATTGTCAAATAAAAAAGGTATAATAAAATATTTACAAAAATGTGAGGGGTGTACTCTCTTTTGTGACATACTGTAGTAGTTTAAGACATTGAATTACTCCTTTTACAACAAGGTGCTGGACAGTCATACAATCATTGCCTTAATGGAGAATATCAACCTTTAGGGCCCATCACACCAGCCCACATGCTAAAAGGATTGTACACTGGTGTATGTTGTGTAAAGAAAATAAGGGGCAGTGCAATTGGTTGATACAAGGCATTGCACAGTTTTCCTTATTTTGTTTTTTTTTTTTAGTGTCACAAAATGACACTGAAGACTTTGCATTGCAGCACACTGCAACATGCTGCGGTGAATTGCACTGCACAAAAATGCAGATGTGCTGGAATATTATGCAACGCCGCACCTAAACACAGCGTTTTATAGTTTGAACAGGACACATAGCCACTATTTGTTTTCTATATACCTTTGCTTTGAGCCTGTGTTGATCTATGCAGATTATCACAGCTCAATGGAGATGGTGAGAATGAGCTCTTTAATCAGTCATTACAGTATTTCAAGGGACAATGGACAGGCTTCTGGTGAGCAAAAATATAAATGTAACACACACATTAATAACAAGGGTATCCATGTAAAATCCCCAAGAAAACTGTGAAAAAATTCCATCATATAGCCCCGGGTCTCCAAACTGTGGCCCTTTGCTTGCCTTTATCCAACCCTTGGGGCACTATTCCTTCCACTGATAGGAGCCATGATTCCTTCCACTGACACCAAAGACAGAGCACTATTCCTCCCAGTGACATCAACAATGGGGTACTATTCCTCTCCAAAGATGGGGCAATATTCCTCCCACTGACACCAGAGATAGAAGAACTATTCCTCCCACTGACACCAGAGATAAGGCACAATTCCTCCCACTGATACCAACAATGAGGTACTATTCCTCTCCAGAGATGGGGCACTATTCCTCCCACTGACACCAATGATGGGGTATTATTCCTCCCACTGACACCAATGATGGGGTATTATTCCTTCCACTGACACCAACGATGGGGCACTATTCCTCCCACTGACACCAATGATGGGGCACTATTCCTACCACTGACACCAATGATGGGGTATTATTCCTCCCACTGACACCAATGATGGGGTATTATTCCTCGCACTGACACCAACGATGGGGCACTATTCCTCCCACTGACACCAATGATGGGGCACTATTCCTTCCACTGACACCAATGATGGGGCACTATTCCTTCCACTGACACCAATAATGGGGTATTATTCCTCCCACTGACACCAATGATGGGGTATTATTCCTCCCACTGACACCAATGATGGGGCACTATTCCTCCCACTGACACCAATGACGGGGCGCTATTCCTCCCACTGACACCAATGATGGGGCACTATTCCTCCCACTGACACCAATGATGGAGCACTATTCCTCCCACTGACACCAATGACAGGGCACTATTCCTCCCACTGACACCAATGATGGGGTATTATTCCTCCAACTGTGCACAGTCAGGACCCCCTAAAGTTTGATAGAGAGGAGAAAATCCCTGATGCCGCACATCCACGTGTATGTTCAGTGGTAAAATGACCTCCTCAGCCTGGGCTCCCACCAGGCCATATCTTCAACGCGTTTCCCTCCACCCCTAGGAGCTTAATCATGGGGAAAAGTTTGAAGGGCAATAAACTGACTCTTTGTTTCAAAAGTTTGGAGACCCCTGCTATAGCCCCTAATCTCAGCCTGTACGCAGGACTTGGGTTAGACACCCCTGATCTGAAAATGTAAGTCCATTTACACCTTTGTATGTATGGCAAGTTTTCTATATTGACTGCGCTATATAAGTACCTGAAATAAATAAATAATATATTATGTGTCTGCCTGTGAAAGACAAGCAGAGCAGTTGCTGCAGGTATCATGCATACATATACATTGTACACTGAACAGTGGCAGCTATAGCGAGGAAATGCTACTACCTGTCTGAAACATGTTACTCCATAAGATCTTTATTGCTGCCAGACACTATTACAGAAAGCTGGTGATTTCATAATAAAACACATGCTGACATGCAAAACCACACTCACTGTAGTGTCTGCATAAAAGCTTAATAGGTGAAAGGTTCAGCCGAGAGCACAGAACATTCTCAATTATCCTCAGTTTTACAAACAATTATCCACAGCTTAAGAAAGACAGCTGCCCTACATACATATCACTTAAACCATAGACATGAAGGTGGGCAGATAATACAGAATACGCCAAAAAAAGGTTCTTCCCTGCATGCTAACAGACACAGGATTGTATACTAAAAGACGGCATAAAGAACAGAGAACAAACGTGCATTGGCTGAAAATTTCAACCCCATCTGAAATAACCTCTCCCAGCACATTTCACTTGTATAAAGACCATGCTACAATGAAATCTAATCTATGCCAGAAAACCAGATGAGCTCACAAATCCTTACATTTTCCTGACGTTCACGTTTTCTCTTCATATAATTAAATGTTTAATATATTTGCAGCTATTTTTCATGGTGTCTACAGAAGGTCATAGGTTCAAACCCAACCATGGCACTACCTGCCTGGCGTTTGCATGTTCTCCCTGTGCCTGCGTGGGTTTCCTCCGGGTACTCAGGTTTCCTCCCACACTCCAAAGACATGCTGGTAGGTTAAAGCGGAACTCCACCAAAAACGGGAAGCTCCGCTTGTTTGCTACCTCCTCCCAACCAGTGTCACATTTGGCACCTGATTTTGACAGGTATCCACTTCCAACTGAATTAGCCACAGCGGACTCAGCCGGAAATTCAGCCCCCCTCCTCCTTCCCATGTAGCCAGACCATTCACAAGGCGCTGCATGCCTCGCGCATGCACAGTAGGGAACCAACTGTGAAGCCACAGGGCTTCGCAGCTGGTTTCCCTTAGTGGAGATGGCGGCGGCGGCGCCTGATACAAAAGTAATCTCGGATGAGGACTTCACTGGTTTCCTGGACAGGTAAGTGCCCTAATATTAAGTATTTGCAGCTGAAGGAGCCTGGAGCTCCTCTTTAATGGTGGTCATACATGCTTTGATTTCTTTTTTTGACTGATCCAATTAAAACAATCACATTCACTAAGAATCGAATAGCCATAACTTCCTTTTCAAATGATTAAGACCAGGGATCCTCAAACTACGGCCCTCCAGCTGTTGCGGAACTACACATCCCATGAGGCATTGTAAAACTCTAATTCACAGACATGACTAGGCATGATGGGAATTGTAGTTCCTGAACAACTGGAGGGCCATAGTTTGAGGACCCCTGATTTAGACTGTTGGATTGGATTCAAACGGAGTCAAGCAGACAGGGCAGAAAATGATCGATCGCCTTGCATCGATTGGCAGCACTGAGATACTTTGTTCATGAAGACGATCAATTGATCAGGTCATGAAACTATATGGTGGAAATAGAAATGCACCAATAACTAACAATTCTAACTTATGATCATTACTCAGCTATTAAACGAAATACACTTCCCTGTGTGACCTACCAATTCATCTACAGATCTCTGGGAAGAATTAGAAAAGAAATCGATCATTAAAGCGATCATGAAGCGTGTATTGGTCACTATAAAAGGGATGGGATTTCCCCTCTTGGACAGCCATCAGTAAAACAGGTGACCCCCTCACCTCCCTTCCCCTGGTGACTCCCCTGAATTTCTGCCAGTGACAATGGCCACCAGGACAAATAAAGAGAGAATCTGCCTAGCGGGGGCACCAGCAGCACTAAACACTTGAGTAGGGAAGGATTAGACCCCCCTCTATTAAAACCAAAGAAGAAATGTTTTAGCAACACATGGGCTCGTTCACACTAGCTGTTGGGGGTGGTAAAACCCCATGGTTGAGCGGCACTTTTATTGCCCCCAACCACTCCTTTTCAGGTGCAGAGGCAGCAGCTGTGTGTACTCATGCTGTGACAGCAATGCTATAATTAACAGCCGCAGCAGAAATGATGCCCTCTGTGTTGCTTTTGCAGGGTGTAGCACCCACTGTACGTGACCCATTAAAGTAAATAGAGCCCCTTGGGAAGTGCCCTGCAATGTGTACAGTTGTGGGGTGCTAGCGTGGGGTTCAGGGGGTTAAAGCAGTCACTGAGGAGGCAATACTTAATTTTCTTACAGCCTGTCAAATGCTCTCTGGAGAGCGTTTCTTATGCGGATTGCTCTTCAGAGGCTAAAAGCTAGGGTGAACGAGCCCCTAAGGGCCTTTTCACACCATAACACTAGCATTAACACACATGCATTTTTTATGTATTTGAATGTATTTTTTATATGCATTGCAGTCGGTTTATTTTTCTTTTCACTTGAATATGCTTTATTTAAAAGGAGTCTTTAAAGTGCTTGTAAATCTCAGACATTAAATATGAACAAAGCATATCCGTCTATAGCGTGTACTTGTCTCAATCCAGAGCACTAAGTGTCAATTCTATCTACTGCTTCATTCCTCTGCAATCAGCATTAATTTCTTCTGACAAGCTTTCCTGACACCGAGAGAAAAAAAAAGGTGACAGCAGAGGGACCTCCGGCTGATTGACTATATAGGCATTATCACTGAGGCTTTAAAGTGGTTGAAAAATCCTTCCATATAACCTGTGAAGTGACTGACCTCAGGTGATACACAGAGATTAAACAAATCCTCCTTCGTATGTTGGACCTGTTTGTCTGAAGTCATTTCTCTACAGCCATTCAAAGTGCTAAATTATAAAGCGTGTCTGAGAGTTCAGATAAAAGGGGGTAGAGAGCTGACATCACACTCCACAGAGCTCAGTGAGGACGTCACCTTTTTTCTCTCGGTTGTCAGGAAGACTTGTCAGAAGCGATTCTTGCTGATAGCAGAGGAACAAAGCAGCACACAGAAATTACACCTAGTGCTCTTAAAGGAGAAGTACAGCCAAAGTTCATTTGGCTGTATTTCTGTGGATAACAGAAGTGCAGTTCGTTCTGCACTCCTGTGACCCGTTTTCAGCAGACAGCGGGCTGAAGCACGCTGTCAGCTGACATCACAGAGCCAGTCCAGGCTCAGGCCAAGATTGTGACAGAGTGTCAGGATCCATCCACAAGCCTGGACCAGCACCCATCTCAGGGCAGAGCAGAGAGCGGCGACTGACAATGACCAGCTCTCTGCTCAGGGAGCCCAGAGAACCAAGCGATTGGTGGGGTTTGATCACTCGGTTCTCAATGTTAGAGCCGGCAGGGGACTGATGCTGCATCCACCTAGGCAAGTAAAAGTCAGGTGGAAAAAAAAGAGAAGAAAAAACCCTATACTTTTCTTTTAATTGGGTAAAAGTACACACTAAGGCTCCATTTAAATGGGTTTCATCCTCCCCTGAACGTTTTATCTTGACAGCTAGAAACGGGCGACTAAACCGTCAGTTTTGCCGCATTCGCGCCTATGAGCGTTTAAAAAAAAAAAAAATTAATATATATATATATATATATCTATATATATATAGATATATATATATATAAATTTTTTTTTTTTTTTATTTAACCACTTCAGATCCGCGCTATTGCCAAAATACAGCTCCAGCGCGGATCTGAAATGCCGGGAGGACGTCCATGGACGTCCTCCACTGCGCATGCTCCAGCGCGCCCCCTGGAGACCCGTCGATCACTTTTAGGAGCCTCAGGTCGGGGAACTGCCGTTGTAAACACGGCGGTTCCCCGTTCTGTGACAGGGGACATAGCAGATCTACTGATCCCTGTCACTGGGATCAGTTAGATCTGTTATGTCCCGGCCAGCCCTGCCCCCCCACAGTTAGAACACAGCCAGGGAACATATTTAACCCCTTCACTGCCCCCTGCAGGTTAACCCCTTCACTGCCAATGACATTTATACAGTAATCAGTAATCAGTGGACATTTAAATTTCTGATCGCTGTATAAATGTCATTGGTCCCAAAAATGTGTAAAAAATGTCCGACATGTCCGCCCCAATATCGCAGTCCCAATAAAAATCGCAGATCACCGCCATTACTAGTAAAAAAAAAAAAAAAAAAAATAATAATAATAAAAACGTCAGAAATCAATTCCCAGTTTGTAGACGCGATAACTTTTGCGCAAACCAATCAATATACGCCGATTGCGATTTTTTTTTTACCAAAAATATGTAGAAGAATATATATCAGCCAAAACTGATGAATAATTTTTTTAATGCATTTGTACTTTAGCAAAAAGTAAAAAATATTGTTCTTTTTTGCAAAATTGTCGCTCATTTTTTGTTTATGGCGATCAGAAATGACGCAGAGGGGATCAAATACCACCAAAAGAAAGCTCTATTTGTGGGAAAAAAAGGACGCAAATTTTATTTGAGTACAACATCGCAAGACCGCGCAATTGTCATTCAAAATGCGACAGCGCTGAAAGCCAAAAATTGGTCTGGGCAGGAGGGGGGTTTAAGTGCCCGGTAAGGAAGGGGTTAAATTGAATCGCCTGTAAACTAGATGCTCCTAGACTCCTAGAGTTACCACGTTTACAAGCTATTTAGCGTTTCAATTGCCTCTGAACTGGTGTCTGAACCCATTTTTTTGCATTCCAAAAAAAGCCTCTAAACTCAACTGCCTGGAA